>JAHRHZ010000098.1:37714808-37725475 GCA_024137785.1 Ginglymostoma cirratum
CCACATTGCTGTGGGTCTGGAGTCACACGTAGGCCAGACCAGGTTAGAGTGGTAGTTTCCTTCCCTAAAAGACGTTAATGAACCAGATGGGTTTTTCCAACAGAGATAGGCTCCTATGATGCTGCTTGACCTGCTGTGCTCATCCAGCCCCATGCTTGTTATCTCGGATTCTCCAGCATCTGCAGTACCTTTTATCTCCTCTACCATTACTCTCTGTCTCATGCTGTTAAGCCAATTATGTAACCAACTGGCAGCTCACCCTGAATCCCATGTGACTTAACTTTATTAATTAGTCTACCATGCAGAACCTTGTCAAAGGCTTTACTAAAATCCAAATAAACAATGTCTACTGCTCTGCCATTATCAATCTTTTTGGTAACTTCCTTAAAAAACTCAATCAAAATTGAGAGACATGATTTTCCCCGCACAAAACCATGCTGACTATCCCTAATCAATTTCTGCCTCTCTAAATATCCATAATTCTTTCTCTTATAATCACCTCCAACAATCTACCCACAATCGAAGTTAGACTGTCAGGTCAATAGTTCCCCAGTTTCTGCTTACAACCTTCCTTAACCAAAGGTACAACATTAGCCACCCTCCAGTCGTCGGACATCACACCCATAGTTATAGATGATGCAAATATTTCTGTAAGGGGTCTCCTAATTTCCTCCCTTACTTCCCACATTTCCAACATTGTCTATCAACAGTCAAAATAATGCACAGAATTAAAATGAACTTAGTCCATACTTAAATATCCTAGCCAGCTAAGTAGGCATGTAAACAGAAACAGAAATTGCTGCAGAAACTCTGGCAGCATCTGTGGACAGAAAACAGAGCTGACATTTTGAGTAGTGGTCCTTCTTCAGAACTAGAAGCAGCTAGGCAATGATGATATTTATGCTCATGACAGGGCTTTGGGGGAAAAGGAGTGAGCAAATAGGCGGAGATGGAGCCCAGCTAGAGACAAAAGGATAGGCAGACAAAGAAATCGCTGATAATAAGCCAGGGAAGAACAGAAGCTAGTTAAGCACCAAAAGCAAACCATTTCAAGGCAACAGCTGGGGTTGTGGGGGGCAGATAATAGACAAGAAAGGAGGTGTTTATGTTCTCCTCTATGTTCAAACGATTAAATACAGAATGGGTGAGCACTTTACGGAACACCTACGCTCTGTTCGTAAACATGACCCCGAACTTCCAGTTGCCTAACACGCGTTCCCACGCCAACATTTGAGACTCAGGCCTGCTGGAGTGCCCCAGTGAAGATCCTCCAGCTTGAGTTGAGCAATTCCTCATCTTCCATTTAATTATCTAACAGACTCAACATCAAGTTTAACAATTTCAGAGCATGAACACCACCTTCCTTGTCTAGTCCTCATCATCAGCGTATATACCACCTTTTCCTAGCTGCTTCTAGTGCTGAAGAACTGGACTTGAAATGTCAACTCTGTTTCCTGTCCACCAATGCTACCAGATCTGCTGAGTATCTTCTCTAATTTCTGTTTTTGTTTGAGATCTCCAGCATCCACAGTTCTTTGTTTTATTATACGGGTAGCAATGCAATTTGTTGGGTGTGGGGACAAGGAACAGGATAATCTGAGAAATTGTGCAACCTCAATGCATTTAGAATCCTTACTATCTACAGAGAGCTTGACAGTCTAAAATAATGTAGGAGTTCTGACAGTCAAGTAAGTGCATTAAAAAAGAATGCCAGTGTGTGACATGCACACTCTGATAAAGGCACGTATTTTTAGTTGCTTCCCTAGCAAACCCAAAATCCCACATTTAGCATACATACGTAGTTAACAATGCCAACACTTGTAAGACGTTTTGCTCTTTCTTTTTCAGCTGTTCTTCATATGGAATGTTCCATAGGGGTGTCACCACATCAGCAATTTGTTCACTTAAAGATCTGTCCAGAACATCCACTGGAGCAGTACGTTTTTGTTCATGATTATCATTCTCGGTGCCTTCCTGCTTTCGTTTCTTAGCAATAGGATCAGCTTTTGGTTTTGCTAATCGGACATGCAAATTCCTATTTTTCCAAACTTGCCCCTGAAGGACCTCCATTGCTCGGTCTCGTTCTTGTTCCTCTTTAAAAGTCACAAATGCAAAAGGCCGCTTTCCAAAGAGTTTAATTTTGTGAGGAACCAAGCTATTCCTGCTGAGAAATTTTCTTAAATCGCTGAAACTTACATATTTTGGGAGGTTCTGTATTTCAATCTTGTAAATCTCAGATGTAAAAAGATCACCTTTAATATAGCGATATACATCAGCTTCAGGCTCAGTGCCATTCACCTGAGTTTCATTTGTGATGCAGGAATCTTCATTTTCCTCTGGCGTGGATGTCTCATTGGCTTCTTCGTGAAGCTCTCCAGGAGAAATGCTGGTTCCTTCTTCTGCCATTGTTTTTCCAAATTCTAAAATACATACAACACCATTATTACTATTGTGCTAACACAAAACTAGCATCCAGTGCTCCTCAATCATGCATCATGCTTCCAAATAGTTCTGTTCCAACAAGTCCAAATTTGATACGGTACTTAATGCATCAAGATGAATTTTTCAAAGTGCCAAGGTGATGTTGTTCATCTGTTTCAAATTATGATTTTTTACTTTTCCATTGGCCTATGGCATTAGACCTTAACCCACTTCTGCACATCTTTAAAGCCATTAGACAGCAATTTTCAACAGTTCTAGCCAAATTGGTTTTAATTTCCACAGTGAAAAAATACACAGGAACATGCAAGTCTCCACTTAAGATGTTCAAGACTAGCCCATTGTCATTTGACATCAGGTTCATTTAACAAGTTTCAGGACTTCAATGCACAAATCGAGGGTTATCCTTTGTTGCAGCACTGAAGGAACTATGCAGTGTCAATGGTGCTACCCTTAATTTATAATACTAATCAAATTCCCTTCTACTTTCTCAGGTAGTCTTAAAAGATTGCACAGTATTCTATGAAGTCCAAGGATTATCTTGCACAGTAACCTTCGAACAAAACCATTGACATCATTCATCTGGGGGGGGGGGGGGGCCCAGTCACGGAATGGATGGAATTTGAGGACAGGAAAACTTAAAGGCCACTTCGCCTGAAATGAGCAGTAGGGAAAATGTGAGAATCTATTAAGGTGATGATGATAGTTGCTATATTTTCTAAGTATCCTGTTAATTAATGTAACAAGCCAGATAGGCAACAAACAAACTTTGGATGTAGCAGATTTAGATTTTCAATAAACATTTTATTAAGCTTATTTAGTGGTTTTGTTATTGAACTAGTAACTCAAGGGGTCTGGACGAAGGCTCTGGAGTCCAGTTTAAATCTTAACACTGTAGCTAGGAAATTTAAAATCAGTCAGTTAAACAAATGTGGAATAAAAACCTAGTTTTAGTAACAGTGGCCATAAAACTACCTTATAATAAAAGCCCATCTGGCTCACAAATTTAGGGAAGGAGATCTGTCATCTTTGCCTAGTCTGGCCTAAAATTAGGAGGCATGTTTTTAAGGTGATAGGGGGAAGGTTCAAAAAGAATACAAGGGGTGACTTTTTTTCTTAAGCACACAGTGATTCATGTGTGGAATGAGCTGCCAGAGGAAGTGGCGGATGCAGGTACAGTTACAACACTTAAAAGACATTTGGACAAGTACATGCTTGGAAAGGTTTGGAGGGATTTGGGCCAAGCACAGGCAGGTGGTACTAGTTTAGTCTGGGAACATAGTCAGCATGGACTGGTTGGACCAGTGGGCCAGTTTCCGTTCTGTATGATTATATGACTCTACATGTGACTGTAGACCCACAATTGTTGACTCTTAACTGCCTGCTGAAATGGCCTAGCAAGCCAATCAGTTGCATTCATGTCAGTGGGTCACTGCCACATTCTCAAGTTGAACTAAATTTTAGGACTCACAGGATCAGGGACATAATGAATTAGTGTACACTGAGGTTATGTTAATGAACAAAAAACAGAATGGACACAAACAAGTCATCTTCTGGTTAACACGCTGCATATAGTGGTTAGTAGTCAACCATATACAATCCACTTAGATGAGGTGTAAAGGATCCAAATTTGTTAATGATGTTGACAAAAAGGATGGAGAGATATGCAAGGGGATACAGGCAGGTTAAGTCAGTGGACAAGTATTTGGCAGACCAGGTATTACTTAGAGAAGTGAAGTTATCCACTTTGGTAACAGAATAAATTGTTTAAAAAAAAGTTGACATAAACTATAGGCTGGAAAAAAAGAGTGAATAAATATTATTGGAATTATACAGAACCTTGGTGACAGCATACTTAGGTTTCCTCACCCCAAGGAAGGATATATTTAGCTTGGAGAGAGTGCATTTCAGGCTTGCTGGACTGATTTCTGGGATATAAGTATCCAATGAGAAGAAAATGAGAAATGAATGTACACAGGCCCTAGTGTTTAAAAATGAAGTTTCCATTGAAACAGAAGGTTAACGTGTAGACAGAGTTGACGATACAAGAACATTTCCCTGATGGGAAACTAGGAGCACAGGGTCACCACCTCATGATAACATTTGGTCATTCAGTAGTGAAAATTAGAAATTCCTTCAAACAAAAGTTTGTGAATATTTTTAATTTTGCACCTTAACTCTGGATTGTCTGTCATTGGGTCTAATCAATTTCTGTCTTAGAATCATACAGCGTAGAAACAGATCCTTTGGTCCAACCAGTCCATGCCAAACATAATTCCAAACTAAACTAGTCCCACCTGCCTGCTCCTGGCCCATATTCCTCCAAACCTTTCCTATTCATATATCCATCCAAATGTATTTTAAACGTAGTAATTGTATCCACACCCAAAACTTTCTCATGAAGTTCATTCCATACACGAACCACGCTGGGTAAAAAATTTGACCCCCACGTTTTTTTTTTAAATCTTTCTCCTCTCATCTTGAAAATATACCCCTTAGTCTTTAAAACCCTATCCTAAGGAAAAGACAACTACCATTAACTCTATCTGTACCCCTCATTATTTCCCTTCAAACCCAAAAATCTAAGATCTAAGATATATGGAGATAGCATACGAAGATTAAGCCAAGAAAAATTAATTTAACTGCACAATAGGACCAGTGGAGAAAAGCCTCATAATTCTTTACCTATGAAATAAAAGGATAGTAACAGCTGATACAAAATTGGCTGAGTGGCAAGAAAAAGGACAAGGTATACATTGGAGCGGTCCTCAAGGGTGAGAACAATAACCACTGACTTTATTGATATAAAATAATGGATTTAAAGGGGATTATTTTAAAAATTCAAGATGTCAAAATCTGGTAGTATTGTGAACTTTAAAGATAGAGACAGACTTCATGAGGGTATGGTCAAATGTGTGGTAGATGAGATTTAATGCTGAGAAGTGTGAAATGATAGCAAGAATGAAGAGAGAGAACATAAAACAAAGCATTACTAGAAACCTAGGAATGGGATTAGGCCATTCAGCCCCTTGAAGCTGTTCCTCCAATTTAATGAGGATCTACAAAATTCAAACAGGACTAGATAGGTCAGATGCAAGAAGGATGAGCCCGATGATGAGGGAGTCCAAAGCAGGGGTCATAGCTTTAAGGATAAGGACCAAACATTTGAGGACTGAGTTTAGAAGAAATGCCTTCACCCAGAGACTGGTGAGCCTGTTGAAGTCACTCACAGAAAGTGATTGAAGCTATTATGACTAAAGGAGGATTAGGATATTGAGCTCAATGATCAACCATGACCAAATTGAATGGTGGAGCAGGCTCAGAGGTCAAATGGCCTACTCCTACTCCTATGATCACATGAGATCATGGCTGATCTGAGACCTAACTCTATTTACCTGCCTTTGGCCTATATCCCTCAATACTTTTGCTTAACAAAAATTTATCTCCCTCAGGTTTTAAATCAGCAACTGATCTACCATGCGATTAGTGTAGGTGAGTTCCAAACATCTACCACAATTTGTGTGTAGAAGTGCTTCCTAATATCTCTCCTGAATGGTCTGGCTGTAATTCTTAGACAATGCCCCCTAGTTCTAGAATCCCCAGCCAGAAGAAATAGTTTACCTACCCTGTCTTTTCCTGTTCTTATTTTAAATAAAGTGCATAGACGAAAGAACTGTGGGGTCACACATGCATAAATCATTGAAACATAGAAAGGACAGATTGAGAAAGTAGTTACAAAAAGGAAAACAGGATCTTCAGCCTTAAAAAATAAAGGCACAGAGTGCAAAAGCAACAAAGTTATGAGAAAATACAATAAAGAACTGCAGATGCTGAAGATCTGAAACTGAAACAGAAATTGCTGGAGAAACTCTGCAGGTCTAACAGCATCTATAATGAGAAAGCAGAGTTAATGCTTTGAGTCCAGTGACCCCCAAACCTGTGTAAAGTTCTGGGTCAGCTTCAGTTGGAGTATGTGTCAAATTCTGGGCACTATATTTTCAGAAGCCACACAAAGTCTTTACAAAATACACAAGAATTTCTCCACACACAGCTGTGAGGATAGATTGGAAGAAGTGTTATTTTCCTGACAAAAGGGAAATTTAATAACCTATGTGAAAAGGGGTGAAGACAGATGACTTCAGGAGAAACAGCTCCCCTTGGAAGTGAGGTCAAGAACCAGAGGATGCTAAATTCAGGTGAATGGCAAAAGAACCCAAATATGACTTCAGAAAACTTTTATTTTACGCAGTGTGATTAGGATCTGAAATTTACTGGTTAAGAGGATAGTGGAAGCAGATCCAATTATGGCTTTCATGAAGTCACTGCATATGCACTTAAGAACTTAAAAAATAAACCTTGTAGGGTTACACTGAAAAGAACGGAAAAGTGAACTAGCTTGCGCAGCGTGCCAGGACAGGCTCAACAGGCCAGATAGCCTCCTTCTCTATAGCAACCATTCCATGATTCTACCGCTCGGCAGCTTTAAGAGGAGACCTATAGAGAAAAGTCGAAGAAAATCGATACATTCAATCTGAAACCTATCGTCAGCATTTGGATAGAAACAAACTAAAATCATATTTTAAAAGGCCACGCAGTAGCAATAACGAAGATTGCAGATTATTAAAACAACAACTTCACCAATAAAGAGCTAGTTCTGGAATAGGGAAACACTGACGTTTGCGTTTTAAATACCGATCAAAACGAGAAAAACTATAATCACATCGCTCACAAAAAAAAATTTGCTGGGCAGCACAAGACTGTCATATTGTGAGGAATGAGAAAATCTGTCCTTACAGAATACTGCAAAAGAACTGGGGAGGGAAGGCGATGTTCATTGTGCAACTAAGAAAATAGGGATACATGTTTGATACAAAAAGAAATGACACTCCAAATCCGTTTAATTGTTTTTTTTTGCTCAACTCACCGATTCTCTATGGATTGAGCAGAGCACAGCTACGGAACACCACCATTTTGTCAGGGCTACGTGAGCAAGGGTTGGGGGGGGTGGAGGTGTGAGGGAAGCACAGCATTGTGGGAATGACTCTCCCAGGCATGAGGGTAAACATATCACAAAAATAATTTAATATCGAATAATATATGACTATCAAAGATTGAATATGGTCATAAAAAACATGAATTTATATTGCATGTATTAAAGTATGGAGAGGTTGTTTCTGATTTTTGGATGTCCAGCCCTGGTTGCTAGGGAGGCCATATTGGACTGAGGTAAGGTGGGTAAAAAATCAAGCGCGAAAGTAAAACGAGAGACGGATCTTTTATTGTTTCTCATCTATAATCTGAAGCCATCGTCCCTTAAAATGGCAGATGAGAGAGTAAGTATTGGTATGCAGTTGAAGTTCAAGCACTCTGCTTTTCATCTAAGTTGATATTTATGTTGGATTTAACGTCTGACTGGGTTTTTGAAGTACTGAAAGTCATCACGATTCTGATTTTTTTTTGTTGCGGGGCCTGGGGGAGGGGGTGAGTAATGGAACCGCCAGAGCCGGCGGCTGGCATTTTATTTCCTAAATCCAGAGATAGAAAACGTGAGTTGCAGCTGGAGAGGCCGCCGTTATTCGAATCGGCGGTTAAGGTTTAAAGAATGAAGGGGCGGGGGGGTAACCTCAATCTGTGAAATTTAGTATTTTTGTCTGTTTTAAAGTTAAAATTTGTATATTTTGGTTTTCCTTGAGGCCTTAATCTCGGAGTAAAATTCACCCCGTGGTCCAGTAGTGGCCCAGATGGAGATATATCATTCATTATAAAATTATTCTTCATTTTCTCAACGTAGTTTTATCAAGGTGATTTAATTTTGCGCTTTCGCATCAGTTATGTCAGTCATGATCGACACATTGTAGAAGGCATAGTTTATAATAAAATCGCTGTAGTTATGATCTTATAGCCTGTCTACTGTAACATATTTATTGTTTCAGACACATCGCCACATTCCTTAAGACGAAATTCTATGTTGACAATGACGGGTTGCTCAAAATGTTCCTACCCGGTCACTGTAACTAACTTTTCTGTTTATGATAAAATTAAATAAAACCAAAAAAAAGACAAAAACACATCATTCCATTTCGATTTTTACATATGAATGTTTAAAATTGTTTTGTTGTCATCCGTGAGAAAGGTGAATTTTCTGTGACAGTGAAGAGTTTGAGCTACTATATGAATTCAATTCTATGGAGTTCGTGGTCTTCCCTAATTTTCCTTCTTATGCCTTTTTTTTGCTCGCTATCGAAATGATTAGATGCTTATTCCTACCATCTCCCACAAAAGCTAAATACTTTGGATGCTTGAAATTTGAAATTAAAAATGATCAGTTCAGCAGGTTAAGCAGCTTCCATGGAGAGAAACAGTTGTTGGCACAATTTGATGGCCTTTCTTCAGAATGATTCTGTTTGGCAGCACTTCAGTTATTGAAGTAAATGCTTAGTTTCTGATGTTTGTATCTGAAATGAATTGAGTATTTACAGTGCTTTCCATATCACAGTGGGCACACAAGCCTATAAAAAGAGAAAAATAGCATCCCTGCTTGAGTTGTTCATGACTCATATGGGAGCTGAAAACATTAAGAACCTTCTTGTGAGTTTGAGTTTAAGCACATGGAATATTTTGAGTATGACACGGTGATGCCTTTGGGGAGCAAATTTTGTACCTTGCTGATGTTCCTCTTGATCTGCAAAGAGTTACATGCTGAAATTTCTCCACCTAAAATTAGTCTTCTCTTTCTCCTGCAAAAAAAAGCTTGTCCGATCTTTTGAGTAGCTAAAAGATTGTAATCAGTTGATTTAAGGTAAGATTGTTATTGTGTCAAACCAGAGAGGAGCAGGCATCGCATGTGCTTTCTAATTCTCCCATTCAGGTAATCTTTCATCAGTGTTTTGTTTGTAAATGTTTTCTACTTGTTTCAGCTGACCTCATTTTTATTTCTCTAACGGCTATATACATTGTAAGTCCTGCAGACTGATCAGCATTTCAAAATAGTACACAAGCCATTTAACCTTGCCAATCAAAACCAGTCAAAATGGCACACAATCTATATTACAGGTATTGAATACAATTACACCTTGATATAAACACAAACAAAATGTAACACCAACCAATTCAATGAGGTTTGTTTAAGCCCCTTGTATGTCATTTAGTTTTTCAATTCCTACTTTGAAGAAGTTGCTTTCTTGTTGGGTATGGTGTCATGAATTTTTACCCTTCAGGAAGTCTCCCAAGTGGCCACTGTTCAGATGTAAGCTTTGACAGCAACTTCAAGTTAGTTATGCTTGGGTATATCACAGCCAAACCTGTTCCTGTTCTCTGTCAATGACAATGTGTGCCTACTTCCGTCCATTGGTGATCGCTTCCAAAAAGTCAGAGAGGTGAGTCTTGGCCATTGAAAAGTGGAGGATGATTTAGAATTGCTAAAATGAGATGGATAGGAGGCCAACATGAAGCAGGAATATAAAAATCTACAATGGGTGCAAAAGAGTGGAAGAGATTTTTATGTGCCAGCTTATACTGTATTTCATTTCATGTGAGGTTTAAAAGTTAATGTTTTCATGCTGAAATAGTTTGTATTCGGTCCCAGCACATAGTAGGGTGTTCTTGTTTGTTCATTATACCTTACTAATATAACCTGCACCGGAATTCTAAATCTACTACTTTGTATTACAATTCTTGTACAGGCCAGTAACTTCTTAAAATATTTGAATTCCCTAGTGACCAATGTAAAGGAATTGCACGACAAAGTTTTTACGTTTTAAAACTTTTACTGTAACAAACCAATTAAAGCAACACAAACTAAGCATTTTTTTGGTATGGAAACCATGCTTTAAACTACATAAAATATGCTCTTGATCGGCATTTCTAATATTTGATAATCATATGTTTAAAGCACATAGAAAATAGCCCACAGTCGCTCCCAGCTTTCAATGCCTTCAGTTTTCTCTGTTTTGCTGAACTGTACAATCCATTGTCAATGAGAATTGCTTCCCAGAAATCCAAAATCCAGCACGTTCACACTAATTATTTCTTTCCCACACCACACCAGGATGAATCTTTCAGATTTTTTGAATTTCTGCTGGCTCCTCTTTTCAGCTAGAGAGCCAGCTATCATTAGTAGCCTCAGAGATAGTAGGAACTACTGACGCTGGAGTTTGAGATAACAAGTTGTGGAGCTGGATGAATACAGCAGGCCAGGCAGCATCAGAGGAGCAGGAAAGCTGACGTTT
>JAHRHZ010000098.1:37725875-37772169 GCA_024137785.1 Ginglymostoma cirratum
ATGAAGGGTCCAGACCCAAAACGTCAGCTTTCCTGCTCCTCTGATGCTGCCTGGCCTGCTGTGATCATCCAGCTCCACACCTTGTTATCATTAGTAGCCTGGTAGCTACCACAAAACAGTTTTCCCCTCTATTCTCAGACATTCTTGTTTCATTCTATCACAGTGTCTTCCAGTTCAAAGTGTCTGAGACAGAAAGTCTGCAACAAATAGAGCATCTCCTTCTGTCTTTATATTCAAATGCACATGCATTTGAACAGCACTTGACCTTGGGTCCCTGGTTTCCATGGTAACCAAACCACTAGCTTGTTGAGCAGAACCTGTAATAGATCACATGATTCTTCAACACTCCCGCTTACCCTCAATTAAAGTGTGTTCAAAACCACTGTCTTAAAACCTCACTTTTGTAACAGCTGTCACATAGCTGTAAGTTTCAACGTTGTTATCCTGTATAATAGACAAAGTTCTGTAAGTTGTCAATAAATGTTTTAATCTATAAAAAAATTTGTCTATAAAATTTAATGTACCAGTCATTAAAGAAGATATATTAGCTTGAAAAAATGCTCACTTTTGTACCTGTTTTGTTTTTTTTTCTCAGGAAATAGGAGACCATGACACTTCTGTAGAGAATGCGACTGAAGATTCCAACCACGACCCTCATTTTGAACCAATAGTTTCTCTTCCCGAACAAGAGGTAAAAACATTGGAAGAAGATGAGGAAGAACTTTTCAGAATGTAAGTAATATGTGGTGTAGTACTTGCAGTACCTCTGTTGATAACTCCTGTTTGACTTATAGACAAGCATATTATGGACTAATTGTATCAGAGATAATAGGAACCGCAGATGCTGGAGAATCCGAGATAACAAGGTGTGGAGCTGGATGAACACAGCAGGCCCAGCAGCATCATAGGAGCAGGAAAGCTTGACGTTTCGGGCCTAGACCCTTCATCAGAAATGGGGGAGGGGAAGAGGGTTCTGAAATAAATAGGGAGAGAGGGGGAGGCGGATAGAGGAGAGGATAGGTGGAGAGGAGACAGACAAGTCAAAGAGGTGGGGATGGAGCCAGTAAAGGTGAGTGTAGGTACGGAGGAGATAGGTCAGTCCAGGGAGGTGGTAGGAGATGGGGGCGTGGCTTGAGGTGGGAGGAGGGGATAGGTGAGAGGAAGAACAGGTTAGGGAGGCGGGGACGAGCTGGGCTGGTTTTGGGATGCGGATGGGGGAGGGGAGACTTTGAAGCTTGTGAAATCCACATTGATACCATTGGGCTGCAGGGTTCCCAAGCTGAATATGAGTTGCTGTTCCTGCAGCCTTCGGGTGGCATCATTGTGGCACTGCAGGAGGCCCAGCATGGACATGTCGTCTGAGGAATGGGAGGGGGAGTTGAAATTGTTCGCGACTGGGAGGTGCAGTTGTTTGTTGCAAACCAAGCGCAGGGGTTCCGCAAAGCGGTCCCCAAGCCTCCGCTTGGTTTCCCCGGTGTAGAGGCGGCCACAACGGGTATAGCGGATGCAGTATACCACATTGGCAGATGTGCAGGTGAACATCTGCTTGATGTGGAAAGTCTTCTTGGGGCCTGGGATGGGGGTGTGGGGGCAGGTGTAGCACTTCCTGCGGTTGCAGGGAAAAGTGCCAGGTGTGGTGGGGCTGGAGGGGAGTGTGGAGCGGACAAGGGAGTCACGGAGAGAGTGGTCCCTCCAGAAAGCAGACAAGGGTGGGGGGGGAAATGTCTTTGGTGGTGGGGTCATATTGCAGATGGCTGAAGTGTCGGAGGATGATGCGTTGGATCTGGAGGTTGGTGGGGTGGTACGTGAGGACGAGGGGGATTCTTTTATGGTTGTTATTGCGGGGAATGCAGGAGACACGGTCGAGGGCGTTCTCGTCCACTGCGGTGGGGGTGGGGGGGGGAAGTTGCGGTCCTTGAAGAACGAGGACATCTGAGACCTACGGGAGGGGAATGTCTCATCCTGGGAGCAGATGCGGCGGAGGCGAAGGAATTGGGAATAGGGGATGGCATTTTTGCAGGAAGGTGGGTGGGAGGAGGTGTATTCTAGGCAGCTGTGGGAGTCGGTGGGCTTGAAACGGATATCTGTTTCTAGGTGGTTACCCAAGATGGAGACAAAGAGGTCCAGGAAGGTGAGAGAGGTGCTTGAGATGGTCCAGGTGAACTTAAGGTTGGGGTGGATGGTGTTGCTGAAGTGGATGAACTGTTCAAGCTCCTCCTGGGAGCGCGAGGCGGCGGCCCCGATACAGTCATCAGTGTAACGGAGGAAGAGGTGGGGTTTAGGGCCAGCGTAGGTACGGAAGAGGAATTGTTCCATGTAACCTACAAAGAGGCAGGCATAGCTTGGGCCCATGCAGTTACCCATGGCCACCCCCTTTGTCTGTCGGAAGTGGGAGGAATTGAAAGAGAAGTTGTTGAGGGTGAGGACGAGTTCGGCTAAGCGCGTGAGGAACTCCCCACCTACGTCCGTGACACCACCCACACCCTCCACCTCCTCCAGAACTTCCAATTCCCCGGTTCCCAACACCTCGTTTTTACTATGGACGTCCAGTCCCTATACACCTGCATTCCCCATGCAGATGGCCTAAAGGCCCTCCGCTTCTTCCTGTCCCGCAAACCTGACCAGTCCCCCTCCACTGACACACTCATCCGCTTAGCTGAACTCGTCCTCACCCTCAACAACTTCTCTTTCAATTCCTCCCACTTTCGACAGACAAAGTGGGTGGCCATGGGTAAACGCATGGGCCCAAGCTATGCCTGCCTCTTTGTAGGTTACGTGGAACAATCCCTCTTCCGTACCTACGCTGGCCCTAAACCCCACTTCTTCCTCTGTTACATTGATGACTGTATTGGCGCCGCCTCGTGCTCCCAGGAGGAGCTCGCACAGTTCATCCACTTCACCAACACCTTCCTCCCCAGACTTCAGTTCATCTGGACCATCTCGAGCACCTCTCTCAGCTTCCTGGACCTCTCTGTCTCCATCTCGAGTAACCACCTAGAAACTGATATCCGTTTCAAGCCCACCGACTCCCACAGCTACCTGGAATACACCTCCTCCCACCCACCTTCCTGCAAAAATGCCATCCCCTATTCCCAATTGCTTCGCCTCCGCCGCATCTGCTCCCAGGATGAGGCACTCCACTCCCGTACATCTCAGATGTCCTCGTTCTTCGATGACCGCAAACCCCCCCCGCCCGCAGTGATCGAGAACACCCTCGGCTGTGTCTCCTGCATTTCCCGCAACTCATCCCTCACACCCTTGTCCCTGCGATAACAACCAAATAAGAATCCCCCTTGTCCTCAGGTACCGCACCACCTTCCCGATCCAACGCATCATCCTCCGATAATTCCGCCATCTGCAATCCGACCCCACCACCAAAGACATTTTTCCCTCCCCACCCTTGTCTGCTTTCTGGAGGGACCACTCTCTCCGTGACTCCCTTGTCCGCTCCACACTCCCCTCCAGCCCCACCACACCCGGCACTTTTCCCTGCAGCCGCAGGAAGTGCTACACCTGCCCCCACACCTCCCCCCTCACCCCCATCCCAGGCCCCAAGAAGACTTACCACATCAAGCGGATGTTCACCTGCACATCTGCCAATGTGGCATGCTGCATCCGCTGTACCCGTTGTGGCCTCCTCTACATCGGGGAAACCAAGCGGAGGCTTGGGGACCGCTTTGCAGAACCCCTGCGCTCGGTTCGCAACAAACAATTGCACCTCCCAGTCGCAAACCATTTCAACTCCCCCTCCCATTCCTCAGACGACAAGTCCATGCTGGGCCTCCTGCAGTGCCACAATGATGCCACCCGAAGGCTGCAGGAACAGCAACTCACGTTCAGCCTGGGAACCCTGCAGCCCAATGGTATCAATGTGGATTTCACAAGCTTCAAAGTCTCCCCTCCCCCATCCGCATCCCAAAACCAGCCCAGCTTGTCCCCGCCTCCCTAACCTGTTCTTCCTCTCACCTATCCCCTCCTCCCACCTCAAGCCGCACCCCCATCTCCTACCTACTAATCTTATCCCGCCTCCCTGGACTGACCTATTTCCTCCCTACCTCCCCACCTACACTCACCTTTACTGGCTCCATCCCCGCCTCTTTGACTTGTCTGTCTCCTTTCCACCTATCCTCTCCTCCATCCGCCTCCCCCTCTCTCCCTATTTATTTCAGAACCCTCTTCCCCCTCCTCCATTTCTGATGAAGGGTCTAGGCCCGAAACATCAAGCTTTCCTGCTCCTACGATGCTGCTTGGCCTGCTGTGTTCATCCAGCTCCACACCTTGTTATGTCATATTATGGACTAATGTTGACTTTCTACGTCTTTAGCTTGGTGCTCTACAATATATGATTCTGAATTTGCCTATGTCTAACCTCCTTTGTCTTAACTGGTTTTTGGCCTTCCAATAATTCTCAATCCTGGCATTGCTGTGACTCAGTTCTTCAAGAATTGTGCATACGTATTTTGTATCTTATCTCAATCTCTTGTTGTGGAATACAGTACAGACCACGGGAAGACAATGGTGAATAAATATAACAACTTGTGCTTTCTAGAGAGTCTTTAGTATGCTGTGGCAACCCAAAATATTTCATGGTCACTCTGGGAATCACAATGAGAGTGTCATTTGAAGAACTAACTCGCATTTAAATGGTATCTTCCATGACTTCTGGTATCTCAAAAGTACTTTACACTGATGAAGTACTTTTGAACTGTCAGTAAATGTAGTAGCCATCCTATGCACAGCAGGGTCCCACATAAAACAATGAAATAATGTCTAGATTATTGGTTTTTGTGATGCTGGATGAAGGTTGAATATCTGCCAAAATGCTTGAAGTCCAGTACCAAGGGATTTTTATTTTTTTAAATGCCTGTCTGAGTGTCTGTTTAATGTCTCATCCAAATAAAAGTACTCCTAACTATGTTGTCACATCAGCCTTGATTATGTGCACAAATAGAGTGGAACTTGAACACAATCCTCTAACCTAGAGGTGAAAGTGTCATCATTAAGTTACATTTAACATGCAATGGATACATTTTAACTAGGGTACTGTGTGGGGTCCCTCCATTTTTTAAAATCTTTTTTTTCCACAAGAAGAAAAGCTTTGGTTTAATGTCTGACAGCATAGCATTTCTTAAGTACCACAGTTAAATGTTACGTTACGCGATCAAGTTCTGCATAGAGTATGCTACTGAATTGAAGTGACATTACATGGAACAGTCAGCCAGGAAGATGGACAGAGGATGGTGTAGGAATTTGAAACACTAATAGTGGAAATTCTCTAAGAAAGCATCCTCACGTGAGAAGAATTGCAGAGACTAGGAGGACTGAGGCTTTGGGGTTGGGACATTTTGAACACCAGAATGAGAATTTTACATTTGTTGGACCAGGAAATAATGTAGCTTAGTGGACATAGGGTGATGGGTGGATGGCACTTGTGCGAGTTTGGATGACCTCCAGGTTTATGGAAAAGTAGTCCAGGGAATGTTGGATTAGGATAGTCCGTTGGTTAAAACTAGCATTAACAGGATTTCACCAATAATTGGACTGTAACAAAGCCAATATTCCAGACTATAACAGAAATTTAAGAAGAAATTTTGTTCCCTTAAAGAGGCATTCACCTCTTTCCAAAGTTCAGGTGAAAGGAATCCAAAGCCCTCATGAATGTATAGGGGCAGGTGTCATAAGAGTGTCTGTCGACCCTGTTTTGTTTTCTACTTCATTTGACTGTCTAATCAATGAACTGAGAAATAGATGAGAATTATTTTCCTGGGAACTGCTGAAAAGACTAATCAAGTTTAAAAACTACATTAAGACTAAACAATTTTCCTGGGCCATTGCTGCTGAATTTGTTAATTTACTGCAGAAAGATCATATATTTCACTGAACTTTCTGCAGACCAAATAGGATGGGAATAACCTGCAACTTGAATTGCTATCCCTTTACAGAAGGTGAGAGAGAATGGTCCATCTAGTATGGTTCATGTGTCGTCTTTCTAGTGGATGTCTCTTGAGGCAAATAGTTATGTCTGATGCAGATGGCCATCAGGGATAAATGGACCATATCTCATGGTACACCAGTATCTTCTGTGCTTGGTAGGATTTGTTTCTGCTCGGAAAGCAAACACATAAGTTAATTCAACTTTTGCAATCATGAACCCATCCATTATGATTGGCACTTTCTAAGTTGCTTATTTCCTGTTTAAGCACAGTATGACAGCCCTGAATTTGTTTGTGTTAAGAATTCCCCTGATTATTCCTATTCATTGAAGGATTATCTGAAAAATAAACTATAACATAGGGGCTGTATCTTTTGGGTTACTGGCCCATAATGTATTAAAGATGGTCAAAAATAGTTACATTGAGGTAGTGTTCGCATTTTTGCCAATGTGCTGTTGGAACAAAAACAGTCTTTCCCCCCGCCTTTTTATTTGATGGGGCCAAATATCTAACCATTGCTTAAATTATGTTTTTACATTAGTTTTTTAAGTTATTAAATTGACTTTACCAATAATATACTCTAACCTGAAACATGAACACGTTGTGGAATTTTGGGAATCTTTTGTGCTGGGGAAGCTCATCTTCCAAATCCATTTCGCTTGATGTTTTTATTTTCCGGCACTCCACTCCAGATGAAAAGATAAAATGCTGATATACTTGACCACTCAGTTTGCATCCCTCTAAATAAGGTATAAATTAGTTCATGGCCTAATCTTGTTTTTGTTTTACTAGGCGTGCAAAGCTCTTCAGATACGCCTCAGAAAATGATCCTCCTGAATGGAAAGAACGAGGAACTGGGGATGTGAAGTTGCTAAAGCATAAGGAAAAGGGAACAATTCGCCTTCTGATGAGGAGAGATAAAACTCTCAAAATCTGTGCAAACCACTATCGTAGGTCTCTTGTTCCTGTATTTTTGTCAAATACTTTGTAGATTTGCCTGCAATAGTTATAGATCCTCTTAGCTTCATCTTTTTAGGAACTCTTCTTTCTTTCAAATGAGAACCTCTGACTTATACAATCAGTCTTTTCGCTTCCGAAGGCCCATCCCAGGTTGTTTTTTTTTTTAAAAGGGACCCCTTTTTCTGTGTCAAAATTAGATATTCACTTGAGCAAGCATATTTTTGTTTACAACTTGACTGCTATTATCTGGTATAACAAGCATGGGGCTGGATGAACACAGCAGCCCAAGCAGCATCATAGGAGCAGGAAATCTTGACGTTTCGGGCCTAAACCCTTCATCAGATTTCTCCAAAGTCTAGCAAGAAATTCTCACAAGGTTTTTAATTGTTTTTAAGGATGCATATGCTCTATAAATATACTGGATACAATTTTTAGTTCTCTGTGTAGTACAGTAATCACAGCTCTTTTTTTGAGGGTGGAATCAAATGCTCAGGAGCCAGTGGAAAGAAAGCAATAACACACTGATAACATTACCAATTGATTTGATACACAATTGTCACTGAGGAAACAAATGAAGCTTTCAGACACAGCGCTTATTTCTGTGGCACCAGTTCTTGGTGCTGTTTGCCTTTCCCTCTCTTACCTTCTAGGGTGTCTTCCCTCTTCTGCCCAGCTAACCCTACACACATTCATCCAAACACCAATCTCCACAGGGACTGACTTGCTTTCTCTTGTCTTGCACATACCCTCATTAGTCAGAATCTCTTCTTTGACAAGGGACCTTAGCCATCATATGTCCAAGCTCAGATGCCAATCGGTCAATTGTGATGTCAGTTTTTTTCTCTGTACGTTCTAAGGCATGATTTGGCAAGCCTCTTGAAACTTTACCTCAGGCGCCGGTTGAGAATCCCTGGTGCAAACATGTGGTCAACTCCTGGGTACACAGGACAGTCTCTGATTTACGTGACCTGATGCACTGTTTTGGATTATCTTTGGAGTAATCAAATGTTCTTTTTTTTAATAACTCTGGTTTGCTGCTTTGTTTTCTCATGAAAAAAGTAATCGTGTTTCTCTATTGTTTATACTGTAGAGCTACTGAGTAATCAGAAAATGTGGCTTAATATATCTTGCCATTGGGGATGGCCTGATTTATTTTTGCTAACCTGTGCTCTGCAAAATAGAAAGAAGTAAATAGAAACAGTCTTCTAGGATACTTTAAAGCTGTAGAAGTTAACCTCCCGTGTTCTGCCCCTCTTTTCTTTCTGTAATTCCTTTATCTAGCTTCCCACAATAGAGGAATAAAGGCCGAAGTAAATGCAAAGTTTCACTTTCTAGCTCACTTTATAGTCTCCTTTGCAGATACTTCTTCTTTTCCCTACCAGTTGAAGTAGACTTGCAATATTGGTTATTAAGGTTGAAGTTATTGTTGACTTCTGAGTCCCACACAAGCAACAGAACGTGGATTGTAAAAAGTTTTGCATTGGGTGGAGTGGGCCAAATATGCTCTGTCTTGCATACTTGCCTTTATTAGAAAGTTTCCCAGGAGTCTCCCAAACTTCCACTGTGGATCAGTAAAGTGCAGTAAGCTATTCATGCAAGCTTCCAATCTGTAGTTTACTGATTTTTGACTATTTTCAGAAACTGTCTGATTGTCCTAGGTAAGGGCAGCATTTTGCCATGATTCCTGTTGCTTTCTACTACTTGGTGACTGTGTTTAAAATGCACATGAGACCGTCAAGTGAAAACCAGATTGGCCAAGAAATTAAATAAACAATCAGTGCAACTCGTCTTGATTTGTGTAATGAATGGCTAGAAACAAAGACATTTGTGTTTGTTAGAAGAAGTCACCACCTTGAAAATTAAAGGGAAAGGAACCCATCCCTTGAAGGAATAATACATTTAGTTTTTTTGTCTGATCTGAGATTTTGAAAATATTGATTTAACTAAAATGGAAGTTTTTGTTTTTACATAAATTGTAGCCTGCTATTCCAGTATGATTGATTGTTGCATTAAACACATTGAAGTAAACTTATTACTTCATATGTTAGGCAGCTGGCCCAATTAAAGTACATACCGTGCAGTTTGTATGATGAGCAAATAGTACATGTTTAATTTGAGCAAAACACAATTTTGTGGGGCTTTTTTTTCCTTCTTTCCAGTTACACCTACAATGGAGCTAAGGCCTAATGTAGGCAGTGACCGGGCATGGGTCTGGAATGCACCTGCTGATTTTGCTGATGAACAACCGAAACCTGAACTTTTGGCAATCCGATTCTTAAATAAAGAAAGTAAGTATTAGATTAGAAGTAATCTTGTCTGTTGTTGTGACTTGTAATGTAAACAATGTAAGTTATGCACTCAACCTGGATTAAGTGGCCTAATGTTCCTTCTTACAGTTGCAATATTGTGTTTCAATTGTTAGTTGTAACCAACTCAGACCATTCAAGTTTAAAATCTGGCTTCACCTAATGGGAGATTGCAACATTTATTTTTGTTCCTTTTTTTTTTGTTAGCTCTTGTTTGTGTGCTTGGAACCATTTAAAGTTTTGATTTTTCTGTTTTGACAAAAGAACTGTTCAAGTACTATGTCCTCAAGATTGCTGAATATTCTTTGGGCATCTCCTGCCAAAAGACTTTGTGATGTATTCCTCCTGATGAAGTCCATACACACAGCATTGATGATTTCACAGGCAGGAATACAGTCCAATGAACAAGTGTTCTTCCAGTGACTTTTTTTTTTTTTTGCTACTTCGCTCCTTTTTGCATTCTCTCTTCAAACTCCCTTCCCTTTGATCTTGCGTATGATGGAAAATTTCAAATTTGTTTTGACCTACACACAGTGTTGAAGATCAATTAGTAAATTAAAAATGATGTGTGGCTCACGAAATTCCATTTCAAAATATATTGAAAATTTGTGCAAATGCTGCCTATGGGAAAATTTTGTAACACCTGACATTGGCCAATGAGTGATTATGAAATTTATTGTGTTAAGTCTTCCACAGTAACACTGAATTCAGTGCCCTTTACTGGTACTAAGTTCAGTCAGAGTCGGTAGACCATTTGAATACAAATCCACCAGGTGGCAGTGCAGGAATGAGAGACTTGTAGAATCAAAATGTAAATGTGTAGAATTTAAAAAGTCAGGGGAAACAGTAAAAGGCGCCACTTCTTTACTGAACCATTTTAACACAATAAAAGTCTACATATTTGCCACTTAAATTATGCATAAATAGGCTTCTGATTCTAGTATTGAATTACTAACCTGGAGGTGGAGAGTTTAAATCCCCTCATGATTGACTATGATGTATTGAACAAATCTAGTAACTCATGGGCTTGCATTGGGAAAAAAAAACCATGGAAGCATCCAGATTTTCATACAAGCACGGCTGTGTTCACTAATTTCCTTCAGGAAAGGGAGTCTTTCTTTGCCTGGCCTGAACAACACTTGTTTCCAGATCTAGATTTTGTGGTTGACTGTTGGTTGACTCGAGGTCAGTAATAAGATACCAGGTTGCGGCTTTCACTACTGAGAACAGGCAATTTCATATTCTTGGTGGTAGCCTTCTGTCTAGTAAGGTGATTGTTGTAATCCTGTGCTCAGCTTTGTTGAGCATTACCTCATGTAACTCAAGAAGCTACTCTTGCTGTCTTTGCTGCAAAGTAAGACAGTCCCTTAGTGCTTAGACAGTTACTTAAATTGGCCATAAGGGGATAATCATTGTCCATTTGCACTAATGTCAATCTCAGAATTTCCAGAGAGCATCTGAAGCAGTTAATTTAAATTCATCACTACATCTGCAATGTGCAAATGAGAAACACAACCCAAAATACTTGAAGATTATTATCAGCTGCAACCTAGTTTCAAAGTCAAAGAATATATAATTCCTGCTGCTCATGCCTTGAGGGTGATAAATATACCTTGACTCTTAATTTCTTCCAAACTATCTGAAATTGCCTTCAAGGAGAAAGCCCTAACCAGAAAACGATCTAGTTGTAATACCATTACTTGTCTATTGAAGAAAATAAATTGAATCTGTGTTTCTGAAATAGTGCTGAACTTTTGTGAAACGTCTTCCATGAGCACTTTATTGTAGGTTATGAATAGTTTTCTTGCTTAATTTAGTACATGCAGCATATTTAGTGCATGTAACAAATCATAAGTTAACCGCCTCCAGTCACAGACTTAGGAGCCACTGTCAAACACACAGCCCTCACATGTACTGCCATTTTATTGAATGTTATGCTGCTCATTGCAGGCAAATGGCACATGCACAACTGCATTCACAAAAAAGTGACCACTGTATCCTAACTTAATACTTTTCCAAAATGTTCCAAGAACCTGGACCACACTGATTCCTGTGTACATATATACTTCAATCAAATCCAACTGAAATTGGTTTTGATAAACTGACTGGAAAAGGCAGAAGGCTGGTATCAGTTTTTTCGAAAACTCCCACTGCTATTAAAACTTAAGAATTGCCTTTCGGGAAGTTACCTCTCACTCACTGGCAGAAGATTGTAATTAAGCATGTCCATTAATCCAAGTAGTTCCCATTCTAAAAGTGGCAATGAGATGGGGATAAAATTGCTGCTGAATACCCCTTGCTCATTTATTTTCTGGACTTGAGGGTTAATTAGCTCAGTGACTGACAGCTGATTTACAGTTCAGTGATGCCAGTAGCGTAGGTTCAATTCCTGCACTGGCTGAGATCACCATGAAGGTCCCACCTTCTCAACATTGCCTTTCACCTGAGCCGTGGTGACCTTTGCAGTAAATATACCACCAGTCATCTCTTTCTCTCTCTTGCTCTCTCTCCCACCGAGTGAGCAGTCCTCTAGGGTCTGCAATTTCTCTTTATTGTACCTATCTCTGGGCCGCCAACCTTGCTGCAGCTAATAAATAAAGTTTTTAGCCTGCTATGTGTTGTTATGCAAGAATGATTAGTACACATTAAAAAAGCTCTGCTATCAACCTCCTATAACAACATGAGAAAGAATATAGTTTCTTAAGTTACCAGATTGCGATGAGTTTTGATAATGATCAAATTCTAACAGACTTCAGTAACCATGTGTATCCAGGAAACTGACAATGACTCATAGTAATAGAATTGCTACGGTACATTAAGTAGATATTTACACATGGGAAATGTGTGCCATGCTGTGGGTAGTTGATTTGCTTATGTATTGAGTATATTTTTGTTTCACTGAAAAAAACTCTATGTAACTGAAGCATCGATGATTTTCACTTTTCTTTTTAGATGCACAAAAGTTTAAGGCAAAATTTGAAGAATGCAAGGAGAAGATGAAGCTAAAAGGTATTTATTAATTTTGACTTGCATCCTATTCCAAATATAAAATACTTACAAGAAGGGATCTGCTCAATTTGCAGTCTTTAGCAGTTTTACAAAAGATGTGAATTACTAACTAAAATAACTGTTTTGAAACTTAAGTTCCAGTTTTGTAAATACACTTTGCTTCCTCCTTTGTGATAATTAAATCCGGTTGTTTGCTGTTTGGATGTATGCAGATATACTTCAGTACAAGTAACATCAAATTGGTTATTTTCATTTAGGCACTAGTTAAAATAACCAGAAGGTGACAAGTGGCAAAATAAGTTCTGGTTCAGGATTATTAGATGCAGTTTCGAGCAGGAATCTTGGATGTAGCTGGTAGCAGATAGTTTACAAGACAAATTTGATTGATGGCCATGTTGCTTCAGAATTTATAAATACAAGTCGATTGCGAAAGCTCCTGATCAAATCAAAAAGCAAGTTGTGGAGATTTCCATGTTTAAAGGAGCAGTGGAACAGAATTCAGCAAGAAATGAAACAATGTTGGAGCTGGTGGAGGCCTTCACAGCTGCTGAAATTCCTTTTTGGGAAGAAATGAATAGTCCAAAACTAAAGAAGTACTTCAGTTAACACAACCACAAAATGCTGGATGTTTTCCATGTGTAACCAACTTTACCAGGATTACTTACCAGAAGAAAATTCTAGTGTATTAATGTCTATTCTATTCTATTGCCTAGTCTATTATGTCTAATGCCTAGTCTATTAAATCTGCACTGCTGGAATATAATTCCATTTCAGTCATGGCCAAAGAGGCAACAGGTGCACCCAATAACTATATACTTCACATTTTTATTTATAGCTGGATAAGCAACAAAGGGCTCTGGCTTCAAATAGAGACAACTGAGCTTGCATTTGAATTTTTCAAATGGAGCGTAATAACAGTAAAACCTGTTGTAAGCTGTAGCTTAGAATTCAGCAAAGTCTCTGCATTTATCTCTAACAGTATGATGTACATGAACTAAGCTTTTCCTGATGTGCTACAAGGAACTATGCCAAATACAATTCATGTTACCTGCAATACAAACCTTGGCTGTTGATGTCTGGTGCATGGGATTTCCTGATGTCCTAGATTTTTTTAAAGAAAGCATTTTTAAGCACTGTTCATGCCATAAATTATAATACTGGGAGTCATTCAGCGCTCAGGAACATTGTATCTGCAACAGCGTTGCTTCCACTAGGATTGAAGTGGAATTCATTGTTTACTCCAGTTAGTAACTGTGCAGAGATGTACATTATCCAACAGAAAGTTGTCTAAATCACTCTAGGGCACACAGTCCTTGCTTAAACTCAGATCTCTAAAACATAGTGACATTGAAGACCAAGTGAAATGTGTTGGTTCGAGGATATGGTGCTGCAACAACTGTCAAGTTGCCAAGCAGAAAACTGCTGCAGACAAGTGGTTTAGTCAATTACAGCAAAATTAAAACAATACCATAGAGTATGTTCAATTGAAACCACCTCAATTTTAAACAATCTGTTGCCTACATTTGTTTGTAGGGCTGTTTGGATTTTTGACCTGAGACAACCTGTCTACAGTTTGCACCCAATCTAATTTAATGTACCCCAGCAGGACATGGTGTCAGTTAAAACAACTGGAAGATGTAGCTTGCTGCCTTTCAACAAATAAGAGCCCATTTTGTGAAACCAGCTTAATTTGTTTTTCTAAGATTTTGTAATCATCTATAGACCAAGTATTCCATAATACTTTATAAAAACAGCTGTGAAATATGAGAATTTTGCTATCTTTTCCCATGACAGGCATGTGAGAACTTTGAATTTTTCCACAATTTAAGTAAATCCCTACTTTAAAAGCAATTCTGTATGAAATTTGAGAAACTAATAATGGAGAATGTTTGTTCAAGTTTTTATTTTGTTTATTTGTTCATGGTGTGCAAGTGTCAGTAGCAAGGCCAACATTTATTACTCATCTGTATTTTTTCCTGAGAAAATATGCTTTCTTGAACTACTGCAGTCCAGGGGAGTAATGAAATGTTAACTCTGCTTCCTTCAAACAGCTGTGTCCAGTTTTGTGCCTTGGATGCTGTATTATTGCTTGATCCATTTGTGCCGTGTACCATGTAAATACCTACTAGCAAGCTCAAAAATACAACTTGCATTGAGAAAATTATCCTTACTTGTATCTTTTGACAGCAGTAAATCAGGCCTCTAATCATGCAAAGAATCATGTTCGTGTTTTCAATAGTCCAATCCAGAGGTTCCCTTATAACTTGACTGCAGAAGAACAAAGGATGCTTCAACTTTTTATAAGATGTGTTGCCTTATGTCCAGTATTTAAATTATAGTTCTATTTGCAAGTGAGGAGTGATTTCCCCACCCACCCCCGGTTTCTTTCCTCACCTTGCATTCCACTAGACTTGGGGTTAAGGAGAGTTTGATCTAGAGAAAATGTGGAGACCAACTTTGTAATTTGGGATCCTTTCTGCATGTTAGTTTTAATCAACTATTTGCTTTAATTGCTGATGTGTCTTTGAGTTAGACAAAAAAACCTTGTTTTTATAAGAATATCCCTCGTCCTCAAAATATCCTAAAGCATTTTACAGCCAGTTTTTGTTTTAGTGTGTTTATAGAATGTGAACATCACCACCAGATAGGCCAGCATTATTGCCCATCCGTGATGGAATCTTAGAATCCCTACAGTGTGGAAGCAAGCTGTTCAGCCCATCAAGTCCATGCCGAACTACTGAAGAGCATCCCACCCAGACTCCCTCCCCCCCCCAGTCCCTGTAACCCTGCATTTACCATGGTTAATTCACCTACCCTGTGCATCCCTAGACAATAGGGCCAATTTAGTATGGCCAATCCACCTAACCTATGCATCTTTGGACTGTAGGAGGAAACCAGAGCACCCTGTGGCAACCTACACAGACACTAGGAGAATCTGCAGACTCCACACAGACGGTTGCTTGAAGGTGGAATCGAACCCGAGTCCCTGGCACTCTGAGGCAGCAGTGCTAACCACTGAGCCACCCACACTCTTAATTACTATTAAACAATTGGCGTGGTGAATACCTCCTTAAAATATCAGAAAGCCTGTCAGAATTATAGCCGTTTTACAATAGGTTTAAAACAACTGAACGGTTTGTCTAGTTTATTTCACAGGGCACTCAACCATATCGCATGTGGGTCTGATGCTACTTGTAGGGCAGTTCAAGTGAAGACAACAGGTTTCTATTCCTGAATGTTAGTGAACCAGTTGGGTTGTTAATGACAATTTACTAGTTGCTAGTTACCACTTACTGATACTGTTTGTTACACGTTTATTTAATTAAATAATTCTAAATTTCTCCAACGTGGTGGGCTTTGAACTCTCAGCCCTGATTGTTACTCCAGTAACAATCACCATGCCAAAATACTTTTCAAGTATAGTCACTGTATTAGAGGAAAATATGATAGCTAATTTACACACAAGGCCCCATGTTGAGAGATGAGATAATTGGCCACATAATCAGTTTTATTTGTTTTAGCTGAGGATCCGTTGTTAGTCAGGGTGTCAGGAGATCTCCCATTTTCTTTTAAATTGAATTTATTCATGAAACCCTTCCACTTATTTCCCTATCTGTTTTCTATCAGGTGACAATGAAAGTGCAGATAAGGTTGCTGAAAAGCTAGAGGAACTATCCGTTAAGGAGGATAAAAAAGAATCCGCCAAAGAGGAAGAATCCAAGAAGAAAGAAGTGACCAGTGAAAAAACTGAAGAGAATTAAGATAATCCTGGTCCTTGTTTCCCTTTTTCTTTTTTTTACAGCAGACTGTAATGAACTGGGTTTGGACACAGAAGAGCCATTTTCTAGGCTTTTGCCCTGTGGTCCCAAATTGTTATGAAGAAATAGTACCTTCACAATGTCATTCCGCGGTCATCAACCACCATAAATGTGCTAATGTATTCCTTTTGAAACTTCTAGGAGTGTTAACTACTGCCTTATCTATTTACAGTCTTCTGAGAGAATAATTTAATTCTATTACTTCAATTCCTGAAAATTGGTGATTATAACATGCTTTACTGTGTATGACGACCATTTTTTTTTTATGTTTTTTCTCTGTGAATAAGACTCCAAAATGCCAGAATTCCCACATTGGGTAGGACATGGTTTATAACTAAATTAAATTCAGTTAAGTTGTATATGGAAAAAACTTAGTTTTTTTTTATATTTTTGCCCTATAGTTTTTGGATAAGTCAAGTATGACACCAAGTTGGAAGATTGAATTTTTTTTGAGTTTTTAAAAAGAAATTTTACTGAAGGTTCCCCTCCCACTGTCTAAATTGACTAAATTAGTAACTGACAGATTGCACAAAAGAAAGATTAGTGGTAAGTTCATTGCAGGCTTAAGTGAAGTTTTTTTTTATTTCGAAAACTCTTGGACCTTGCAGATGAGGAAGAGACATTTCTGTTATAAATTTATTATACTTGGTTAAAATATCCTGTTGAGGAAACTCTCAAGCAGGGTAGACTGATATGGTGTCAACTTACCAATCTATTTTCCTGTCCCTTTGGAGCTCCCCAGAACAATTGTAAACCAGTACAGGTCCACATACATTGCTGTCAAATCATACGTAAGATCTTGTACTGAAGCTGAAAACTGTGTATGATGACACCAACATGACGCATGAATAATGCATGTGAAGAGAGATGGTGATAGTTTCACAGTGGGCTATTTTGATTTTCTCCTGGCTGTGGCTGTACCGCTAGTACATAGCAATACTTACATTTGTAGCAGTGTGACATTTGGCATGTACACAATTAGTTACACTGACAGAGAAAACTTCACTGAGAGAGAAAACTTCTCTTGACAGGTTTGCATATGCTTACCACAGACCACACATTTGTGATAATCTAGTTTTGTGTTGGAATGAACAAAACATCTGGATATAGTGTTTTGTAATTGGGAAACTTATAAAATGGAACTGTTGAAAATTGATAGGTCTCGTTAGGAAATTTGCAATAAAGATTTTTGCAAGCGGCATGCAGTATAGTGAAGTTGTTTTCTTGCTGTCGACTTCATATGTAGAGTGCACCTCATCCCTGAAGATTGTTTGATCTAGGATTTGTCTGTAAATCATTGGTGTATTATGGAGTTGCGCTCCCTGGATTCTCCCAAACCGTTGCTTAACGTCTTCCCATTTTACAAACTCTTGAGCCTGAATAATTTAAATATTTGCTGAGTATCCAATTTAACTCTATTTCCTCTGCCCACCTCCTGCTCAAAAAGAAAATTGAATCCTTGGCCATTAACGACATTCATATTTATTCTTATCTGAAATCCTTTGAATAATTTATGGTGGAACATTACACATTGATAATCACAATAATAGTCTGCCTAGAATATAAATCTTCAGTATCTCTTTCTTACAATATTTTCCATTCATCTTCCTTAAAAGTGAGTCATTCTTTATTTATAATGCCAAGTTCAACAAATACCAATACCTTAATCAGGTGACTACATATAAGAGTCTGCCCAATGAACTGAGGGTGTTTTGCTCAACTGTGAGGAGATATTGTAGTTGACCCTAGCCTACCTTTGGATTTTGAACAAAGGATTTCCAGCAGGAGTCACTGGATGCATTGTCAGGTCCTTGGTTATTTTGTATGATCCACCATAAATCACTGCTCCATTGACAGATTAACTTCATGCCAACACTCATACCAGGTGTTGATCTCTAGACAGGATGGTATCCATTGACCATAAGGAGTGTTTTATCTCCTTGCTTTATTAATGTGTCACAGGGTGAAGAGTGCAGTATGATTAAATTTATTTTTACACCCTGAAGAGGAGCTTATCTGTTTATTAGAGCATGATGGATTATGATGGTAGGTGTTGTCCTGAGTTAGTTATTCCTGGACTTCATTCATTGGGAAGATTAGGCGAAAGATTTCATTTAAAATCAGTGTGTCTGGACTATGAAAATTTTTATATATTTGTCTGCAATATTGGCTACTCGCACACTATAAGCGGCAAGTTCCTGTTTGTATAGTTCTTTCCTTCCTAATCAATAATTCAACAGACCAGAGAGAAGCTTTCATTTTAAATCTCTTCACTTTACTGTCTGTATTGTCAAATTTTCATAAACCTAACCACTTCCAGTTTTGTAAGAAGCCAGCAACTTTGCTATACTCTAATTCTACCCTCCTGTGCATCTAAGTTTTTAATAACGTCACCATTGGTGAATACCAATAGCAACCTAAGCCCATCAAGCTGAGAATTCCCTCCCGAAAACCGTCATCTCTCCCCTCCTCTTTTGAGTAGGTGTTTGGTTGTGTCTCAATATCTCTGGATTTTTTTTTGTCTGATGCTCCTATGAAATGCCTAGGGTGCTTTAACCGTATTAAATGTAAGTTCTGATATAATAGAATGATGTGTACTTTGACAGAACAACATAATTATAGATGTTGAAATCCATTTGATCCTATCTTCTATAAATTCATTCATTCCATAAACTTGATTTGAAGAATCTGCTGATTAAATCTGAATTTACATTTAATAATTTGAACTGGTATGCTAATGACCTATTTGATTCACATTTTCTTTTCTATAACTATTTCAGTTGACTCTTTCAGATTACCACGTGGGTTCGTGCCTTTCCAGCTGAAAACAAAATTCCAGTATTCCCTCAGACTTCACATTTGCATTACTAGGGATCAGCCTCATTGTTCATTTACCCTTTCTCTCCAATACTTTTCGAATGTTATACTCTGGTGTGATCTGACCAGAGCAATGTACTGTTTGATCATTACTTTTGCTGAACTCAGTAGTGCAGAGAGATCTGAGTGAACTGGTACATGAATCAGTTAGTCTGCAGGTACAGCAAGCAAGTGGCAACTGGAATGATGTTGATTGTTGCTGAGGAATGGAATTAAATAGAACATTTTACTCCAGCTATACAGAGTGTTGGTGAGACAACATTGGAAGTACTGTGAACAGTTTGGTTGTCCATATTTGGAAAAAATGTGTAATTTAGAAGCAATTCAGATAAGGTACATTTGATTCATTCTTGGGTTGATGGGCTTATGAAAAAAACTTAAACAGGTTAGGACTGTATCTATTGACATTTAGAAGAATCAGAGGTGACTGGATAGGTGGCTACCTGGGAATGTTTCCACTTATAGAGGAGACTAAAACTAAGGGGGTGTTTTTTAAGAATAAGAACTCTCTTTTTAGAAACCCATGATGAAATTTTTTATCTTGAGTTTCACCAGCATCTGGAATTCTCTTTCCCAGAAAGCAGTGGACGTAACTTTAAAGACCAAGCTGGATTTTTTGATAGACAAGGAAGTTTAGTGTTCAGGTGTAACCAGAAAGTGGATATGAGATCACAACCAGGTTATCCATAACGTTAATGAGTAATGGAGCAGGTTCGAAGGGCCAAATGAGCTATTCCTGCTTTTGCAGTCCTGTGTTCTTTAAAATTGTCTGAGGCACTGGCAACAGTGGTGGTGAACAGTTGTTTTTTTTTTGCCTGGAAGAATGTTTATTGTGGAGATTCCCAGGGATCTGTGTTAGGACCCTAGTTCTTCCTCCTGAAATATTAATAACTTTGTCCTTGGTATACATGGGACATTTTCAAAATTTGCACATTGCAAAACTTGGAAGCATTATTAACAATGAAAAGGGTAGTGTAGAATTTCCAAATGCTATAGGTTGGTGAATTATCTCCTAAGATTGTTCTTCTCCTTGGAAAAGTGGTTCCCAATGTTTCAGGATTTTCCTGAAGTTTTTCAGGAATTAAAGATCATACTCTTAGATATAGTTCTGAGTAAACTTTGAAGAGCGAGATCATGGGGGAGGTTGTTTAAAAATTATAATTTATTACTGATTTATTTGTAACTATTGAAGATGGATAAAAAAATGTAAGATGAAATTGGACGAATTTTTGGCTGTGGTAGGTCATATGATTAAACCTTCGGGAGTACACTGAAACGGAATTGGTAATTCTGTTGAACATATAATGGGGAGGCAAGGGCCTAGTGTTATTATCGCTGCACTGTTAATCCAGAGACCAAGGTAACATTTTGGGTTTGAATCCCACCACGGCAAGCGGTGGAATTTGAATTCAATAAAAAATATTTGGCATTAAGAATCTAGTGAAAACCATGAATCTGTTGCTAATTGTCCGGGGGTGGGTGGGAGGCAGAGAACCATCTGGTTCACAAATGCCAACTGCCATCCTTACCTGGTCTGGACTACATGTGACTCCAGATCTGCAGCAATGTGGTTGACTCTCAACTGCCCTCTGGACAATTAGGGATGGGCAATAAAAATGCTGCCTAAAAGTGAAACCCTCATCCTGTCGATGAATAAAGAAAAAAAATTTCTTTTAAGTTTTCCAGTGTTGCGTCCTCTTCATGATTCTCATGGAATCAGAAATTAGTTTTGGCCTTGATTCAAATTAAAGATTACTGAAGTACAAGTTTTTCTTCCAATTCTGAACTGTTAAACATTTCTTGTGTTCTCTTGATTGCTAAGTTTTGTATGCCATCTACCCTGATGTCCTCCATCAAGTGTTGGTTTAAGCAATTTCGCTTTGAAATTACTTGTACTTTTGCCCCTCTCTTCCAATTGTACATCTCATCAGCATTGGAAATGTCACCAATCTAATGGTTTTTAAGCAAGTCCAAAGCCAGAGAAAGGGGGAGTGGGGTGAGCAAGAATAAAAGAAAGTTCATGATGGAGTTTAAGGTAGGAGAAATTAGGAGATAATGATGCAAAGAAAATGGTGATAATGGATTAAGTGAAGATCTGGGAGATGAATAAATCGGAACAGTAAGACCATTACCAGTATGAGGTTGAACAGGATTGACACCTTAGGGAAATATTATGAGCTCCATAATGTCATTGAAGAAGTGGATTGTTGGTCATCTCTGTTTTAACAACAATCATTTGTAGAGTAATTATATCTCAGAATTTGTGTCCCTGTTCAAATGTAACAGATGTACATAGTTATCAAAGAAGCACTTCTACTGAGTTCTATATGTCACCATAATGTGGAGGTAACGGTGTTGGACTGGGGTGGACAGTCAAAAATCATGCGACACCAGGTTACAGTCCAACAAGTTTATTTGAAATCACAAACTTTGGAAGCGCAGCCCGCGCAGCCCCTTTGTCAAGGGGCTGCGCTTCAAAAGCTTGTGATTTCAAATAAGGACTACAACCTGGTGTTTTGTGATTGTTGACTTTATATGTCACCATGGAAGTGTTTCCTTGGAACTTCTCACTGTCCAATAGTAGTGAGAGTATGTTGTCTAATCTTCTGCACTGATGAGTTAGATGCAATTGCATTGGATGAGCCTGATGGGCAGAGTAAGACATGAAATGCTGCATTCGACTTTTTCTTCCAACCTTCAACTTGCAATACTTTTGTGCTGTACCTTGCTCAAAATGCAGTAAGAACTGACATTGTGAGGACAGCAGGAATATCTAACATGAACATTTGAAAACAAGACCCTGTCTCCTAAAACAGGGGAGAATGGAAAAGGAAATACTGGTGAATTTGACTCCAGTCAGGTGCATAGAGGGCACCAAAAATTAAATGAAGCAATAGAAGAAACTTAAAAGTGATGTACAAAAGTAACATTTTTGAAGTTGTAAGAACAATTTAACACCTTCAAGTTTGAATTGTTTAGTTTCCCAGAGTTTTATTAGCATTGCATTGATTATTAACAACAACATTGTGATAATTATGACATAACGTTCTACATTATTTTTCAATCAAACTGTTCAGACATGTTACGATGCCTCCAGAGCAGCTAAGTCTTGAACCTCGAACTTTTAGCCACAAGATAGGGGAAACTGCCAGGAGAACCCCACAAAGCAATACTGACCTTTCCACAACAAGTTTAATGTGCAAGTCCATCACTTCCTTAGGCTGTGGGCAAGACATTAGTTGTGTAAAGCAAGCAGTTTAAAACGACCATGTTCCAGCATGCAATTTATGTTATAACTTTTAATCCTCTGAATTTGTAGGCTGACTTGTATTGACATGTGCACATTATTAATATGCACCATTATTCTGGCTCATTATTGTTTTCAGTTTTTTCTTTCTCCTTTGATCAGTCTGAAATTTGGAAACAGTTTGAGAGTGTTAATAGAATCCCAACTGTGTGGAATCAGGCCATTCGGCCCAACAAGTCTACCACCAACCCTCCAGAGATTATCCTACCATTGCCATCTCATTATCCTATCCCTGTAGTCCTGTGTTTCCCATGGCTAATGCATCTAACCTTCACCTCCCTCCTGAAGGCTGCAGTAGGGTTTCCCAAGCATCAGGCAATTTCTCAAACTTTATACAATTAGCCAATCTTCACAAGTTAATCTACACAATGATTACTGATAACTTAAACATAGAAGTTATCACAGTCAAGTCTGATTTTAGGCCAAAATTTGGCTGATTTTTCGCAAATATCTTTTGGGAATTTCAAGGAGGGTTTCCCTTCATAAGGTTAAGCAAGTTATCTCACCAAATTTTGTGATGCCAACCATACTATGTATTCACCATACCCCTACAGTGCCACACTTGCACAATCAGGGGCTTATTAGCAGTGGAAGTACTCACCAGTACTGGAACCTTCTGGGATTTATATCACCAGTGCCATGTTTAAAGCCCAGTTGTGCACGAGGTCAATTGCTGCCTGTTAGGAATAGGCCTTCACAGAACAGACTGTGGGAGGAACAATGAAGAAAAGCTTCTGAGTGCACACTGGTCCAGTTGACACTTCACTGGAAATAGAAATTCACATTCGCAAATAGACGCATTGACATTTACAGCACAGAAGGAGGGCATTCAGTCCATCATACCTGCACCAGTCAACAAAGATCTGAATGCCCTAATCCAATTAGCTCATTGGATTTGGCCCATAGCTCTGGAGCCTGTGACAATGCAAGTGATTATCTAATTACCATTTAATACTATGAGAATTTCTGACTCAGTCACTCTTTCAGATCATGAGTTTCAGAGCCTGCCACCTTTTGAGTGAAAAAGCTTAGCTTCAATTTTCATATTAGCCTTCCAACATCTTCCCTTAAATCTATGTTGCCTGGTTATTGACCCCGCTACTTATGGAAAAAGTGCCCTCCTGTCCAGCTTATCTATGCTCCACCTAGTCTCTTGCACGTCTGTCAAGTAGCCTCTATTTCACATTTTATTTTACTATTTTATGTGATCATCTTTGTGATTGACTGTCACTGTAACAAGGTACAAGAATCAAGTTACATAGTATTCCTGTCCTTAGCACCATATCATGTTAGAGCCCAGTCAAAGGGAATGTTACTCTTTCCCTAACACTTAACACGGCATTACATCTTGTTCAATGTGGAAGTGTCATGTGCTGGAAAGTCTTCAAACTGTTGAAAGCACTAAATTTTATCAAACAACAGCAAAAGTGAAGGAAGAACAAACAGGAAGAGCTGCATTTACTTTGGGGAACAAACAGTGGCTGCTTGCCTTTTGAGCAACAACAAATCTCCAGTCAATCACTGCAGCAAGCTAACATTTATCGGAACCACCATCAGTGAAGTCCTGTCAGGCTTGTTGTCCTGTTCTATCATGCTGAAGGTGATATTCCTCCTGTGCAATGTCCTTATCTTCCTCCTCAGCAGACTGCTGCTGCTCTCCTAACTCTTTAGCCCTCATTCTATTCCATGCTGTTTGGCCTGCTCTAGTTATGCAGAGCACAGCATGGTAGAATTGCTGGGCACGTTCTATCTGGATTGTATTCTGAGGCTGCCTCCCCCTCACTGATCCAGGCATCGGAACGCTATCTTCAGGAGGCCTGTTGTCTGCTGCACAATGGCCATGGTGGAATTGGCCCTGCCTGCTCTTATGTATCTATCCTTGGCTTCAGTCAGGGAGTTATATATTGGAGTTATCAGCCGTGGTTGCTTGCATAACATTTGTCTCCCAGGAAACATTCTTGTAAGGCACCCAGCCCTTGAAACACAGCAGGAACATGAGATTTCTCAAGGATATAGGCATCCTAGCAGCTCCCAGGGCAGCTGGTGCAGAGTTCTTCCACATAGTACGAGTATCACAGGTGACTTGAACATTAATGGACTAGAATCCTTTTCTGCTGATGAAGTTTTCTGTGTTGTGACCTGGCTGTCAGTGCAATGTGTGTACAGTCTCTAACACTCTGCCCCAGGTTGTGGGTGAAGCTGGTTGTGTTGGAAATTGTCCCAGCTGTCACTGGGAATGGGATGAAGCAGTTGATTTTGTGTCGGTACAGCCTTTATACTTTGTGGGCTGATGATTGTGAGACCCCACACAGGACCACAGTGGATCCTTTGGAAGCAGCATAAAAATTTAGTGCAGCTGTCACCTTGACAACCACGGGAATGGGGATGGCCAATCAGCCCTTCAGCTCGCAGGTCCCATTGAAGCTGACGGCATCATCTGTGACAGTGTGCTCGGGCATCCTCAGCCCACAGCAACACTGTATCTGAGTAATGTGAGCAGTCAGCATTCACATCACTCACACATGATAGTTTAGCATAGTCCTCAATACTGTGGACATGGAGGAGAACGACAAGGAGGGCTATGGAATGCCACAATATGAACCTTTGATATAGCTGACCTTATTCCGATGTATGCAGCACAAACCATGCCATGCAAATACAATAGGTGTTTGTAAGTGCACTAGGTTTATTGAAACTTTGCTCCACCACCCTCCACATCACCCAAGAAAGACAATATTGTATATAAGAGAATATTGGCACAACTCAAGATGGGAGTCAATCAACTCTTGCCCTTGTGCAGTCTGAGACTTTAGATTGTGTTTGTGAATTGTGACCCACAGATGACATGTTTAAAGATACCTCAGATTATTTCTGCTTCACAGAGATGACTATGGTCAATTTATAATGACCAGTTATATAGTCAAGATTGCTTTTGGCCAAGACTTGTAACCCACATAGTTGGGTAGGGTATGGCATATGTTTCACATGCAGGTGCTATAATTACTGGTGCCTTCAACCCATACTGTGTCACTGTTAATGATCGTGACCACCTCAAGTGGTCGATAGGTTGTGATCTCAGTCTAGGGTTCTGAACACAATGACATGCCCTGAATGAAAACCATCCCCTTTGACTTGACTGAGGATTGCTCCCTTTAGACTTTGGGACATGACCATTTGGTTGGAATACACATAGTGTGTTTGCCACATACACTACTGACACATGCTGTGGGTGAGACATTGATGTAGCACAGTACTATATAGCAACGTGTCCAACCCCTTGACTGCTGACAACCATGACAAGCTGTCTGACTTTATATCTGTGTTAAACAGCAATGCAAAACAGAAGTGCTATGAGTCCATATGTGCAAAAAAAAAGACAAGACAGAGATACTGTTAGCGTACAAGTAGGTGTGAAGTGAGTGAGTGCTAAGAGAATGGACAAAGAGCCCTGAAGTACACCCTGTTCCAATACATGAAAGAGGATTATCCCTGTATATAAGCAGCCCAGCTGCAGCATTGCACCAGAAGGTCTTTGTGGTCTTGAATTCCACGTTAAAATGATTACTATGTTCAAGGTTAGTCCAAAATGCACTGAAGTGATACTGCAAGGCTGGTGGTTGTGTCTGATGCTGACAACCATGAATGGGAGGGAAGGGTGGAATGTGTGGGGGGAGTGTAGGTGGTCACTGCCCATGCAGCACATCTGGAGATGTTGGGGACTTCTGCCACGATGGTCTGGACCTAGTGATGAGCTGAATCCAGCAGGAACCCCCTCTGATGTTCATGCTGGGAACTGGCACTGTTTGGTCTTTTGCTGCCACATGGGAGAATAGGAAGTTGCATATAAATGAGGTGAGATTATGTACTGATATGATGAGATAGGGAAGACAATAGCCTAGTGGAATTATCATTAGACTATTAACCTAAAAACCCAGATAAAGTTCTGGGGACCAAGGTTTGAATTCTAACAATTCAATATAAATAGAGTCAAAGAGATGTACAGCACGGAAACAGACCTTTCGTTCCAACACTTCCATGCCGATCAGATATTCTAAATAAATCTAGTCCCATTTGCCAGCATTTGGCCCATATGCTTCTAAATCCTTCCTTTTCAGATACCCATCCGGATGCCTTTTAAAAGTTATTATTGTACCAGCCTCCAACACTTTCTCCGCAGCTTATTCCATACACACACCACCCTCTGCATGAAAATGTTGCCCCTTAAGTCCCTTTTAAATCTTTCCCCTCTCACCTTAAACCGATGTCCTCTAGTTTTGGACTCTCCCACTCTGGGGAAAGAACCTTTCTATTTACCTGATCCACGCCCTTCATGATTTTATAAACATCAGCCTCTGACACTCCAGAGAAAATAGCCCCATCCTATTCAGCCTCTCCCTATAGCTCAAACTCTCCAACCCTGGCAACATCCTTGTAAATCTTTTCTGAATCCTTTCAAGTTCTGCACATCCTTCCTATAGCAGGGAGACCAGAATTGCACACAGTATTCTAAAAGTGTCCTGTACAGCCACAACACGACCTCCCAACTCCTATACTCAATGCACTGACCAATAAAGGCAAGCGTACCAAACACCTTCTTCACTTTCTACCTGCAGCTCCACTTTCAAGGAACTAAGAACCTGCACTCCAAAGTCTCTTTGTTCAGCAAGACTCCCCAGGACGTCACCATTAAGTGTATAAGTCCTGCCCTGATTTGTCTTTCCAAAATGCAGCACCTCACATTTATCTAAACTAAACTCCATATGCCACTCCTCAACCAATCAAGATCCTGTTGTAGTCTGAGGTAACCTTTCTTGCTCTCCACTACACCTCCAACTTTGGTGTCATCTGCAAACTTACTAACCATTCCTCCTATATCTTGAATTAAAAGTCTAAAGATATCCATGAAACAATTGTTGATTGTCATAAAACCCTATTTTGGTTTTCCTAATGTCCTTGAGGGAATAAAAATTGTCATCCTTGTGTTTCCAGACCCGTAACAAATAGTTGACCCTTAACACCTTTGAAGTGGCCCTGCAAGCCATTCAGTTACATCAACTACTAGAAAGTATCAAAAAAAGAATGAAACTAGAACAAACTCAGCCTTGTCAACCTTGCAAAGTCCTGCTTACTAAAACTGGGAGCTAGTGACAACACTGGGAAAGACTAGTCAAGCAACAGCCTGACATAGTCATATTCATAACCACACCTTACACACAATGTCTCAGACAACACAATCACCATCTCTGGCATGGCCTGTGCCATCAGGAGGCCCTGCAGTGGGCGTACAGTCAAGAGGGAGCCCTGGGAATCCACAACATTGAGAATGAACTCCATGAGGTCGCTTGACGTCAGGGCAAACGTGGGCAAGCAAACTTCTTGCTGAATTGATCTATCTGCATTTTTCCATGTTGAGCACCATTTGGAGGAAGCACTGAAGGTAGTAAGGATGCAGAATGTACTCCGGATGAGAAATTAAATAACTACCATTGAGTGGCTCAACAGTGACTGAGCTGGACAAGTCTTACTGGACATAGGAGTTGGACTGGGTCTGCAGCAGGTACTGAGGGAACCAACAAGTGGAAAAATATTCATTCTTGACACTTAGTAACAGCAGTACCCAAAATTCATTACCACTACCATCCTGAAGGAGAGTGCAGCAGATTTGTGAGAACACCAGTATGTTCACATTCCACTCCAAGCCTCTCATCATCCTGGCTTGGAAATATTTCATTGTTCCATCAGCGTTGTTGAGTGAAATTCCTGGAATTCCTTCCCGCAGGGCATTGTGGGTCTACCTACAGCACATGACTGCAGTGGTTCAAGATGGCAGGTTACCACCAACTTCTCCAGGTCAATTATGGACAGGCAATAAATGCTGGCCCACTCAGCAACCCCTTAATGAATATTTTAAAAAGTGTAAATGTAGGCAAATAATCCTCTCACTGTTCATTAGTGAGATTCTCAACTCGCTGTTCAACTTCGGGTGGAAAACCGGACAGTTTTTTCAATGTCAAAAATATACCTTTTCCAATCTTACCATATTTTCCTAACAACTCACCATTGCTCATGTGGTTCGGGTGCTGCTAAAATTCAGCCCTTTGTTTTTATTCAGTATTCAAATTATTTGCATTTCGTAGGAGGACTCACAAGGTTGTGATCATGAATGTACATGCCAACTGAGTAATCTCAGAGTTGCACATCAAAGTTCTTTGATCAAATGTCTCATGACTCAGTGGTAGTGACCCTACACCTGGGTTCAAGTCCAACCTGTTGCAAAAGTGTATCATTTCATGTCCACACAGGTTTATTAAAAATAATAACTTTTTTCAAACTTTATGGCTCCTCGTTTTGTTGTGTTCTACAAAATAAATAGTTGAAGGATAGAACAAGAAGTAATCTTTACCTACTTTTAAAAACAATTATTCTGAGCTAGACCTTACGGGCGTACACTGCCTAATCGAACAACTACTGTTTCAGTCTAGTTATAGGGCACAGGAAAAAGGCAATGCCAATCACCTGCATAAAAGCCAAACCAATTGCTATATCACTTTCAAAAATTAAACATCGTTTAAAAAATATTTTATATATAATGTACAGCAATCAATTTCTTTGATGCATTTGACAACTTATGCTGTAGATCAAAGAACATTTACTTTTTATTTATGTCAGTCGGTACTTGTTTTAATTGCTTTCCATTTGTGATGAATTCCAAAACGAAGGCCAGCAGGAGGCCACTACAATTGACTTAGCTCCAGTTAGCTTGGGGATAGAGAAGGGCATAATAGCCAACATTCTTGCCCTGATCCTGACTGGAAGGCAGTTGTGTGCATTCTTCAGATGAAGAGAAGACTGAGTCTAGTTATGATGGCCACTACATACAATTTGCCCATAATAGTCATAATTAATCTAGGTTCACAGGCGGACATCAGGCAGACGACCTTGTGTAAGTGATGAGCTCAGAACCTGTTCCAGATTGCAGCTAATACGTACAGAACAGGTGAAAGGGATGGACCAAACCAAAAAAAAAAGGAAGAGGCTGAAGATAATCTTCAATCCGGTTGTGATTCCTCTGCAGTTGTATATCCTATCAACATGCTCAATGCCTACGTCATTAACGATCAAGATGAAATCATGTTCTAACAAATCAACACCTTTAATAGAGGATGATCGGGCATGATAGCTGATGATCCACAACTATCACACAGTGACATATATGTTATCTTCCATGACATAAATATGAAATATGAGCAATGTATGACCTTGACTCAGCTGTGTGGCTACAAGCTACAAAAACAGAAATTGCTAGAAAAGCTCAGCAAGTCTGGCAGCATCCGTGGAGAGAAATAAGAGTTAACGTTTCAGGTTGAGTGACCTTTCACTCAACCTGAAACGTTAACTCTGATTTTTCTCCACAGATGCTCAAAGATCTACGGAGCTTTTCCAGCAATTTCTGTTTTTGTTTCTGATTTATGTAATCCGTTTTTATTTTGGTTACATAGCTATGCAGCTGATCCAAGTACCTGCACATACCAATTGACATGCTGATGCATTCACTTCTGGTTTCTTCAGTTACTGTCATGCATGGACTTAAGGAATCCACGCAGCAGCTAGAGAAATTAGAGGGAATGTAGGTCATGTAGTACTAAAAATTTAATTAAATTTTCATACAGGTCCTGGTATTTACATATATACTCCACAGTCACAGGCACTTGTGTGTCTGGCCTCGAGCTAAGCAATTCAGACATACTGTAGCAAGCTTCTGTCAGTGTATCTTGCTGCAATGGATAGAGCTCAGTAAGATGGGAACTCAGGGCTGTATACTATTATATCACATGTTGTGATACAGTGGTGATATCATGAGCATGCCCCTTAGAGATATATTTCACATCTGCTGCGAGACATAACACAACAGAGAACATCAAAGAGAATTTGCAAGATTGGAAATTAAAATAAAGGGGAAGTGCAGTGACATTTCAAGCTTTGATCTCCTGCAATTAATAATAAGCCTCCCAAGTCTGACAAATGTTATTTGATTACAACCAATTAATTCTAGGAACTTTGTAAGAGTCTGAACTACAAATGTATGAAGAAGGAACAAGTCATGGCTATCTGATTTAACCACAACCCCACATTCCTGCACACTCCAAACAATCTTTCATCCCCTTTGTAATCAAGAATCTATGTATCTTTGCCTTAGAACATACTTTAAAATTCTGCATCTGCTGCCTTTTGAGGAAGGGAATTCCAAAGACTCACAATCTTTGTGGGGAAAAATTGTTTCCTCATCTCTGTTTTAAATGGGTAATCCTTTAGGTTTAAACTATGACCCCTGGTTCTATATTCTCCCACGTGAGAAAACTTCTTTTCCACATCCACTGGTCAAGTCACCTCAGGATCTTTTAAATTTCAATTCAGTCACTTCTGAATTCCAGACGATATAGGCCCAGCCTATTTAGCCTTTCTTCATAAGACAATCCACTTGTTCCAGGTATTTAACAAGTAAATTATATTAAGATTATGCAGGATGTTGGTGATGCCTCTGCTGACAAGTCTCCCTGTTATGGGATGGATATTATTAAATTGGAGAGGGTTCCAAAGAGATTAACAGGGACGTTGCTGGGAACGGAAGATTTGCGTTATAAGGAGAAGGTGGATAGGCTGGGACATGTTTCAATGGAATGTAGAAGGTTGAGAGGTGACCTTATAGGGGTTCATAAAATCATGAGCGGTATAGATAAGGTGAATGGCAGATGTCTTTTCCCCAGGATGGGAGATTTCAAGATGAGGGGGCATGTTTTTAAGGTGAGGGAAGAAACATTTAAAAAGACAAGAGGGGCAACATTTTTACACTGAGATTGTTTCATGTGTGGAATGAACTTCCAGAGGAAGTGGTGGATGTGGGTACAGTTACAATGTTTAAAAGACATTAGAACACAAGAACATAAGAAACAGGAGCAGGAGTAGGCCAACTGGCCCTTCAAGCCAGCTCCACCATTCAATAAGATTGTGGCTGATCTTTTCATGGCCTCAGCTCCACTTACCCGCCCTTGCACCGTAACCATTAATTCCATTACTGGTCAAGAAATTATCTGTCTTAGCTTTAAAAACATTTAATGAGAAAGCCTCGACTACTTCACTGGGCAGGGAATTCCATAGGATCATAACCCTTTGGGTGAAGAAGTTCCTCCTCAACTCAGTCCTAAATTTACTCCTCCTAATTTTGAGGTTATGCCTCCTAGTTCTAGTTTCACCCATCAGCGGAAACAACCTCCCTGCTTCTATCTTATCTATTCCATTCATAATTTTATATTTTATAAGATCCCCCCTCGTTCTTCTTAATTCCAATGAATATAATCCCAATTGGATAAGTTCTTGAATAAGAAATGTTTGGAGGGATATGGGCCAAGCATGGGCAGGTAGGACTAGTTTAGTTTGGGAACATGTTTGGCATGGACTAGTTGGACCAAAGGGTCTGTTTCCATTCTGTACGACTCTATAAATCTAAAAATCTTCTCTGATCTGCTTCCAATGCATCAACATTTTCTGTAAGTACAGTGACCAGTGCTGTACAGTGACCAGTGCAGTACACTGTATTCCAGATGCAGACCTGTATAACTGAAGCATAACCTCCCCATTCTTACATTCAATTCCCCTTGCAATAAAATGTAACATTCTATTAGCTTTGCTGATTACTTGCTGCACCCACTGTACCCTTTTTAAAAAAATATTTGAAGAAACCTTTCCTATCTGTTTTTATATTTTGACTTTCTCTTGTCCTCTAACTTTTCCCTCCTTTTTAATCTTTTAGCATTTATTTGCTGCTTTTTATTTTCTGTCTTGATATGCTGACCTGCCACGTATCTTTGCATAATTATTTGTCTTTTCTTTGATACTATCTTTGACTTTTCAAATTTAAACATTAAAATTAAACATGACCAACCCTAAGAATGTTTCTTTCTTTTAAATGCATGCACTGGATGAGGGCCTCGCTGGCTAGGGCAGCATTCATTGCCCATCCCTAATTGCCTAGAGAGCAGTTAAGCGTCAACCACATTTCTGTCGGTCTGGAGGCACAGGTAAGGATGGCAGTTCCCTTCCCTAAAGGACATTAGTAAACCAGATAGGCTTTTCCCCAACACTCAACAACAGTTTCATTGCCATCATTAGGCCCTTAATTCCAGATTCTTATTGAATTCAAATTCCACCATCTGGTATGTCAGGATTTGAGCCCAGGTCTCCAAAACATTAATAGTCTAGTGACAATATCACTGGGCCATCGCCTTCCCTTCTTATTTGTTGGAATGTATCCATTCTGAGATTTCTGGAATTTCATCTTAAATGTTTGCTACTGTATCTCCATTGGCCTATCTCGTAACCTAAATTTCCAGTTCACTTTCACTAGTCCTGTTCTCACACCATCATAATTGCCCTTGTTTAAATTCCAAGTAATCGTCATGCACCGATACTTCTCTCCTTTAGTGTTTATGTAAATTCAATCATATTACAGTCACGGGTACCCAGGTGAACTTTCACTTTAAGGTCACTCATTGGTCAAAACCAAGTCTAGGATAGTGTGCTGATTTAGTAGGAACTGCCAATCCTGGAGAATCCTGTAGAGCTGGATGAACACAGCAGGCCAAGCAGCATCAGAGGAGCAGGAAAGCTCACGTTTTGGGTCAAGACCCTTCTTCAGAAATGGGGGAGGGGAAGGGGATTCTGAAATAAATAGGGAGAGAGGGGGAGGCGGATAGAAGATGGATAAAGGAGAAGATAGGTGGAGAGGAGACAGACAGGTCAAAGAGGTGGGGTTGGAGCCAGTAAAGGTGTATGTAGGTGGGGAGTTAGGAAGGGGATAGGTCGGTCCAGGGAGGACGGACAGGTCAAGGAGGTGGGATGAGGTTAGTGGGTAGGAGATGGGGGTGGGGCTTGAGGTGGGAGGAATGGTTAGGGAGGCGGGGCCGAGCTGGGCTGGTTTTGGGATGCGTTCGGGGGAAGGGAGATTTTGAAGCTTGTGAAGTCCACATTGATACCCTTGGGCTCCAGGGTTCCCAAGCGAAATATGAGATGCTGTTCCTGCAGCTTTCAGGTGGCATCATTGTGGCAATGCAGGAGGCCCAGGATGGACATGTCATCCAAGGAGTGGGAGGGGGAGTTGAAATGGTTCGCGACTGGGAGGTGTAGTTGTTTATTGCAAACTGAGCGTAGGTGTTCCGCAAAGCGGTCCCCAAGCCTCCACTGGGTTTCCCCAATGTAGAGGAGGCCACAACAGGAACAGCGGATACAGTATACCACATTAGCAGATGTGCAAGTGAACATCTGTTTGATATGGAAGGTCTTCTTAGGGCCTGGGATGGGGGTGAGGGGGGACGTGTAGGGGCAGGTGTAGCACCTGCTCCGGTTGCAGGGAAAAGTGCCAGGGGTGGTGGGGCTGGAGGGGAACATGGAGTGGACAAGGGAGTCACGGAGAGAGTGGTCCCTCCGGAAAGCAGATAAGGGTGGGGAGGGAAAATGTCTTTGTTAGTGGGGTCAGATTGCAGATGGCAGAAGTGTCGGAGGATGATGCGTTGGATTCAGAGGTTGGTGGGGTGGTAGGTGAGGACGAGGGGGATTCTGTTTTGGTTTTGTTATTGCGGGAATGGGGATGAGTTGCGGGAAATGTGAGAGACACGGTCGAGGGCGTTTTTGACCACTGCGGAGGGGAAGATGCGGTGCTTGAAAAACGAGGACATCTGGGATGTCCGGGAGTGGAATGCCTCGGGAGCAGATGCAGAGGAGGCAAAAGAATTGGGAATAGGGGATGGCCTTTTTGCAGGAACTCTACATCGGGGAAACCGAGCGAAAGCTTGGGGACTGCTTTGCAGAACACCTATGCTCAGTTCGCAACAAACAACTGCACCTCCCAGTCGCAAACTATTTCAACTTCCCCTCCCACTCCCTGGATGACATGTCCATCCTGGGCCTCCTGCATTGCCACAATGATGCCACCTGAAAGCTGCAGGAACAGCATCTCATATTTCGCTTGGGAACCCTGGAGCCCAAGGGTATCAATGTGAACTTCACAAGCTTCAAAATCTCCCCACCCCCAACCGTATCCCAAAACCAGCCCAGCTCGGCCCCGCCTCCCTAACCATTCCTCCCACCTCAAGCCCCACCCCCATCTCCTACCCACTAACCTCATCCCACCTCCTTGACCTGTCCGTCCTCCCTGGACCGACCTATTCCCTCCCTAACTCCCCACCTACATACACCTTTACTGGCTCCAACCCCACCTCTTTGACCTGTCTGTCTCCTCTCCACCTATCTTCTCCTTTATCCATCTTCTATCCGCCTACCCCTCTCTCCCTATTTATTTCAGAATCCCTTTCCCCTCCCCCATTTCTGAAGAAGGGTCTCGACCCGAAACGTTAGCTTTCCTGCTCCTCTGATGCTGCTTGGCCTGCTGTGTTCATCCAGCTCTACACCGTGTTATCTAGGATAGTGTGCTCTCTGCTTAGTACCATTACATACTGGTCTAAGAAATTGTCCAAGAAACATTCAATGAATTTCCCATCTAGATTACTTCTTCCCATTTGATTTTTCTGACATGCAAGCTGTGGACTTCATTTTATTATAATACTGATTGTATACATAAATAATAAATGAATGATGCAGGTTGTGGTGCAATCCACTCAGACTTTTTAGTCAATGTTCATGGACAAAAGCATACCATCACTGATATCCATATGAACACAGGGGTCAAGTGTTAATGGTCAGGGCCAATGATGTTGGAATGGTTCCCCATCCTAATTCTGGAGAACACTAAGCGCACATATAGCACCATTTTTTCTCAGCTTCTGTTGACCTACTTTGCTCTTAAACAGCATTGTTAATATTGAAAATATTAATTGAAAATAGTGCAATCAGCTCCAAGTTATTTTTCTCCCTGTTGGTCGTGTAAAATAATTTAGTTAAAGTGGGAGCTGACTCCATAGATTTCATTTAGGTTAATCGTCACTGATTGTCTGATGATAGGATTTGCTCTGAAAGTTAATCCCTCTTGATGCCTCTTTGGAGGCTGCTGTTTACTAAGACTGTCTGAAGGCACCTGGATTTGCCTGTCACACTGTTAAACAAAGCATTGCTGCTCTTACTTAAACAAAGGGCCACATTTCAATCTGTACTCCCAACAAAGGATTATCCAGTTGGAGCCAGATGGCAAATCTTGATGTATGCTAAGGGATAATGGGAGAAATTCAGCACATTATCTGTATTGCACTGAGTGTAAACAGTGTGTACTAACATTCAGCATTTGACAATAATGGAAAGCTCATTGCTACATTCCTCTATTGTTGAACCATATAGACCAGATGGCTCCAGGACTTTTTGATCTTTGGTCTGTCTGTGCTCATGTACTTGTTCTTAATATTTGATGAGATTTGTCTGATTCTGTCCACAGTTGAATGGCTTCATAAAGTTCCTTAATGCAAACATAAGTGACCACTCAGATGGAGTTACAGAAGGGTGTTGGCTTCCCATGAACAAGTCTCAGCACCTTTGGGCAGGGAGATGGGGTTTTTAGGGGAAATAGGGGTGAAGGGGTGCAGTGGAGGTAAAGGAGAAAACTGAGCAGAAATCCGTCAATAAACCGTCAACGACAACGTACGTTTATATTCCATTTATACAACACTAAAATGTTCCAAAATCCTTCAGGGATGAATTATCAGACAAATTCAACACTGAGCCATATATTCTGATAGTAGGTCAGCTAACCAAAAGCCTAGTTTAGGAAGTAGGTTTTAAGCAACCTCTTAAAGGCCTAAAAAGAGGTGGAGTAAGTTTGAAAGATTAGGGCCTAGAATCGGGCAGCATGCTGCCTCCCAATGCTGGGGACCCAGGTTCGATTCCAGCCTTGGGTGACTCTCAATGTGGAGTCTGCACATTCTGCCCGTGTCTGCGTGGGTTTCCTCTGGGTGCTCCAGTTTCTCCCCACTGTCCAAAGATAGGCAGGTTAGGTGGATTGGCCACGCTAAATTGCCTGTAGTGTCTAGGGATGTACAGGGTGGGTAGGTTAGCCATGGGAAATGCTGAGTTGCAGGGATAGGGTGTGGTCTGCATCGGTTGAGGGGGATATCCTTCAGAGGGTCAGCGCAGTCTCAATGAACTGAATGTCTCCTTCCTCACTGTAGGGATTCTATGAAAACTGAAAACACAGCCATCATGGGCCAAGTGATTAAAACTGGGGATGAACAAGAAGGCAGAATTGAAGGAGATTAGAGACGTTGAAGGCTATAAAGGCTGTAAGAGGTTACAGGAGAGGGAGCAAGGCCAGAGAGGGATTTAAAAACAACTCAATATATTAAACTATCGCAAAGTTTTAATCTTATCATTTGTCTAATCTAATTTCCCAACAATCCATCTGCGGACAACTAATGGTGATTTGTGATAAGATTAGAGTGACCTGCTTAGTAAGTGTTTTGGTTAGTGTGATGTAATTGGCCATTGGAATTTTCACAGAAAATTCAGATTGTAGAAGAACACAATTAGTTGGAAAAATAAAGATTTAAACTCCCTGAAATTACTTGTCAATGTTACCTGGGCCACTTTTACTGTGCGGCCGAAAGCAGATAGAATAAAAAAAACAAGTTACTTTGATATAATAACACCTATCAAATCCCTCAGAACATTCCAAAAATTTATGAATTATTTTTGAAATGTAGCTACTGGCAAACTCAACCAATTTCAAGAAGGCTACAAACATTGAAATGGAAAATATAATATTTGGCTTTTGTAAGAAAATTGCAAATATGACTTTGTGATTTAAAAAATGTTTTTCTGGCCAGATGATTTCAGTGAAATGAAATCGTATTAAGGTTAAGATTAAAAGGGTTCCGCACAGAATAATTTGTTTATTCAAGTTATCAATGCTACTGTCTGGAGCTATGAAGTCAAATAATTTTAAGAATAAAATTTTAGTCCTTTGTTACTTAAGATCTTTGTTTTACTCTTTTGGTACACAACAACAACTTGTGAGTGAGATCTCTGTTACCTGTTTGATCAGGCCCTTCCTAAACTGGAACTCAATCTTACATTGAGCATTCAGGTCACTGAGGCAGTGATCAACCTATTGAGGTATGCAGAGCGATGGTCAGTGAGTTCCCACACCTGAATACTTCGCAGTTCCTCCATGTGACATTCACACATGTAAATGCTGAGTGTTCGGGCTCACCTCTTTTGCTGCCCTGTTCCTGTGATTGTCAGACTGACACACCTTGCCGGAGCACATAACAGGTCATATCGCAGAATAAGAAAGGCACTTCAAGAGAGAGCAGAAAGGGAACTGGAGAGAGAGAGAGGCACCTTCCATTGGAAACTTTTGTTAATTAAGAATTCATGTCTTGAAATATGTAGAAAAGCATTACTGCATGTATTGATTTTCTAATGAACAGTTGGTATTGAAGATATCCCCCAGATTGCATAGTAACAACATCGTTCTTATATTCAATCATACATCTCACAACAAAATTGAAATGAACATAAAATGCTATTTCTTGAAATGAGAAAATGTAATAGCTCTATAATGATACAATGAGAAAAGCAAACAGAAACTGAACCTGAGCCAGTTATGGGAAGGCATGTCCTCAGGATATAACTTACTTTTTGATTTCTTTGTCTTGATTTCTTTTTGTAAATTCTAAGGGATGCAGATTAGAAAGGATCTGACTGCCAACAGTTTTGGCCAACCACTATCAGATCAGCCTAGGCAACATAAGGCCCAAATGGGTCCTGCTGTCATCTGCTAAAACTGTTCATTATGCCAGGTTCATCCTGGAAGGCAAACATAACGGCTACCTTCTTTTTCACTATAAACCATCCTCTTTCTAACCTGAGCTCACCTCCAACAGTATGTTTGAGGAACTCATGGACTTCTTTGTTACCCAGACTGAGACAAACTGAAATTTGCCTCAGGTACATATATCCTACCACTAGCCCACCATGCCACACTTAGAAACCACCATTTACTCCCACTCCTGCGCTAACTCTGAAGTTCTGTCTTTCTTTAGTTTCTCCCTTTTCTTCCAACAAATTGTCTCCAAGCTTATCGTGTCCATGAGAGCTACCTTCTGTTCCATCAATCTTATTCTTATTAAACCATTCAGCATACAATTTCTCCTCCCCACCATGCTAGCTGAGATTATAGTGACCAAAGTAAGCTTTCCCTTCTCACCTTGCTTCTCCAGTCTGCATCCTTTGACAACTTACTTTTTACATCGACACTACCAACAGCCAGCTCCATCTCACCGCTACCTCCCATTATTACTAAACTGTCAGACTGCTTATGCAACATCCATGGGTGGCACAGTGGTTAGCACTGCTGCCTCACAGCACCAGGGACCTGAGTTTGATTCCACACAGGGATGACTATCTGTGTGGAGTTTGCACATTCTCCCTGTGTCTGTGTTGGTTTCTACTGGGTGCTTAGGCTTCATCCCACAATCTAAAGATGTGCAGGTTAGGTGGATTGGCCATGCTAAATTGCACAAGATGTCCAGGAATGTGTAGGTTGGGTGGATTTCCCATGGGAAATGCAGGATTATGGGGATAGGATAGGGGCATGGGTCTGGATGGGATGCCCTTTAGAAGGCCAGTGTGGACTCAAAGGGCCTGCTTCTGCACTGTAGGAATTCTATGATCAAATATTGATTAGCTGCAACTTCCCCACCTAATTATTTGGAACATTGAAATCATTGTTTTCAGTCACTACTCCAAGTCTTGTTTGCTACCCACTGATTCTATCTTTTCTCTTTGGTGACAGTCTGAACTTGAACATGTCACATTTGACCTGTGATGTGCTTTCTGTCATATATTTTGGCCATCAGTAAGACTGCCTAACATTAACAGTGTTGCAGTTTATCTCTGCTGAAGCCCTCAATCATGCCCTTGATGTTGTAGACTCAACTATTCCACAGTTGGTCTCCCATTTTTTAAACTCCATAAAGTTGATTTTATTCAAAAACTCTGCGGACAAGTCCTGTCTTTTATTGACACTATAATGACCTATACAGTCTCCTGGTCATGAATCTTGATTTTAAAAATCTCATCTTCCATCTCAAATCTTTCAGCAGCCTCTCTTTCTCCGTCTCTGCAATGTCCTCCAGACCCATAACCCTCCTAGATATCTGTGTTCATCTAATTCTAGCATCTTAACATAACGTTCCCTCGAAGCAGCAAATCAGAGGGTCCACAAATAGTTGATGAATGTGTTGATGTATTGATTTCTGGTTCCAGAAGCCACTGTTTCAGACAGACCTCATCTTTAAAGCTGGGGGAAAAATTAGAGGGCAGGCAGTTTGAGCATCCCTGATTTTAATTGCTCCAACATTGTTGGGTGGCTATACCTTCATCTGTTTGGACCCTAGGTGCTGATAAATCCTCTTTGCTTTCTATTTTGCTTTTCTCCTTTTGTTTAAGTTTAAAAAAAAAGTCATGGTGCTAAATTGTGATGACAATTCGACTAAACATATAATGTTAACTCGTGACGTTGATATCGACAATTATTAAAACAAAACTAAAATATCAAATAATAAAAGGATTGCACTGTTCCGATCAGTTTAACATTTAACTTATTACTGTGCAAAATACTGTTGAAGTGTAGTTACTACCATGACAGGAGCCACAGCACCCAGTTTGTGCATAGCAATCTCCCTCAAACAACAACGATATGATAACCAGATCTTCTCTGTGTGATATTGGGTAGGCAAGGTCAGAAATCACACGACACCAGGTTATAGTTCAACAGGTTTATTTGAAAACACAAGCTTTTGGAGTTTCGCCCCTTCTTCAGGTGTTAGTGAGAGAGGTAGTGTCAGACACAGAACTTATGAGTAAAAGATTAAAGGGTCACACCACTGATGAGGATGTATTAAACAAACCTAAGATGCTGTTAAATCTTTAATCAGTTAGAAGGTTTTAATTGATTAATATGCATATGTAAATCCCCGAATTCCTTTGAAGTCACTGTCCTGAGAGAACTAAAGGTTTTATCAGTGTAAAGAACAGGTGACCTTTTAGGTCAGACAATGCATGTTGGGTGTGAGGCCTTGTTTAGAATCTGTTTGTGTTTTAGTTTGGAGTCAAATTGGTTTTATTTCTAAAGTAGGAATTTATAAAATGCCACATTGACTGACTGTCTATAAATTGGGTGCCTTTTGAACAAAATAGAATGAATCTGCAAATACAAATTCACCCCATAGATTTATGTGTGTGTGAGTGTGAGTACAGGGAGGATAGAGAGAGAGTGAGTGTGTGTGGGGGTGATGGAGACAGAGAGAGAGAGAGAGCAAGAGTGTGGGAGAGAAAGAGTGAGGGAGAGAGAGAGTTTGTGTCTGTGTGTGAGGAAGAGATTGTGTGTGTGTACACTTGAGAAACAGCATGTGTATGAGAGAGGATCTGTATGAGAGTGTGTGGTGTGTGTCTGTGTGTGAGAGAGGATCTGTGTGAGAGACAGAGAGAGAGAGAGAGAGAGAGGGACAGTGTGTACACAGTCAAGGACATTCGGCCTTGGATCTTCAGATAAAGGTCCTCCAAGGCAGACTTCAGGATGCACAACAACGCAGAGTCACCAAGCAAAGGCTGAAAGTCAAATTCAGTACCTATGTGGTTGGTCTCAACCAGGATCTTGGGTTCATGTCACACTACAGGTAACCCCACCACACTGTACACTCTCACACACATACGTTCATACACACTCATTCACACAAACACACTCACACACACTCACACAGATCCTCTCTAATACACACACTCTCTCCCTCACACACACGTACTAACGCACACACACACACTCTCCCTCTCTCCCCCAACATACGTACACGTGCGTACACACACACTCTCTCTCCCTCACATACACACACTCTCTCCCTCACGCACACACACACTCTCTCTAACACACTCACACACACTTTTTCTCTCTTTCTCTTTCCCACACACACTTTCTCTCTCCCTGTCCCCCTCATATGTCACCTCTTTTTACAATGATAAAGCCTTTAGTTCTCTCAGGACAGTGACTTGAAAGAAATTCAGGGATTTACATATACATATTAATCAAATAAAACCTTCCAACTGATTAAAGATTTAACAGCATCCTCATCAGTGGTGTGACCCTTTAATCTTTCACTTATAAATTCTGTGTCTGATACTACCTCTCTCACTGACACTTGAAGAAGGAGCGAAGCTCCGAAAAATTGTATTTTCAAATAAACCTATTGGACTATAACCTTGTGTCGTGTGATTTCTGACTTTGTCCACCCCCGTCCAACACTGGCACCTCCACATCATGATATTGGATGAGGGACAAATATTTTCTGGACAGTGGTGGAGAACTTAACTGCACATTTTTTGGAATAGTGTCATATACAATTCAGGCTTGAATGCAGGAGGGTTGATCAGTAAGTTTGCAGATGATATAAAAATTGGTGGGGTGGAAAATAGTGAGGAGGATAGCCTTAGACTACAAGAGGATATAGATGGGCTGGTCAGATGAGTTGATCAGTGGCAAATGAAATTCAGTCCGGTTAAGTGTGAGGTGATGCACTTGGGTGGACAAACAAGGCAAGGGAATATATGATGAACCCTGGGAATGACCCTTGGGAAGAACCAAGGATCAGAGGAATTTTAGCATGCATGTCCATAGATCCTTTAAGGTAGCGCGACAGATACATAAAGTGGTTAAGAAGGCATATGAGATACTTTATTGGCTGAGGCATAGAGTTTAAAAGCAGTGACGTTATGCTGGAACTATATAAAAATTTGGTTAAGCCACAGGTAGAGTATTGTGTGCAGTTCTGGAATCCACATTAGAGGAGGTATGTGATAGCAATGGAGAGGAGATTTACCACGATTATGCCTGAGCTGGAGAATTTTATAGCGATTGAATCGATCGAGATTGTTTTCCTTGGAGAAGTGGAGACGGAGGGGGGCATGGTTGAGATGTATAAAATTATGAAGGGCATGGATAGGGTAGACAAGAAAGAACTTTCCCCATAGTGGAGGGATCAATGACCAAGGCACATAGATTTAAGGTAAGGAGCAGGAGGTTTAGAGAGGATGCGAGGAAAGTATTTTTCACTCTCGAGGGTGATGGAAATCTGGAACTCACTGCATGTAAGGGTGATAGAGGCAGAAATGTTCATAACCTTTAATAAGTATTTGGATGTGCACTTGAGATGCCAAGGCATAGAAGACTATGGGCCAAGTGTTGGGAAATGGGATTAGAATAGTTATATGGTTGTTTTTGGCCAGTGCAGACTCTATGGGTGGAAGGGCCTTCTTCTGTGCAGTAGACCTTTATCCAATCTTTTACATCCTTGAGAGGATAAATGTGAGGTATTGCATTTTGGTACAACAAACAAGCGTAGGGTTTATACAAAAGTGGTAGGGCCTTGGGTGGTGTTGTAGAACAAAGGGACTTTAGGGTGCAGGTACATAATTCTTTGAAGTTTGTGTCACATATAGACAGGATGGTTAAAAAGGCATTTGGCACGCTTGCCTTCATTGCTCAGTCCTTTGAGTATAGGAGTTGGGAAGTTGTGCTCAGGTTGTACAGGACATTGGTAAGTCCTCTTCTGGAATACTGTGTCCAGTTCTGGTTGTCCCGTTATAGGAAGGATATTACTAAGCTGGAGAGGGTTCAGAAATGATTTACTAGGATGTTGCCGGGTATGGAAGGTTTGAGTTATAAAGAAAGGCTGGATAGACTGGGACTTTTTTCATTGGAATGTTGGAGGTTGAGAGGTGACCTGTTAGACATTTATATTATAATGAGACGTATAGGTAGAGTTAATGGCATAGATAACAAGGTGTAGAGCTGGATGAACACCACAGGTAAGGCAGAATCAGAGGAGCAGGAAAGCCAACGTTTCGGGTCTGGACCTTTCTTCAGAAATGGGGGAGGGGAAGGGGGCTCTGAAATAAATAGAGAGGGAGCAGGCAATGATAGAAGGTGGATAGAGGAGCAGATAGGTGGAAAGAAGATGGACAGGTCAAGGAGGTGGGGATGACGCCAGTAAAACTGAGTGTAAGTAGGGAGTTGGGATGGGGGTTGATCAGTCAGGAGGGAGGAGTGGATAGGTGGGAGAAAGGATGGACAGGTCAAGGAGGTGGGGACGAGATGGGCTGATCTTGGGATGAGGTCGGGGGTGGGAAGATTTTGAAGCTTGTGAAGTCCACATTGAGACCATTGGGCTGCAGGGTTCCCAAGCGGAATATGAGGTGCTGTTCCTCCAGCCTTCGGGTGGCATTGTTGTGGCACTGGAGGAGGCCCAGGATGGACATGTCGTCCAAGGAGTGGGAGGGGGAGTTGAAGTGGTTCACGACTGGGAGGTGTTGTCGTTTGTCACGAATCGAGCGTAGGTGTTCCACAAAGCGGTCTCCAAGCCCCTGCTTGGTTTCCCTGTTGTAGAGGAGGCCTCATTGGGAACTGTGGATACAAAATACCACATTTGCAGATGTGCAGGTGAACATCTGTTTAATGTGGAAGGTTTTCTTGGGGCCTGGGATGGAGGTGAGGGGGTCGTGTAGGGGCAGGTGTAGCATTTCCTGCAGTTGCAGAGAAAAGTGCCAGGGGTGGTGGAGTTTGTGGGGAGTGTGGAGCGGACGAGGGAGTCACAGAGAGAGCGGTCCCTCCGGAAGGCAGATAAGGGCGGGGCAGGAAATATATTCTTGGTAGTGGGGTCAGATTGCAGGTGGCAGAAGTGGAGAAGAATGATGCGTTGAATCCGGAGGTTGATGGGGTGATACATGAGGACGGGGGGAATTCTGTCTTTGTTGTTATTGCGGGGAGGGGCTGTGAGGGCTAAGGTGCGGGAAACACGAGAGATGAGGTTGAGGGCGTTTTTCGACCACTGTGGAGGGGAAATTGCGGTCCTTGAAAAATGAGGACATCTGGGATGTCCGGGAGTGGAATGCCTCATCTTGGGAGCAGATGTGGCGGAGGCGAAGGAGTTGGGAATAGAGTTGTTGTCTTTTGGCAGTTGTCTTTTCCTTAGGATGGGAGATTTCAAGCCTAGTGGGCACATTTTTAAGGTGAGAGGGGAGAGATTTAGAAAAGACATGAGGGGCATTTATTTTACACAGAGGGTGGTTGTGCATGTGGAATGAACTTCCTGAGTAAGTGGTGGATGTGAGTATAATAACAATGTTTAAAAGACATTTGTATAAGTACATGAGTAGGAAACGTTTGGAAGGATATAGGCCAGGAGCAGGCAGATGCGACAGTTTAGGATTATGTTTGGCATGGACTTGTTGGACTGAACGGGTCTGTCTCCGTGCTGTATGACTCTTTGACTCTCTGATAGGACCTCAGTCTAACAGCTGATTCAAAGGACATAGAGTCACAGAGTCATACAGCATGAAACCGACCCTTCGGTCCAACGCGTCCATGCCAACCAAATTTCCCAAACTGAACTTGTCCTACTTGCTTGCATTTGGTCCATATGCCTCTAAACCTTTCCTATTCGGGTACCTATCCAAATGTCTTTTAAACGTTGTAACTGTATTTGCATCTTCCACTTCCTCTGGAATCTTTTTCCACATGTGAACCACCCTCTTTCTGAAAAAGGCGTACTCAGTTCCCTTCTAAATCTTTCTCCTCTCACCCTAGTTTTGAACTTCCCACCCTAAGGAAAAGACCTTTGCTATTCACCTTATCTGTACACCTCATGATTTTATAAATCTCTATAATGTCACCTCTCAAACTCTTACTCTCCAGTGAAAAAAGCCCCAGCCTATCCAGCCTCTCCTTAAAACTTAAACCCTCGAGTCCTGGCAACATTTTCTGAATCCTCTCCATTTTAATGCTATGCTTCTAAGGGCAGGGCGACCAGAACAGTACACAGTACTGCAAAAGTGGCAACGTCCTATACAACCTCAACATGACGTCCCAACTTCAATACTCAATAGTCTGAGCCATGAAGGCAAGCGCGCTAAACTATGCACCTGAACCGCTAGGTCTCTCTGTTCAACAACATTACCTAGGGACCTACCACTAACTATATAAGTCCTGCAATTGTTCACTTTACGAAAATGCAATACCTCACCTTTATGCAAATTAAACTCCATCTGGCGAGGCAGGGTGGCTCAGTCGTTAGCACTGCTGCCTCACAGCGCCAGGGATCTGGGTTTGGTTCCACCTTCAGGCGACTGTCTGGGTGGAGTTTGCACATTCTCCCCATGTCGGTGTGGGTTTCCTCTGGGTGCTGTGGTTTCCTCCCACAGTCCAAAGATGCACAGGCTAGGGTGGTTTGGGTATGCTAAATTGCCCATAGTGTTCAGGCATGTGCAGATTAGGTGGGTTATAGAGGGATGGGTCTGGGTGGGATGCTCTGAGGGTCAGTGTGCACTTGTTGGGCCAAAGGGCCAGTTTCCACACTGTTGGGATTCAATGACTATGCCCACTGGCCCAATTGATCAAGATCTCTTTGTAAAGTTAGATAGCCTTCTTCACTGTCAACTATACCACCAATTTTGGTGTCCTTCTCAAGCCTACTAACCATGCCTCCTAAGTTCTCATCCAAATTGTTTATATCAATGACAAACAACAGTGGATTCACCACCAATCCCTGCAGAACACTACTGGTTGCAGGCCTCCAGTCTGATAAACAACCTCCACCACCACCTTCTGTCTCCAATCACCATGCCAATTTTGTATTCAATTTACAAGCTCTCCCTGAATTCTACGTGATCTAATTTTACTAACTGGCCTACCACGCGGAACCTTGTCAAAGGCTTTACAGAAGGACATGTAGACAATGTCTACAACTCTGCCCTCATCGATCTTTTTGGTTACATCCTCAAAAGACTTGATCAAGTTTGTGAGACACGATTTCTCATGCACAAAGCCATGCTGACTATCCCTAATCAGTCCTTGCCTCTCCAAATGCAGGTAAGTTCTACCCCTCAGAATCCCTTCCAACAATTTACCCACCACTGATGTCAGACTCACAGTCTGTAATTCCCAGGGTCCTCCTTACAGCCTTTCTTAAATAAAGGCACAACGTTAGCCACCCGCCAGTTCTCTGCCTCAAGGTTGCAACTGCCTCCTCAGATGAT
>JAHRHZ010000098.1:37772179-37792077 GCA_024137785.1 Ginglymostoma cirratum
GTTTCAGATTTGATCTTTTGTCATGTTCTCTTTGGTTGCTGAGGCACATTATCCCGCTGTGTCAACACAATTTAAAAAAAAATTGAAAAGCAAATGTGATCAGTTTGTGTGACTTGCTGTGCGTGCAGTTGACTGGTGTGTGACAATCTAACAAGTTACTACATTTCACAGGATAAATTATAATTGTGTTTTGGAATTCCTTGAAGATCGAACGAGTGCTGTATGAATGCGAGCATGTTAGTTATTTCCTGAAACAATGTATTATTGTCAGTTGTATTGTGTGTAAATTTATTCCTGAAAGTGATTGAGTAACATAATTACATGAGTTGATTTTTCACAGTTCTGATCTTTATACAGGATTAATTTTGACATTGTCACCATCTCAGTTTAGAGCAGCAATGCTCAGAAATTGACCAGTTGAAACTCCAAGTATTTATATTTGAACACTAATGTCCATTCTGTATTCCTGGGACTTTTAATGTCTCAGCTGAATGAGTACGGCTAAACCTAAAGTCAAATATTTTATGAAACTGATACTGTAGCAAAAGTGTTAAAATGCACAAGTAGCACTGCGCTGTGCCTTTATCAGCTATTCACTCTCTCTCTCTCCGTACATTCCCCACCAAAACCAAAACTACAAAGAAAGTCTTTCTAGTCTTTCTCTCTGATCAATATTGGGACCATATAAAATGACAAGCTGACACTAATGTTCATGAGTATGTTTCAAGGACAATCTTGTTGAGATCACGGTGTATTTATGAATCTACTCAATTGTACTGCATTTCATCTCTGTATAGAAGAAAAGGTCATAATTTGTATATGGAAAGGTGGAGGGAAAACAAAGATTTGAACAGATCTGCCCTTTTTTTCTGAAAATAATTTATGCTGTTGTACACTTTGAAGAATGTGCATGACCATTTTTTCAGCATGTTATTAATTGTGAAAGGCTGGAGATTCTTTATGGTAGTTTTTCTGTTTGGCATTGATGCACATACATTTCAGATGCAAGTCTTTGACCAAAGTCATGGATGAATTACCATGTAAAATGACCAAAATCCTGTACTCTGTAGGGATGAACTGAAATATGACCTTTTTAAAATTCCATCATGTATGCGAAGGAAAAAGCTTGGTCTTAAGTAATAGCTTTCACAAGCCCAGATGGTCCAAAGTGCATTTTTTGTGTTGTAGTCTGTGTTGCAATGATTTAGAGAAACTTAGTTGAAAGATATTTAACTGATTTCAGCATTTCCCCTATATGGTGCTGTCGAACAGATAGAAAGTGAGGTTTTTGAGATATGGACCTGTTTTTACTTTTAGCTTGAAGATGGTAAATCTTCAAGTAGTCCATGATTTGTGGTGAAACACCTGAAACCTAATTTGAAAATTCCTTTCTGTGGTTCACGGATCTAATTATTGTGATGGTTAGATATTTAGGCACTAGGAGATTTGAAGACTGTATGCTTATTCTTTTGGTTTCTCCTGTTTTGTTTTCCATCTGATTGCCGCACGGTCAATATATTGTCCTTCTTCCATCACTTGTTTGTCACTCATTCCTCTTGCCATCCCTTTTTGGATTTAAAACTCTCACCCCTGTTTATTTCCATCTGATTGTTGTCCTCTTCCCATTTAAATGCTTCATCCCTTTTTCTTACTGTCCTGCTCTGTAATAGATAACCATACTATTTCAGTCTCCGCTTACCACTTTCTTTGCTTCCTCAATCTTACCTGACTCCCTAATGTACTAGCTCTTGATGCTGTCCCTTGTCAGTCCACCTATCCATCACCACATTTTTTTTATCATCAAGTTGTTCCTCCTGTCATCTTTGTTTTCTAAGTTTTTCTGCTATATGACAAAGCTGGTCTCTTAACTATCTTTGGAGTTTCAATAATACTTTTCTGTCACGTAACACTACGTTACACTTCACCCAATATTCCTACTAAAATTGATTCATTCATCCAACTCTTGTTGCCATTGGCCCCAGCTACTTGAATTCGCCCACTTTGCCCTCGGAGACATTATGCTGTTTTTTGGATTTGCATAAACTTCTGGGTTAGAGTTTCCAACAAAACCATTTTATTACGTGTTCAGCTGGACTTCTTCGTTCTTTGGTGTTCTAACACCAATCATGTAGTCCACAGCATCAAATTCAAATTAAGTAGACCACTTGCTATCTATTCTGGTGTAATTTTAGATCAAGCAAGCAAATCTGTTATCCTGGCCCTCTCCCATTCTGTTCACTGCACTTTATAAAGTGTAGGTTTTAAATTCATATGTTTTGTGCTCGAATTCCTCCATGCCTTGTCCCTCCTTCAATCTTAGCTTCTTCCAGCCTTGGAACCCTTAAATTGCAGGAGCAAAAAGTCTGTCTCTTGTGTTCCTTGAATTTCATTACTTGTCCCTTCTGAAGGCTGATTGGGCCTGAGGCTTTGGAATTCCCCCTCAATCTCTCCACTTCCATCTCTTCTCCTTTTAAGCTACCCCTTAAAATCTACTACTTTGACCAAAATTTAGATTGCCTATTTTAGTACTTCCTTTTGTGGCTCAGTGCCAACTTTTTTATATCCATTCTTTAGGCATTAACTGCTACTTGTCAAAATCTTCAAGTGTAAATAAAGTTTGAATTTAGTTTGCTTTTTCAATGTTTTGACATTGTAGTCACATTTTTGCTTTTTCAATTCTGAAATCTCTATTGTATGATGGAACGTTATCAAATGAGCTTCACAAATGCTTTCTGTAATGGTTGTCACTCTGCTGTACCATCCTTTTTGCTGCCACTAGGTGTGATTCTGAACATTTATTGTAACTGATTTAGCTGAAGGAAAGTAGTTTAGTTTATCCAGAGATAGTTTCAGTACTGAACAGATTTTTGTCATTAAACTCTGAACAAGTGAACTTGATTGCTCAATATGTTTTTGCTGTTGGCTTGTTGTTGAAGAGATAAATAAGTGATTTTATTCTTCACAGCCAGTTCTCAGAGCATGCGATAACGATGGGGAAAATTGTCAGCTATTTGTTTTCATTTTATTAAACATTATGAATTATAATACCAATTTTTTTTAAAACACTGAAAGAAGTACTTGTTGGCAATCCTTCCTAACAAATTGAAAACAAATGATTCAAGCTGCTGAACTGAAATTGTGTAAATTATTAAATGATCTACACAGGCCTTTTATTAATGTACATGCATGGATTTTCTTTTACATGTATGTGGCATATTTTAGATAGAAGTGTGTGAAAATGAATATAGGTGTGTACATATCATTTCAAGGTAGCCAGCTTGAAACAGTTAGTTTTTGCCTGAATATTGGCTGTGCAAATTAATTTTGGGGATATTTGTGTTTCAGATGACTAAGAAACTGCCAATGCACCATAACTTGGTATGTACTATTTTTATACATGGAGAATGTAATCTCTCTTCTGTCTGTCATTTGGAAAATTTAGCTGGACAGAGCTAGTCCACTATTTAAAATATACAAGGGACAATTCCCAAACACTGCCGTATAGAGGACACCCAATTCCCAGGCCTCAACTGTCTATCCCTCATAATGACATTCCTTTGAATAGGAACAAGAGTCTGTTTTGACCTCGATCCATTTGTGGTAACACATGCTGGTGAGCAACCAAAGCAAATACACGGTTATTGTGTTGCAATCACATTTTATAATTTTTCTTTATATGCGCATTTCCATCTAAGGGAATTTGCCTGATCGTGGTATGCATTTGATGATGTTTCCTTTTTTACTTCACGGAAAATTCCCATGGTGGGGAATGTTTATGCTTGAGTAGTGTTGGCAATCATTGAACACATTTTCAGCAGCATGAAGTACTACAGACATTTTGATGGGGGTCAGAGAATGGGTTCTGCCCTTCTAACTATCATGTTACATTATGATCCATTTAAGACCTTTTGTAGGCAAAACTTGGTTTATTGTGCGCAATAGCACTGATTTATTTCTGGAGCTGAAGCTATCTTAAAGATAGTTGCTTGGAAGTGCAAAACTTTAGTATTGCTGAGAAAAGACTTTTTGAAGATTTTTCATCTTGCACTTATCAAGATATTTGCAGAAAGTACCTATGTAGAAGGAAAGCCATACTTAGATTGTGAGAGTACACTAGTACTTCTGGGGAATTGCCCACATAAGTGCAAGGTGAAAAGCTTTGACAAGATATTTTCAGCAACGCTCCTATCCTTTTCATTGAATTTTGATGAGTCGGCTGTTCCCTCATTGAAATCCAAGTTGTGTATTATGAATAAGTATTTTGGTAGCTGAAAGGTATGTCATCAATGCTTCCAACAGTTCTTTAATAAAGAAGGTTTGTTTGTTCTGTTCATTGTAGTATTGATCATTTTCTCATTAATTTGAATTTTAAAAGATTATTTAGAACAGCATTATGTTCAAATTTCCTTTTGTTCCCAGTTGCAGCAGCATCTGATAAACTGATGATTGGTTTAGCCTGTCATTGTTAATGCAGTAATAATTAAGAATTTGCTGCTTTTCCTATAACTGTGCAAAATTATTACAGTTCAGCTAGACCAAACTAATGTATGTTATGTAGATTCAGTGTACTTCAGAAAATTCCATGCCAGTTAATATTGTTATCTGTCTGAATTTCCAAAGCTGAAGAAATGCACTGGGTGTTCAGACCCCCATTATCGAATAACTAAAGCAAAGCAGGCAGCTTGTTAGCTCATTTGGCTGGACAGTTGAATAATTGCAACATTTTTGGATTCTTGCCCCAGCTGAGATGGACTTTTACTGTATTCATTCATGGCTGGGCCAGCATTTATTTCCCATCCATTGCTCACGAGAAGGCAGTGCAGGCAGTAGTGTTCCCATGTAACTGCTGACATGTACTTCTGGAAGGTAGTGATTGTGGGTTTGGAAGGTACGGTCTATGGAGATGTGGTGAACTTCTGCAGTGCACCTTGTAGATGGTACACAGTGTTGCTAGTGTGCATCAGTGGGTGGAGAGTGAATGTTTCTAAGAGCACGAATGAAGTGAACCTTTATCCTGGATGATGCCACACTTCTTGAGTGTTTATTGAAGCTATACTATTACAGGTAAATAGGCTATGTTCCATCTTATCATACAGACGTTGGATAGGCTTTGTGGAGTCGGGAGGTAAGTTGCTCATTGCAGAATGCTTTAGCATTTGAGGAGTTGTGAATGTGCTCAACACTGGAATCTTCAGTAAACTTGACCACATTTGGAATATTGAGTGGTTTTGGGCCCTGTATCTAAGGAAGGCCTTAGAGTGGGTTCAGAGGAGGTTTATAACCATGATCTCAGGAATGAAGGGCTTGTCATTTGATGAGCTGTTGAGGACTCTGGGTCTATACTAAATGGAGTTTAGAAGGATGAGGGGGATCTCATTTGAAACTGGCAGAATATTGAGAGGCCTCGATAGAGTGGACATGGAGAAGATGTTTCCACTAGTAGAAGAGACTAGGACCTGAGGGCAGAGCCTCTGAGTGAAAGGGACAACTGTCGGGCAGAGGGTGGTGAATCTGTGGAACCATTGCTGCAGAAGGCTGTGGAGGCCAAGTCATTGAGTGCATTTAAACCAGAGATAAATTCTTGATTTAGTAAGGGGATCAAAGATTAGAGGGAGAATAAAGTCTTGGAGTCATACAGCATAGAAACAGGCCCTTCAGCCTACCATGTCTGTGCTGAGCAATAAACACCAAACCTGGTCCATAAGATCCAATGCTGTGGCGTTTTAAATACTCATCCCCCTTATGCTTATTAAACGTTATGAAAGTATCTGCATCCACCACCATCTCAGGCAGCACCTTCTACATTTTTATTACTGTCCAGGTGAAAAAGTTCTTTCTCCAATTTCCTCTGAACGACTTGCTCCACCTGGAGAAGGCAGGAAAATGGGGTTAAGAAACATGTCAGCCATGATCAATTGGTAGAGCAGACTTGATGAGCAAAATGCCCTAATTCTGCTCTTGTGTCTTGTCGTCTAATATTCCTCCCTTCTGAGCTTTATAATGGAGAGAAGGTTGTTGGTGGAGCAGCTGATAATGGTTAAATCTAGGACATTATGCTGAGGAACTCCTGCAGAAATGTCCTGGAGCTGAGTTGACTGAGCTCCAACAACCACTGGGTGGGATGGTGGCGGTGGCGGTGGCAGCCTAATGGTATTATTGTTGGACTGTTAATCCAGAAACCCAGATAATGTTCCGGGGATCTGGGTTCGAATCCTGCCATGACAGATGGTGGAATTTGAATTCACTAAATATCTGGAATTAACAATCTAATGACTGTGAATACGTTGTCGATTGTCGGAAAAACCATCTGGTTCACTAATGCCCTTTAGGGAAGGAAACTGCCATCCTTACCTGATCTGGCCTGTGTGACTCCAGACCCACAGCAATGCGGTTGACTCAACTGCCCTCTGGGCAATTAGGGTTGGATTATAAATGCTGCCTAGCCAGAGATGCCCTCATCTCGTGAATGAATAAAGAAATAAAAAGCCGTCTTCCTGTATGCCAAGCATAACCCTAATCTGTGAAGAGGATCCCCTCATTTCCATTGACTTTTGACTTTGGTTTTTCTAGAGCTCCTTCATGCTGCACCCATTCAAATGTGGCCCTGATGTCAAGGGTAGTCACTTGCCAAGGCTGCAGGGAGGTTAGGAGTTGACTGTCCCTGCCAAACCCAAGCTGAGCATCAGTGGGCTAGTTATTGCTAAGCAACTGCTTCTTGATAACACTGATGATCATAAGTGACGTGTTGAAAGGTGCCAAGATTACTGGTAGGACAGTAATTTGCTAGGTTTAATTTGTCCCACTTTTATGTACAGGACATAGCTGGGCAGTTTTCCAAATTGTGTCAGCTAGTTGTTTTAGCTGTACTGGAGCAGCTTGGCAGGGGCCATGGCAAGTAATGGAGTACTCATCATCTTCAGTACAATTGCCAAAATATTGTCCGAGCCCATAACAATAGTAGTACACAGTCATCTTAAGCATCCTTTGAAGAATAGATTTGCAAGATATCCAACAATTGTTGTTGCACCTGGGGTTTTGGTGTGTTGCCTTTATGGTGTAAAGAGGAGGAGAAAGCCAAAAGAAGTCAGTCATTTGCTGTTGCATGTAAGGAAATAGTGGAGAATTTGTCAAAGTTTAATAGTTAACAAACATGAGGATTTCTGTTGATTATAGCATCACAAGTCACTGAGCTATAAGGAATTTCAGTTCTTTGCAGTAAAGTCACCAAGTAAAATTTTGTCCACTTCACCTAGAGAAACATTTTGGGCTCTGTAGATTTCCTTGACTTAAAAAAATATCATCACTGTACTTTGATATGCTGTCACAGATTAGTTTTGTCCACTAAGTACCATATGGTGCCATTTCATCATAGGGACTTAATCCCATGTGCTAGCTGTTAACGTTACTAAGCTACAAACAGATTTTTCAGATGTTCCAGGCATATGCTGATTGCAAAGACTATGCAGGTTATTTTGTGTTGAAAATTCAGTTGTTTCATGTTGCTGGTAGGATATCACTTGTCGTTTTTTTTTAAAATAACACTTTGTTCACAGTGTTGAACTTAACTGTCATGCCATTTTATTTCTGTATAGTAAATCATCACTGTCATTGGGGGGAAAAAGCCCCTGCAAGTTTTATTAATAATAAACAAAATTTAAAAGTTAAAGAAGTTTACTAGTGGTTGTGGGTAGATTAGGTGAATGGGTCAAAATTTGACAGATTGAAGTTTAACGTGGATAAATGTGAGGTTATCTATTTAGGTTAGAGGAATAGAAAGGCAACTTGTATTCTAGTAAACTAAGTGCTTCTGTGCAGAGGACTCTAGGTTTCCTCAAGCATGAACTGCAGAAGAATGGTGTGCAGATACAGCAAATAATAAAGTCAAACGGAATTTTGGCATTTATTGCTAAATGGGTAGAATATAAAAGTAGCAAAGTGCTGCAACTTTACAAGGCATTAGCGAAACCGCAGCTGGAACATTGTGTATAGTTTTGACCCCTTACCTCAGGAAGGATATAGTTGTTCTGGAGGCAATTCAGAGAAAGTTCACCAGATTGATTCCAGAAATGAGGGGTTTGACTTGTGAAGAAAGATTGAGCAGTTTAGGCCTATACTTTCTGGAGTGAGAGGAACTCTAAATGAAGTATATAAGATGCTAAAGGGGATTGACAAAGATGTAGAAAGGATAATCCCTGATGTGAGACAAGAACAAGAGGTCGTTGTTTTAAATCTGCTGCCCCTCATCCAAAAACTGAGATAAGGAGAAGTTACCTCTGAGGGTCATACGTCTGTGCCATTCACTGCTCCAAAGTGTGGTGACTACTGGGACATTGAATAAATTTGAAGGGGAGGGATAGATTTTTAATTAATGGGCCGAAGGGTTATGGAGACCAGGCAGGAAACTGGAGTTGAGGCCAAGATAAGGTCAGCCACTGTCATGTCAAATGGCGAAGCAGGCTTGAGGTGCTGAATTGCGTATTGCTGCTCCTGGTTCTGAAGTTCTCACATTCTTCTTCCTCTTTCTTCCCAACATCATAAAATGGAAAATTTAAGTTTTTGTGATTCTCATTTCTGGGGAGGAAAAACAGATGAAGCAACTATGTTCTTAACAGATGCGGCCATGTCGCCTTGGTATAGCTAGTGTAAATTTCTTTTATTCATTTATGGGAGTAGGTGCGGCTGTTTATTGCCTGTCCCTAGTTGCCCTTGAGAAAGTGGTGGTGAGCTGCCTTCTTGAATCAATGCTGTTCACCTGCTGTGGGTTGACCCACATAACATTAGTAAAGGAACTCCAGGATTTTGACCCAACAGAGAGAATTAAAGTAAAGACTCATGCAACAGGCTTGTATTAAGCGAGGTAGTATTGGTTTTGCTCTGACACTCGACTTATGAGGTGTAAAATGATACTTTCTCGTCTGGTGATCCATGCTTTCTTTGGTATTTACTCTGAGCCTTGTCCTATCTCTTGGAAACGTCTAACAAATCTTAATTTAGAATTATTGATACTTACATATAGAGACTCATGTAAGCAAATATGGCAACACTTTGGGTGCAACAAGTTGGTACCTATGAGCTAAGTAATCCATTAGATCCAAGATGGTGGTGCCCGTCTGCTCCAAGTCAGCCACATCCATCTTTCTCTTTCCTTTTCATATTCCTTCTTTCACTTTTTTTTTCATCTTGGCAGCAGAGGCAGTGTCGTCATAGAGGAGGCTGGAGTGGGACTCGTGGCAAAGGCGATAGCAGCCGCATAAGCGGCTCATGGTTGTGGGGAGGTCTGGAGCAGGGACTCCTAGCAATGTTGGTGAGATGGCAGGGACTGCCGGGGCTTCAGCTGGACTCAGAATGGGGACCCATTGAGGCCTGGTGACTGGAACACCTTATAAAAACCCTGGAAAACTTAAGAAAACCCACAGCCTGTGCTTGACAAGAAAGATGGTAAAGTTAACGTTATTTCTTACTTTCTGCCTTTTCTTTTTTGCTCAGTTGATCAGAAGATGCTGTTCTATTTAAGTGATTTATTTTTATTCATTTGGTAATCCAAAATGGCCCCAGATTGTGGCGACAAAACACTTTTCAAATACCTGTGACAGTAAAAATAATTCATTCATTAAATTTCTCTGGTTTTAGCTGGGGCAAATGTTGATTAATATGCTAGGGATTCCTGAGCTCTCACTCTCACTCTCAACTACTAATGTCAACTGGAATGCCAAAATGGGGTTAGACAGGTGAACCATCTGAAGTGAAACTCAGCTGATCAGGTCTGTGCTAATGGCCTATTTCCATATACCAAGATTCTACCATTTCATTCCCTGCTAGTTAAAATTTCCATTTTCTTAAATCATGGTTTCCTCTCAACGGTGTGTAATTGTATTGTAGTTTGAATATCTGCTGATGAAATCTTGCATCATGAAGGGAAGAATCAGCCTGATATGAACGTTGTTCAACTTTGAATGTTCCTTCTCAGACTTCCAAATGGTGAGGAAATCTGCCTATACAAGATTAAGCTAGAATAAAAAAATGTAATTTGGATTATGAATCCATTGCTTTTGTATTGGCCATTCTAATGTGCATCAGTGTGGACTGTGCTCAATTTAATTTATTTATTATACTTTAAGGTGTGGTAGTTCTTGGAAGAGTGTGTGTGAAATCTTTCCCTGCTCCATTTAGTAGTCTAGTGAAACTCCAGCTGGCATTTGAGCAAGGCTCAAAGTAAATTGGGACCTGGAAGAGCTCCTTGTACTTTCATTTAGTGCCTTAAACACAACAGGCAGTAGATGTAATTATTTTTCATTTGTTTGTAGAATTGTTAATTTTCTTTCATCCACCCAATAAAAATCAAGATTTGCTTGTAAGGTTACCATTAAATGATAACAAGGATAAATTAATTGGCCAATTGCATGTTATGCATCTGCATATATACTGCATTTTCTTCTCAAAAGAAGCTTGCATGATACATATATTCACACTTGGTATTTTATTTAGCCTTTTCTGGGGAATTATGCAGGGCTCATTTTGTTTCTGAAAATTAATTTGTTGCTTTAACAGCCATGCCAGCATTTCAAAGTATATACAGCTCTTAGACAGTCTTGTGCCAAACTAATTCTAACCAGCAATACTAAATCTGCTAGCAACTCCAAAATTGCAGACAAAGTAGGATTTAAATCAGGGGCCCCTAGTCTTTAGCAATGAGAATCTCATTGTGTGATTAAGGTTGGATGTTCATTCTGTGAGTATTATGAAGTTGGATTATGGATTCTAAATCTCTACTTCCCTTGCTATTGTCATTAATTCCAAATTGAAGAAAATCAAGAATACTTCTTTCCAAATATTTGTTCCAAGCATTCAATTTTTGATAATGGCTGTACCTCTTGGACAAAGGTCCAGGAATATCTTGAACAAAAATTGATGGAACAACTGCAGGTGAGGCAGTATTGGTGGAAGGGAGTTAATATTTCAGGTTGATTCCCTTTCACCTAGCCTAGGGAAGGGTTAGAGCAGTAATACTCTGTTCAACAAAGGGTGGGTGAGAGAGGACAACCTTCAGGTCTGCTATGATTGGATAAAAGGTAAGAGATTGAGGATAGTTAATCTTAAAAGGCCTTGGGAAGGCGATTAGGACAAGAATCCAAAGACGTGACTGCAGCAGGTGTGCTGCACTCAAAGTGGAGGGGGAAAGCAGTTTGGGATATCCTGAAATTTCCTGCACTGTCAACAGAATTATCTTGCCCTGATATCAACTGACACCTGCAGGAATCAGCAATTAGGCGAACTTGTCATTTTCTAGCAACATATTGCACTTTTATGACTTGGTGATTTTCACACCAACTTGATTTAATATTGAAATCAAACAAGAAAAATCTGTAACTATATGGCAGGTTTCACCTCCTACAGGACATCCCAGAGCGACCAAATGTAGCCACAGTGGCAATGCAGGAAAAGTGACGGCAAATTTCATTAATCAAATTCTCGCAGTCAGCAATGTGATAATGACCAGGTTCTTTCTCCTGTGGTGATGTAGCTGGAGGAATTAGTATTAATCACTATACCAGGGATAACTCCACAGCTTCTCTTTGAAATGATGCCATATACTTATAGGAAGTACATGAACGGGGCTGTCATGACCTTAGCTTAATGGCTCACCTGAAAGATGACGCTGGCCTGTCCGTAAGAGAGCTGAAAAATCGGGAATGCTGTCTGCTGGAAAATCATTTTAAGACTGATTTTTAAGACTTTTATTGATTCTAAGTGACCTGTTTATAAATCCAGTCCTTTCGTGTTCACTTCTAGCACATTTGCATCTCAGTCAGAAGCTCATTGGTTCAAACATCTACCACCCTCAGCCCCCTTTCCTCTGATGGACTGGAGTAAATAATCTGGACCAATACTGAAATGTTGTGCTGTAGTTGATGGGCCTTCAGATCAGAAATTACATCAAACCCAAGTCTATCTTCGGATGTAAATGATTAATTGCTCCTACTTGATGAAATGCTGAGTGTTCTCCTGATGTATTAACCAAATCCTATCCAAATTAAATCCTATTTCTCAATATATTCTCCAACAGCTTTCCCACCACTGACGGCCCACTAGCCTGTAGTTACCTGGACTATCTCTGTATTCTTCCTTAAACAGAGGAACAACATTGATCATTCTCCAGTCCTCGAGAACCTCAGCTGATGTCAAAAGCATGAAAAGATATCTGTTAAGGTCCCAACTATTTCCTCCCTTGCCTCCCATAGTATCCCGGGATAGACCCCATTTGGCTCTGGGGAATTGTCGACCTTAATGCATTTCAAAATGCCCAACACTTCCTCCTTCATTATGTTAATCTGCCCAAGAGTATTCAGGCACTTTTCCCTAATCTCAACACCTTTCCCTCCCCTCTCTTCGGTGAATAACGATGTAAGGCATTCAGTATTTCCTCTGGCTCCACACACAACCTCCTTCCTTTATCCTTGAGTGAGCCTCCTTTTTCCCTAGCTACCCTCTTGCCCCTAATTGATGCATAGAGTGCTTTGGCCAGCAGGGTTACGGAGAATCCCAATGACGTTTCATAGCCCCTTTTAGCTGTCCTAATGCCCCATTTGAGCTCCTTCCTACTTTGTGTTCTTTTAAGGACTTTGTCTGTTTTTAGCTGCCTAGACCTTAGATATGCTACCTCTTTTTTTGACTAAGTTGATCATTTCCCCAAGGTTCTGCCATTCCTGTCCTTCATTTTCACAGGCACATGCCTGTCTTGCTCTCTAATTCACTGGTCTTTAAAAGACTCCCACATGTCATATGTGGATTTACCCTCATAGCTGCTCCAGATCCACATTCTCTAATTTTTGCCTAATTCGGTTATTGTTGGCCTTCCCCAATTTAACACCTTCATCCGAGGTGCACTGTTGTCCTTATCCATAACCATCTAAACTTATGGAATGATGGTCACTATTCCCAAAATGCTCTCCCACTGAAACTTTGATCACCTGGTTGGGCTCATTTCCCAATACCGGTCCAGTATGGCTTCCTCCCTTGTTGGACTATCCACATACTGTTTCAAAAAACCCTTCTGGACACACCCAACAAATTGCTTTCTATCCAAATCCCCAGCACAAAGGGAGTCCCAGTCAACAGGGGAGAGAAGTTAAAATTGCCCACCGTGACAAACTTGTTATTTTCGTACCTTTCCAGAACCTGACTTTGTACCGTTCCTCCTCCTCCTCCTGCTGGCAGCTGGGACGAGCGTAGTACAATCCCAGTATTGTGACTGTACCCTTCCTGTTCCTGAGCTGTACCCACAATGCCTTGCTGCAAGGTCTCTGTCCCAACACAGCTGTGGTAATGCTCCCTAACCAGTAATGCAACTCTTCCACGTCTTTTGCTCCCTCCTCTGTCTCACCTAAAACGTCAACATTGTGGAATGTTAAGTTGCCAAACCTGTCCCTCTTTCAATCATACCTGTGATAGCAGCAGCAGTAACATAATTGCATGTATTAAGGGTTTCTGATGAAGGGTCTAGGCCCGAAACGTCAAGCTTTCCTGCTCCTATGATGCTGCTTGGCCTGCTGTGCTCATCCAGCTCCATACCTTGTTATCTCGGATTCTCCAGCATCTGCAGTTCCTATTATCTCTGATTGCATGTATTAATCCAGGCTCTAAATTCATCCATATTATGCATTCTACTTCTTGCATTGAAGCAGATACAGTCCAAACCTCCAGCTCTCCTGAGTTCAGCAACCTCTCCTGTCTGCTCTTCCTTAGCTGTATTTGCCGTACTCACAAGCTCTTCGCTTGTCTTTATACTTAGTGACCTGCTATTCGGGTTCCCACACCCCTGCCAAACTAATTTAAACTCTCCTGTGTGGCATTATCAAACCTTCCTGCCAGGATATTGGTTCCCCTCCAATTTAGGCAGGGTACAAACTGGCTTCATTGCTTACACTGACAGTTCTCAAGTTTTTTTCAGGTATGCAATACAGTATTAAGTTGCTTAAAGCTTAGTGTCTAAATTTTATGGTCATTTCAATTTGGTTAGGTTCTGGAAGTTGAAAATTTTCAGTGATTATTTTCTTCAACTTCCTTCAGTCTACTGTATCTTTCTAATAAAGGGAGAGATAGTGGAATAGTAGTAATGTCACTGAACTAGCCTCCAAGTACAGGTTAACATCCTGGGGTTGCAGGTTCAAACCTTGCCATGGTAGCTGGTGGAATTTAAGTTCAGTTAATAAGTCTGGAGTATGAAATTCTGATCAGTAATGGTAACCATGACAACCATCACCAATTGTTGCAAAAACCCCATTTGGTACAGTTGTGTTCTTCAGAAGTGCTTCTTTAAGGAAGAAAATTTGTCATCCTTGCTTGGTCCTGGCAATGTGTGATTCCAGACCAAAAGTAACGAGGTTGACACTTAACTGCACAGCAAGCCATTCAGTTCAAGAGCAATTAAGGATACCCTCACCCCATGAAAAAAAAAACAAAGGAACAAGTGGCGTTAAAAGTACGTTTATCTCATCTGAGCATGTTTGGAGGGCCATTCATTAAAACTCTCTTTCCAAAAACAGATTTTCATTTATGATCTGTTTGAAAAGTTGGTTATAAAAACAAACTGCTGCAATTTTTCAGCAGAACAAGCAGCACCTTAGAGTCCCTACGGTTGGAAACAGGCCATTTGGCCCATCAAGTCCACACCGATTCTCCAAAGAGCATCCTACCAGACTCCTTCCCCCCGCCCCCACCAAAAAAAAATCCATATCCCTGCATTTCCCATGGCCAATCCACCTAACCTGTACATCTTTGGACTGTGGGAGGAAGCTGGAGCACCTGGAGGAAACCCACAGACACAGAGGAATATGCAAACTTCACACAGTCGCACAAGGCTGTAATTGAACCTGGGTCCCTGGAACTGAGGCAGTGATTTTAACCACTGAGCCACCATGCTGCCCTATGCATTTCAGATCACTGACTATTTGTCTGAATACAAGATGCTAGTTTTTAAGCACTGGAAAACATCTGTCAATGAATGTTGTAATGAGTTCTGACAAACAAATTTGCTTTTGTATCGGAGGTCAGTGAGAAACAAAAGATTTATTGTATTAAAACCTGACTTGTACTTCATTCCTAAGTCTCCAAGCTATAAAAGACAAACTAGTCTGTCTGATCTTTACAGCAGCCCATTCATTCATAAATTAATGATTACTGTCACCTCACTGCATTAATTAAATCTCTAGTTTTTATACAAGCCAGATAAGGTGGTAGATGAGAAATTGAAAGGTAGCTGACATAATGGGTTGCATGTTAGAGGTGTTTCTTGATCATTGAGGTTCTGCATTTTATATTAACACAAATTAAGTGAGGCACAGAACCAGAGAACAAAACTCAAGCTTGTATATCAATTCCTTATTCTGATCAGGTTTTCTGTGATGTTAGTATTATGCAATGTCAGAATATTGTGAGGCAACTTGCTCTTTTGTTCCTGAAATTAGCATTTTATTTAAATCAGCACAGAATAGGGACTAAATCTAACACTTGACACTGAGTTTTAATTAGTGGTGTATCCTTACATGCTAACATTGATATAGCTTGAAACCTAAGAGACTTAATAACTTCTCAATTACAGTAAATCAAAACACACTATTTCAGGGAATTGGATTTTTTAAAAATTTTCTTCTGTTTAAGCGTAAATCTCCAAATTCACCTTTAAAATTTTATCGTACTCCAGCAGGTCATTCAAATCTCCAAAAGAGCGAACCCCATAATCGCAGACCTCACCTCATTTCTTCTAAGATTGCAAATAGCTGATTTCTTTGACGAAGCCATACAATGGATTCTACTTTCAGCATTGCTTTCCAAATTTCCAATTTTCTCATTCAAAAAACCCTTCCAATTCTCCCTTCATTCTAAAATCAATGAGGAATTTGGAATGTCTTTTCTTCTACCATCAGATCCTGTCAGATGTTTTTTACTTGGCCCGTTTGCTGTCACATCTTTGAAGTATTGACATGTTCTCTGTATTGCAGTCACAGCATTTTGTACAGCATGGAAAGAGGTCCGTCGTGTCTGCACTAGCCATCATTATATCCATCCATTCCAAGTCCATTTTCCACCATTTTTCCTATCGACATTATGCTGTGGCATTTCGGGTGTTTATCTAAATGGTTCTTGAATGTCTAGAGGATTCCCATCTGTACTACCCTTTGGGTCAGTGAGTTCCAGATACTCAGAAGCTTCTGCGTGGAAATATTTTATTTTCAAATCCTCTCTAAAACACCTCAAATCCGTTTCCCTCCGGTTATTGACCCCTCTACTAAAGGAAAACATTTCTCGCTATCTACCCCTATCTATACCTGTCATAAATTTGTACGCCTGATAGGCAGAGGGATCTGGGTGTACAGGTGCACAGGTCACTGAAAGTGGCAACACAGGTGGAGAAGGTAGTCAACAAGGCATACGGCATGCTTGCCTTCATTGGCCGGGGCATTGACTTTAAAAATTGGCAGATAATGCTGCAGCTTCATAGAACCTTAGGTAGACCACATTTGGAATATTGTGTTCAGTTCTGGTTGCCACACTATCAGAAGGATATGGTGGCTCTGGAAAGGGTACAGATGAGATTTACCAGGATGTTGCCTGGTATGGAGGGCATTAGCTATGAGGAGAGGTTGGAGAAACTTGGGGTTGTTCTCACTGGCACGGTGGAGATTGAGGGGGCGACCTGATAGAGGTCTACAAGATTATGATGGGCATGGACAGACTGGACAGTCAGAAGCTTTTTTCTAGGGTGGAAGAGTCAGTTACTCAGGGCCATAGGTTTAAGGTGCAAGGGGCAAGGTTTAAAGGTGGTGTACGAGACAAGTTTTTTTTTATACACACAGCATGGTGGGTGCCTGGAACTTGCTGCCGGAGAGGTAGTGGAAACAGATACGACAGTGACTTTTTAAAGGGCATCTTGACAAATACATCTATAGAATGGGAATAGAGGGATACAGTCCCCGGAAGGGTAGGAGATTTTGGTTGTGATGGGCAGTATGTCAGTGCAGGCTTGGAGAGCCGAAGGGCCTGTTCCTGTGCTGTAATTTTCTTTGTTCTTTGAAATAGATACCCCTGACTCCAGCTCAACTAGACTTTTCATAGCCGAATTGCTTCGGCCCTGTCAACATCGTGATGAATCTTTTCTGCACCCTTTCCAGAGCAGGTTATGTCTTTCCTATTGTGTGACGACCAGAACTGCATTCAGTACTCCAACTGTGGCCTTACTAATGTTACTCCATATGTCGTGTGTCACTTATTTTGGTGATTTTCTGTGTGCAGTTTTTCACAGAAGTAGGCAAGTACGTGCATTAGAACCAACTCTGAGAAAGTTCATGAGACTGCTTTCTAGGATGGAGGATTTTCTTATAGGGATAATCCGTTTTGGGCCTGTGCTCATTTAAAAGAATGAGGCGTGATCTTATTGAAACATGCTGGATTCTGAAGGAACTTGAAAGGGTATATTTTGATAAGCTGTTTCCCCATGTAGACGAGTCTTGAACTAGGGGATACTGTTTAAACATAAAACATTTAAGATTTATGATATTTAGACTGAGACGAGGAATGGTGGAGCAGACTTGATGGGGCTGAATTTCTTTCCCGATTCTATCTTTTTGTTTCTTCCATCGTGCCTTTCATTGTCTTTTACAAATATCCCATCCACCATTTCCTGTTTTAGTTTTTCGGGCTCTTAATTACATTTTTTTCTCCTTCTTTCCTTGGTTCTTTATACTTTTAAAATTGTATTTAATATCTTAGCTTTAATATAGGCTCTAAATCTGAAGCTCCTCTTTACTCTGTCCACAGATGCTACTGCACTTGCAGTGTGCTTGTAGCATTTTCTATTTTTCTTCAGATTTACAGCATCTGCATTTTAAATTTTCATAAATTTAGTGATTCAGTTACTGTAGCTCAGAATTTCCTCAGCTGCTACCACTCCGTCGATGTAACTTTGCCAGAACTACACCTGTGCTTTCGGTTAAGTTTTAAATCCTGGATCTGTGTTCACCTATTCACTTGCATGCAATTTGCTCATCTGTTAGTCCTTTCATCACTTGACAAAAAAGACAAAACAGATATATTGGATGCGGGTCCAAGTAGAATGTTTAAAAGACATTTGGATAAGTATATGAATAAGAAATGTTTGGAGGGATATGGGCCTGGTGCAGGCAGGTGGGACTAGTTTAGTTTGGGGTTAGGTCAGCACGAACTGGATGGACTGAAGAGTCTGTTTCCATGCTGCATGACTCCTGACTTTATAACTGCAGGTGCTGGAAATCTGAAACAAAACAAATTGCTGGAAAATCTCTGCAGGTCTGGTAGCTTCAGTGGAGAGACTGGGTTTGTTTTCACTGGAATGCAGGAGGTTGAGGAGTGACCTAAAAAGTTCATAAGAATGTGAATGGCATGGATAGAGTGGAAAGTATGAGGCTTTTTCCCAGGGTGGAGAGGTCTGTTACTACGGGACACAGGTTACGAGGTGGGGAGTTTGAGATGTGTGACGCACGTTTTTGACACGCAGGATGGTGAGTGCCTGGAACGTGCTGCCAGAGGAGGTGGTGGAAGCAGCCACAGTAGCAGCATTCAAGAAGCACCTGGACCGATACCTGAATAGGAAGGGAATAGAGGGATACAGATCCTGAAGGTGAAGACAGTTTTAATACGAAAGGGCAAAATGTGTTAGTGCAGGCTTGCAGGGCCGAAGGGTCTGTTCCTTGTTCTTTGTAAATCAGAATTAACATTTTGGATCCAGTGACCTTCAGAACTTATTTGCAAATTACTCCCTTAATTGCATTCATCTGCTTCTATGATTTTCTTTAGTCTGATCATCTCTTCTGATTTTTAAGCAATAAGTTTGTGTTAAGTCTAGTAAAATTGTCTGCTGTCTGTTGCCGATGCAGAGAGATGGTGCGACTTTTCTCCTTACTCTTGTTCGCTGGCAACAAGATAAGTGTTAAAGCATGTGTTTTAAACCTTTTTGAGTGTTTAGATTTTGGGCAATAAGCACCAGGCTTTTAGGTAAGGTGAAAAAGCAAAAGGTAATGTTTAATCACATGACACCTGAAAATGTGTAAACCACCCACTCCCTCATGTGAAGATGGATTCTAGAGAATAAAGCATGCAGCTAGCGTATTAACAGAATATTAATCCTTGACTCTCCAAGGGAGTTCTGAGGGAGAATAACTTCTTTAAAAAAACAAAGAACGGCAACTGCTAGAAATAGGTAAGAAATCAGAAATTGCTGGAAAAACTCAGTAGATCTGACCACATCTGTGGAAAGAAAGCAAAGTTAACACTTCAGACCCAGTGACCCTTCTTCAGAACTCAGTAGCTTTGGTTTCCTCAGGGCACAATTGTGTATGAACTGGATCCAATAAATAAGTGTAATGAAGGTGAACAGAGTAGAAGACAAATGGGAAATTCCATCAGAGGAAAGAACAGATCTTCTCCTTAAGGATGAATGGGTATCCCCAGAAGAGAAGTGATGGTGAATTAATGCTGCAAATTTGAAATGGAGGAAAAAAAATTTCAGAAAGTTAGGTGAATCTCTCGCAAGAGAAATAGATAACATTTCAGGTTGGTGATCATCCTTTTGAAATAGTCTGTAAAAGTGAGGAAGAAGGCTACAGTTGAATTATTAATAATTGCATGTGAGTGGCCAATTGAATGAAATCAATATGAATCCTAATGTAAAGAATAATTATTCATGATTGGTTTTATAGCGATCTCAAAGAATAAGACTTTTTTTGCTTACTTTCAGAGATTATAGGTACTGCAGATGCTGGAGAATCCGAGATAACAAGGTGTGGAGTTGGATGAACACAGCAGGCCAAGCAGCATCAGAGGAGCAGGAAAGCTTGACGTTTCGGGCCTAGACCCTTTTGAAGGGT
>JAHRHZ010000098.1:37792477-37810728 GCA_024137785.1 Ginglymostoma cirratum
TCTAGGCCCGAAACGTCAAGCTTTCCTGCTCCTATGATGCTGCTTGGCCTGCTGTGTTCATCCAGCTCCACACCTTGTTATCTCTATTTGTGACCTTCTGTTGATCAGATTTGGGATTTGGGACACTTCTTTCTATGCTACTACAGTGTTACACTTTAAAAGTACTGCATTTTAAAACATTGAGACAGCCGGTGATCGTGGAAAGTGGTGAAAGTTCTTCTGTTTCTTTTAGCTTTACTACTTCTGTCACCATCTTCTCTCCACTCTAGTGGGACTGTCTGTTCTTTCCAGTTTGGCAGTTAGACATGCCATTGTTCCAGCCCTTCTCACATTTGGATCTCACATTCTGTACTATCTGCACCCTTTCTCCCCCAGCACTCCACCCCCCACAATTGCATAAATGTTGCCCCATCCACACTTCACATCAGCTAACGAAGAGTCATCTAGACTCTAAACGTTAGCTTGCTCTCTGTCCATGGATGCTGTCTGACCTGCTGCAAATTGTTTTTTTTGTTAATGAATATGGAAAGTGGCGAGATGTATGTTGAAGAAAAGTAGTCACTAGAATTGAAAATGTAAGTTTGTTTTCAATATGGCAATACCTCTCCCGTTAAAAGTCTATTCATCAACTAGTTAGCACTCTCCTCTTGTGGTATAAATGTTGGTTTTCCCCTTGCTGTTGTTTTTGCAAATAGCCCTGATCAGTGCAAGAAACATTTCAACAAAATGTCTTTTATTTTTCAGCAATAAGGTCTTTTAAAGGTCTTTTCTAAGGCCTTTCTAGCAAGATAAGTTGAAGTCCGGGCTTGGGAGCCCAGTACAAAAAGTGACATCAGAGGAAAACTGTCAGTTCATTGGTTGGTAGTAGCTGCTGATTTCTTTATTTATTAGCTTACTTTCAGATTGAAAGTAAATGGAGAAAATATTCACAGGTTACAAACTAAAAGGTTAGTTGGAATTTTTTTCAAAATATCAAATTAAGAACTAAGTAAATGAAACGGAGATGCAGGGCCAGGCAATGTGGTGTACTTGCATGATGTGGGAACTGGTGGACCCCACTGTGGTTCAACGTGACCATGTTTGAAGGAGGTGTTGGTTGCTTGAGGAACTCTGGTTCAAAGTTGATGAGCTGCACTCTGAGCCTCAAATAATGCAACTCATCAGGGAGGGAGAGGGTGGATGCCATCTTTCAGGAGGCAGTCATATCCCTTAGATTAACTATCTCAAATTCAGTCGGTGGTTAGGTACAGAAGGGTGTTTTTACATCAGAGGCAGGTAGCGGAATCCAGGAAGTAGTGCTAAAGGAGCCTCAGCCCTTGAGCTTGTTTAATGGGTTTGAGATTCTTGCTCCCTGTAAGGAAGATGGGCTATAGGGTGGATGAGCAAATTGCCCATAGCACTGTAGTACGGGGAGACCATTCAAGAAGCGGGGGAACGGGAATGGAGAATACCATTGAGATAGTATAGTCAGGAGAATAGACACTTTTCAGTGTGGCCAGGGTCAAGAGTCCTGAAGGCTGTAATGCCTGCCTGATGCCCAAGATCAGGATATTTCATCTGGGCTGCGGAGGAACTTGAAGTAGAATGATCCAGTTGTTGAATCCACATAGGTACAAATGATAGAGAGGTTCTGCTGAGGGAATATGAGTAGCTAGGGGATAAATTAGAAAGCAGAACAAGAAAAGTTATTATCTCTGGATTACTACTTCAGCCATGAGCTAATTGGCACAAGGTCAACAAGATTAGCGGTAAATAAGTGGCTCAAAGATTAGTGTGGGAGAGATGGATTCCAATTCATGGGCCATTGGTACCAGTACTGGGAAAGGGGGAGTTGTTCTAATGGGATGGGATAAGCGCGTCCTGAATCATACTGGGGCCAGAGTCCTGGCAAATCGCATAAATAAGGTTGTGAATTAGGTTTTAAACTAAATAGCAAGGGGCTGAGTTCAGTTGCATGGAAAATTATGGAAAATGTTAGTCAGGGGTTGGGGAACTCAGCAGAGATAATTAAAGCTTCCAGAACATACAATAGAACAAAGATTCCTGACCCTTTCCATATTCTAACCTCAGGCATAGCAGATAAGGCAGCAGGCAACACAGGACTGAGTTTAAATTTAAACGCATGCAGACTACAAAACAAGATAAATGAATCTGTAGCACAGATTGAAATTGGCAGGTACAATGTTGTGGAGATCACAGACGTGGCTCTATGGGGATTAGGGTTGGGAAGTAAATATCCGAGGATATACATCCCATTGAATGGACAGGCAATTAGGTAGAGGGGCTGGGACTGACTTGTTAGTAAGAAACAAAATTAAATTGATAAGAAGTGATATAAAGTCAAAGTGTGGAATCTGTGTGAATAATGTTGAAGAACTGCAAAGGAGAAAAGACCCTGATAGGAGATAAAAGGTACTGCAGATGCTGGAGAATCCGAGATAACAAGCATGGGGCTGGATGAACACAGCAGGTCAAGCAGCATCATAGGAGCAGGAAAACTTGACGTTTCGGGCCTAAACCAGATGAAGGGTTTAGGCCCGAAACGTCAAGTTTTCCTGCTCCTATGATGCTGCTTGACCTGCTGTGTTCATCCAGCCCCATGCTTGTTATCTAAGACCCTGATAGGAGTTATGTACAGGCCTACTGGCAGTAGTCAGATGTGGGGAAGAAAATAAATCTGGAGGTAAAAAAGGCATGTAAGAGAGGCACTATTACAATAATTGTGGGGGTCTTCTATATGCAGGTGAACTGGGTAAAACAGGTTGGTAGTGGATCTCAAGTAAAGGAATTTGTGAAATGCCCACTAGACTTTTTTTGGACACTCTCATGGTAGAGCCCACTAGGGAACAGGTAATTCTGGATTTGGTGATGTATAATGGGGCAGACTTGATTAGGGAGCTGAAGGTGAAGGAACCCTCAAGGGGGCTGTGACCAAAAGATGGTATTCACCCTGCAGTTCAAGAGGGAGAAGCTGGTATCAGATGTAACAATATCACAATTCAGTAAAGATAACCAGAAAGACACGAGCACTGAGCTGGCCATAGTTGTTGGGAAGGGGAACCTAGCAGGGAGGACAGTGGAGCAGACATGGCAGGGGTTTCTAGAGGTAATTTGGGAGGCACAGCAGAAATCGAGCCCAAGGATGAAAGATACTAAGGGAAGGACAAGGCAACCATGGCCGATTAAGGGCAGTCAGAAACAACATAAAAGAAAAAGAATGCAACGTAATGAAGATTAGTGGGAAGCCAGAGGTTTAAGAAGAAAACCAGAGAACAACTTTTTTTAAAAAAAAAGCAACAAATCGGTGGGGAGAAGATGAAATATGAGGCTAAACTAGGTAGTAATATAGAAGAATCATAGAATCTCTACAGTGCAGAAAGAGACCATTTGGCCCATCATGTCTGCCCTGACCCTTTGAACAGCATCCCACCCAGCACTCTCCGCTGTCACCACTGAGAGACAGCAGTGCTAACCAAGGGTTTAGGCCCGAAACGTCAAGTTTTCCTGCTCCTATGATGCTGCTTGACCTGCTGTGTTCATCCAGCCCCATGCTTGTTATCTCGGATTCTCCAGCATCTGCAGTACCTTTTATCTCCAGTGCTAACCATTGTGCTACTGTGCGGCCCAAGATGATTGCAGGGATTTTTTTTTTTAAGATACATAAAAGATGAGAGAGAAACAAGGGTGGACATTGGACTGCTGGTAAATGAGACTGGAGAAGTAATAATGGGGAACAGAAATGGCGGAGGAATTGAATTGGTACTTTGCGTCAGTTTTTACAGTGGAAGACACCAGCAACATACTAGAACTTCAAGAGAATCAAGGGGCAGAGGTAAGTGCAGTGGCCATCACTAAGGAGGTGGTGCTGGACAAGCTGAAAGATCTGAAGGTGGATAAATCGCCCAGACCAGATGGACAACACCCCAGCATTCTGAAGGAGATAGCTGAGGAGATTAGAAGAGATGTTAGTGCAGATCTTTCAGGAATCATTGGAGTCAGGGAGGGTCACAGAGGACTGGAAAATGGCTAATGTGACATCCCTATTTAATAAGGAAGGGAAGCAGATGCCAGGAAATTGTAGACTACTTAACCTGACCTCTGATAAGATTTTAGAGTCCATTATTAAGGATGAGATTGCTGAGTACGAGGAAATGCAAAATAGGGTAGAGTCAGCACTGCTTTATCAAGGGGAGGTCATGCTTGACAAATTTGTTAGAATTTGTTGAGGAAGTAATGAGACAAAGGAGACCCAGTGGACATAATCTATTTGGATTTCCAGAAGGCCTTTTGTCAAGCTGCTGCATAGGAGGCTGCTAAATAAGGTAAGACTACATGGTGTTAGGGGCAAGGTACTGGCATAAATAGAAGATTGGCTAACTGGCAATAGGCAGAGAGTAAGGATGATAAAAGGATCTTTTCAGTATGGCGGCCAGTGACGAGAGGAGTTCTCTAGGGACCAGTGTTGAGACTACAACTATGTACATTATCCATTAATGATCTGGACGTTCTAAAGAAGGGTCCTGACCTGAAATGTCAATTTTCCTGCTCCTCTGATGCTACGTGGCCTGCTGTGTTCCTCCAGCTCCACGCTGCATTATCTCAGACTCCAGCATCGGCAGTTCTTACTATTTCTGAGAGCATTGTTACTAAGTTTGCAGATGAAACAAAGATAGGTGGTGGGGTGGGTAGTGATGAGGAAGCAGGGAGGTTGCTGAAGGACTTGGACAGGTTCGGGGATTTGGCAAAGAAGTGGCAGATGGAATACAAAATGGGAAACTGAGGTTATCTACTTTGGTAGCAAGAGCTGAGGTGTAGACTATTGTCTAAATGGAGAAAGCTGTGGAAGTCTGAAGCACAATGGGACTTGGGAGTCCTAGTACAGAATTCTCTGAAGGTTAACATGCAGTTTCAATTCTGAGTTAGGAAGGCAAATACAATGTTAGCATTTGTCAGCAATATGTTAACCATCATCTGATTTTGCAACCAAGTGTTGAATGGCAGGACAAGAGAGAGTTTATTTGTACACATTAGAATGTTATTCAGACTTCTTCACTCAGTAACTTGTTGACGTATGGAGTGCATGGCCTGAAAATGTGCTGGAGAGGATTCAGTTGGGGCATTCGAGAGGGCATTGGATGATTTTCTTTGGATAGCAGTAGTGAGCAAAAGTATGGGAACTGAGCAGGGAATTGGAACTAAGTGGTGATGCTTGCTTGAGGAAAATGTGCGGCCATGATGGGATGAATGGCCGTGTGTGTGTGTGTGTGTGTGTGTGTGTGTGTGTGTGTGTGTGTGTGTAGCTGTTCTATGATTCTGTGATTATTACTTAAGCTTGCCTCATTGTGAAGTTTCCCATTCTCTGGTGAGATGGAGAGTAGGATCTTGAGCCCAGAGTTTGTCTGCTCCATCTACTTTCCTTGTTTTTTTTTCCCCCCTCTTTTTTTTTCATTTTCTTCTTTTACTTACCTCTTGTTGAAGAGCTCAGTTGTGGCAATGGCATTGCCAAGGGTGAGTGAGCCCAGCGCTTCAGTATTGACAGTGGTCTTAGTGCTGGCTCATGCCAGCTACAGCACAAGTGAGTGCGGGTTCCTGGCAGCATCTGTGTCCAGCATTAATTCAAGATGGCAATGGAGGCCAGTTTAGGCCCAGTGCAAGATCCTGCTGCATCAGTAAGGTGGGGCCCATAGCATACTCATGGCGGCAGAGTCAGTTTGGGCCAGTATGGTACCTGGCAGTATCGGTGGCAGCAGAGTTGGTGAGGTCCAGTGAAGGCTGACAGTTGTGGGGGTGTTGGTGGCAAGATGGCACTGAAGAGTGGTAACTTTCGTTCCAGTGGTCCGGCACAGTGAAGGGGTCTCTTGGCTCATGGCACCAGGCCTATGGCCCATGGTGGATCACTCAACAAGAACTGCAAAGTTGAATACTATTTTTTTTGCCTCCTTATTTTTCTGCCTTTTTGTTCTATATTTCAGTTTATTTTTGTGTTACGGTGTTGGAGAGTGGCGACACTCTACAACACTTCACTGCATTTTGGAACAAAATACATGTGACAATAAATAAGTAAATAAATAACATTCATATCAAGAGGAATAGAATGCAAGAGCAGAGACGTGCTGCTGAGGTTGTAAAAGGCTCTGGTCAGACTGCTTTTGGAACATTGTGAGCAGTTTTGGCCACTGATCTATGGAAGGATGTGCTGGCATTGGAGGGGGTCCAAAGGATGTTAACAAAGTTTCTGGGATGAAGGGCATATCCCATCATATGAGGAACAGTTGAGGACTCTGGGTCTATACTCAGAGTTTAGAATGAAGAGATGGGATCCGATTGAAACGTACAGAATACTGAGGTCTGGATAGAGTGGATGTGGCAAAGATGCTTTCACTATTAGGAGAGACCATGACTTTAGGGCACAGCCCCAGTGTGAAGAGATGACCCGTTAGTACTAACATTAGGAGGAATTTCTTCATCAGAGGGTGGTGAATCTGTGGACTGTATTGCCACAGAAAACTGTTGAAGGTAAGTCATTGATCCCCATACTAATCAGGAATCCTCCTCGGCCTTAAATATGGTCAAAGATTTTACAGAGAAGGGAGGGAAATGGGGTTGAGAAACCTGTCAACCATGATCACATGTTGAGCAGACTCGATGGGCAGAATGGCCAAATTCTGCTCCTGTGACTTATGCTCTTTGGTTGAATACTAGAGTTTTGTATTACCAAACAACTATTTGTATGATTTCTCAAGCCAAACAGCACAACACATTGGTGCAAAACAGGTCCATGAAGTGATAAAAGTGTAAAGTGATTTTAACTTCTAAGTAAATTCTTATCTACTAATGTGTGTAAATACAGCAGCAATTCCACAGTGTTGTACACAATTGACATTAAGTATATTTTTAGTGCTTTTGTGTCTGTTTAATGTTCTCCTGAGTTATCACCTTAATTTTATTTCAATGCCATTTCAACACAACAGTTGCAGGTTAGGGGAGACTACAGACAGATCTTCGATTTGACAAAGCCAATACTAAATCCTTTTGCTTAAATAAGTACTGATCTTTAATGCCTGGACGGTCGATTTTCCTACTGAAACTTCAGCTACCAGTGAATATGATACTGTGTAAAGTCATCAATTGATAGAACAGTCATGGAGACTAGAACTTCATCTAAAATTTATTTTTTCCCCCTCCCTTCTTTGGTTAGCCATTTCCCAGCTGAACAGAAATCAGGAGCTTCAAAGTACCTTTGTAATCCCAGTGCTAAATGTAAACCACAGTCTGCATTGTGCTGGAGCTGCTACTGCAACAGTGAGGGGCTTGGATTAATTTTATCAAATTTTCCTTTTCTGTTTCCACCTAAGAGCATTGTAGCAGTTCAATGTAGTTCAGCTTTCAGTTGAGTGCTATATATATTTTAATATGTGATGGAAGAGAAGTAACATTACAGAAATTAGCTGTCAGATTTATAAAATTACAGGGTAATGTAACTGGTTTTTATGCATTCTCTAGTTAAGATATTGGAAAGTCTGGAGTGCATATTTTGTCAGTTCCATATTAAAACCTACCTTACCTAAAATTAAACTGTTAATTGCTTTTTAATTCTATTCATTAGTAAAATATTCAATTTGATTGTATAAACCACATCATTAGAACAATTGGCTTTCACATTTCGTGATTTGATTATTTGCTGAAAAGTTATCTTGTGTAAAGTTTTATAAAATAGTAAATAAATTGGAAAATGTAAATCAAGGCAGTAGGTCGAACAAAGTGAGCAGTGTGACACATGGGGTTCAATTTGTCAAGGCAAAACTACAACCAGAATTCAGTTTAGATAAAAATCATTGTCATAGGGAGGGAACTTTGTGTGGTGTTTGGTTGGATTTCTTATCTCCTGAACTTGTGAAAGTTTCCTTTTCTTCCCTCAGTTGAGGGCTCTATTAAGATACACATATATATTGTTACTGAAGGCTATCTGATCTTTTGCACAATCTGTTATTAATGAGTATAGACTGAACATGTGATATTATTTGTGAGTCCTCAACTGGCTCTCTTGAAGCTGGTCCTCCTTTGACATCCAAAGACGGCCAATTACCATCGCATCATTCCACTCTTAATCGTTAGTAAAGTGACGAAGGGTTTCTTCAACAATACTATCAAGCATACCACCTGCTCCGTGACACCAGTTTAGGACCCATCAAGGTCACTCAGTTCCTGATCTCATTACAGCTTTGAACAAACATTGACGAAAGAGCTGAATTCCAGAGATGAGAGTGACAGCCTATGACATCAAGGTTGCATTTCACAGTGTGGCATCAAGGAGCCCTAGCAAAATTGGAATCAGTGGGAATCGGGAGCAAGCTTTCTGTTGATTGGAGTCATACTTGGGATGTAAGAAGATGGTTGTGGTTTTTGGAGGTCAGTCATCTCAGCTCCAGGTCATCCCTCGGGAGTTCCTCAGAGTAGTGTCTTAGGCCCAATCATCTTTAGCTGCTTCATCAATAACTTTCCTTCCGTCATAAAGTAAGAAGTGAGGATGTTCACCAATGATTGTGTAATGTTTGGCACCACTCATAGCTCCTCAGATGCCAAAGCAGTGCATGTTCACATGCAAGATCTGGATGATATTCAGGCTAAGGTTGATGAGCATTCATGCCACACAATGCAAGGCAATGACCATTCCAACGAGAGACCATCTAACCACTGCTCGTTGATATTCAATGAGGTTACCATCACTAAATCCACAACTATCAACATCCTTGGGGTTATCATTTATCATTCAACTGTACTTTCCATATAAACGCTACCTATAAGAGCAGATCAAAGTCTAGGAATGCAGTGGTGAGTAACGCACCTCCTGTCGCCCCCAAGCCTGTCAACTTAGCATCCTGATTTGAAACAATCGCTGTTCCTTCACTAACACTACTGTGGGCTTACATACACTTCAAGGACTGCAGCAATTCAAGAAGGCGACTCACCACTATCTCAGGGAAATTAGTAATGGGTAACAAGTACTAGCTTGATCCACAACACCCACGTCCCCCGAACTAATAAAATCTCACTTGTATTGGGGTGAAGCATGGCTGGGGGTTCAAAACTAGAGGCCACAATTTTAAGATGTGCAGAGAAAGATTTAAAAGGGACTTGAGGGGCAATCTTCTCAAACAGATTGTGGAAATTAACAATCAGAGGAAATAGTAGATGCAGGTACAGTTAAAACATTTAAAAGTCATTTTGGACAGCTACATGAATAGGAAAGGATATGGGCCAAATGCAGGCAAATGGGATTGGTTTAGTTCTGGAAACCTGATCGGCATGGACAAGTTGGATTGAAAAGGGTCCGTTTCCAAGCTGTATGACTGTGACTCTGACTTTATAACCATCTACAAGGCACAAGTCAAGAGTGTGATGGAGTACTCCCCACTTGCCTGGATGAATGCAGCCCCAACAACACTTGAAGCTTGACACCATCCAAGACAAAGCAGCCTGCTTGATTGGCATGATGTCCACAGATGTCCACCACCAACGAACAGTAGCAGCAGTGTGTACTTTCTATAAGATGCACTGCAGAAATTCGCCAAAAATCCTTCGACAGCACCTTGCAAACCCATGACTACTTCATCTAGAAGGGCACAAGCAGAAGACACCTGGAAATGCCACAGTCTGCAAGTTCCCTCCAAGCCATACTAACTTGGAAAGATATATTGCCGTTCCTTTACTGTCACTAGGTCAAAATCTTGGAATTCTTTCCCTAAGATTCCTTCCCATTGTGTCAAATTGTAACATGTGGACTGCAGCAGTTCAAGAAGGCAGCTCATCGCCACCAGCTCAAGGACAACTAGGGACGGGCAATAAATGCTGGGCAGCCAATGATGTCCATGTCCCACAGGTGAATTTAAAAGAAATTTTCAAATCAAACTGGACAAGGATGTTGTTATAGACATCTGAAGCAAGTGAGATTTAAACGTAGGGATGCTATCGCTATCACGAGCTCCAAATAATTAATTAGTATTTCACAATCTGCCATGATGGCATTTGAACCCATGTTCCCAGAGCATCAACAGACAAAGATAGAAATTGCTGGGGAAACACAGCAAATCTTCTGAAGAAGGGTCATTGGACTTGAAATGTTAATTCTGTCTTCTCTCCACAGATGCTGCCAGATTTGCTGAATTTCGCTTGCAATTAGTTTTTGCTTGTTTCAGATCTCCATCATCTGCAATCCTTTGTTTTACCACAACACATTAGCCTGGGGTTCTGGATCACTAGCCCAGTGACATTACCACTACACCACTGCTCCTCTTTTTCAAAATGTTTATTTCAACAGTAGTCTCTGGGTAACAGTCAGGGAATTCCTGCTTTTATTCTTTGCTTTGATCTCAAACAAAAACAAATGGTTCGCTGCAATTTAATCAATTAGATCAGCAACTTAAGTGAAGATTAAACTTTGGAACTACTAGTTTTATATAGTCATTTCTTTGCTTCGAACCACTAATCCAGTTATCTTCTCTATTGAGCCATACTGAGAGGTAGGTTTCGATGTTGTCCTTCATACAGCTTGACCAAACAGTCCCTACGGTGTGGAAGCAGACCATTTGGCCCACTGAGTCCACACTGACCCTCCAAAGAGCATCTCACCCAGGATACCCACCCCCTTCCCCTCTGTTCCTGTAACCCTGCATTTCCCATGGTTAACCGACCTAGCCAGCACATCCCCGGACACTATGGGCAACTTAACATGGCCAATCCACCTAACCTGCACATCACTTTTTTTTTTTCTTTTAAAGAATCCCTACAGTGTGGAAGCAGGCCCTTCACCCCAACAAGTCCACACCGAACCTCTGAGTATCCCAACCACACCCGTCCCCTTGTAACCCACCTAATCTACACCTCCCTGAACACTATGGGCAATTTAGCATGGCCAGTCCACCTAACCTGCACATCTTAGGATCGTGGGAGGAAACCGGAGCACCCGGAGGAAACCCACGCAGACACGGGGAGAATGTGCAAACTCCACACAGACAGTCACCCAAGGCTGGAATCGAACCTGGGTCCCTGGTGCTGTGAGGCAGCAGTGCTAGCCACTGTGCCGCCCTAAATCATCTTTGTAGGAGCAAATTACAGTACTGCAGATGCTAAAGTCTTTCCTGAAATCAACAAATGCTGGAGATCACAGTGGGTCAGACAGTTTCCAGGGAGTGAGAGCAAGCTAACATTTCAAGTCTGGATGACTCTTCATCAGAGCTAAAGCGAAGTCGGGAGAGAGCCAGAAGATTGTAAAGTGCCTAGTCTGAAGATGAGCTGTCATTCCTCCAGTTTGTACCATGATTCGCTGGAGCACTGCAGCATGGTGAGGGCAGACAAGTGGGCATGTGAGCAGGGGTGCTGTGTTAAAATGACTGGCTACAGGAAGGTTGGAGGTCATGCTTGCACACAGACCAGAGGTGTCACGCAAAGCAGTCACCCAGTCTGTTTGGTTTCTCCAGTGTAGAGTTTTCTGCACATCTTTGGATTGGGAGGAAACTGGAGCAACCAGAGGAGACCCCCACAGACACAGGGAGAATGTACAAACACCGCGCACAGTCACCCGAAGGTGGAATCAAACCTGGATCCCTGGTGCTTTGAGGCAGCAGTGCTAATCACTGAGCCACCGTGCGACCCAATGTTAATGTTATGCAACTACTGATAAAACCATTGAAATGTTTGTAGTGGGAGTGCCACCAAAATCACCTTGCATTCATCTTGTGCAGTTAATGCAGTAAAATGTCCCAAGGCTCTTCACAAAAGAGTTATTAGCCAAACATTGACACTTATCCATTGAAGATAACAAGGTGTAGAGCTGGATGAACACAGCAGGCCAAGCAGCATCAAAGGAGCAGGAACACTTGATGTTTCGGGAGGGTCTAGGCCCGAAACCTCAAGCGTTCCTGCTCCTATGATGCTGCTTGGCGTGCTGTGTTCATCCAGCTCGACACCTTGTTATCGCCATTTTAAGGTAATAGGTTTTAATCAGTGTCTTAAAGTAAGAGAGATGGGGAAATGAAAAAAACACTCAAAGGTAGGAAAGCGGGCAATAAAGGGAAAAAATGTAGTAGCAAATGACCCAGATCCACTGCATTATTTAAAAGGATCTTCAAATGGACAGCTGTATCATTCCAGATGGGAACACCTCACCAACAACTGAATGAAACTTGCTAAAGCTGAGTTCACGTGCTAGTCATTTATAATAGTGTAACTGATATTAAATTTCCTTCTACAGAAGTGATATTGTATAGTCTTTGGACAAAAAGAACTTCAATACAGAAAGTAATTTTTAAGCCACTTTTTGTACAAAGCCATAACTATGAATTCAAATGGACTTCATTCCTGGTTCTATGTGATAACTGGGTTGCAGTGATAAATTCTTTTCATCCATAATGGAAACAACCTACTCAACTTGTTTGATGTCGACTTAACTGATGTTGCAGCTGTTTCCAAAGTTCTGTTGTTAATTTTGTAAAGTCCTCTGAGCATTATAAGTTAGTTTTGGCTGGTCATTGAAGATACTTATGCACTAAAGATCTGTACTGTTGTCATTCACCTAACCCGGAGCAGCATTGAGTGTTCTACAAATGAAGTGTTGCATGTGATTACAGTTAACTGTGTATCTTTAATACGTCATCTGCATATAACTTTCATGGTGCAAACTGTTGGTATAATCTTACTGTCAGAACACAGGGTTAATGGTAAATGTTTAAAGCTAGGGGAAAAAGAACTTAGAATTCTACTTTTTTTACAAATACTAGCCCTCGCAGCCATCTCCCACTGCACCAGTGGCCACCAACAATAAGAAGATTAGGGTGTCTAGGTCTAAGACTCAAAAATAAACAAAAAGAGAAATTGCTGGAAAAGCTCAGTGGGTCTGGCAGTTTCTGTGGAGAGAAATCGGAGTGAACGTTTTGGGTCCTGTGACCCCCCCTCAACTGATGGTAGCTAGGAAAATGTTGATTTATATGTAGAAGACAGGGTGGAGGAAGGGGAGTAAGGAGTAAATAATACGTAGAGATAGAGCCTAAAGAGAGAGAAAAACAGTTGGACAAAGGAGTGAATAACGATAATTAATGGGGACTGTTAGTGGCTGACAAGGGGTTGTGTGTAATGGCAGACCATGTGATACCCAAACCTGGGGTGTGAGAGGTGGGATAAGGACATGGAAGAAGCTCAGGCCCTAAAATTGTTGAACTCAATACTGTGTCCAGAAGGTGGTGGAGTTCCCAAGTGGAAAATGAAGTTTTTCTCTTTCATCATTCATGGGATGTAGGTGTTGCTGGCTAGGCCAGCATCCCTAATTGCCCAGAGGGCAGTTCAGAGTCAGCCACATTGCTGTTGGTCTGGAGTCACATGTAAGCCAGACCAGGTAAGGATGGCAGTTGCCTTAAAGGACAATAGTGAACCAGATTGCCAATTGTCGGAAAAACCAATGGACTCATGGTCATTAGAGATAAAAGGTACTGCAGATGCTGGAGAATCCGAGATAACAAGGCGTGGGGCTGGATGAACACAGCAGGCCAAGCAGCATCATAGGAGCAGGAAAACTTGACATTTCGGGCCTAGACCCTTTCTGATGAAGGGCTGCTTGGCCTGCTGTGTTCGTCCAGCCCCACGCCTTGTTATCTCGGACTCATGGTCATTGTTAGACTCTTAATTCCAGGTATTTATTGAATTCAAATTCCACCAGTTGCCATGGTGGGATTTGAACCCAGGTTCCCAGAACATTACTTGGGTCTGTGGATTAATAGTCCACCGATAATGCCACTAGGCCATTGCCTCCCCTATAAATGCTGTTCTTCCAGCTTGCACTAAAGTTTGCTGGAGCACTGCAGCAAGCCTGAGACAGATGTTGGGAACAAGGTAGTGTGTTGAAATGGCAGGCAGCTGGAAGCTTAGCGTCTTTTCTTCCACCCACAAAACGTTGGTGTTCTGCAAAGCAGCCACCCAGTCTATGCATCATTTCCCCAGTGTAGAGGAAACCACATTGTCAGGAGCAAATGCAGTAAACTAGATTGTGGGAAGTGCAGGTAAGGTGCTGCTTCACCTGGAAAGTGTATTTGGGCTGTTGTATACTGAAGAGGGAGGAAATAAATGGAAAGGTGTTACACCTTCTAGTTGCAGGGGAAGTTGCCATGGGCCTATTGGTGGGGGAGGGGGGTGCGGTGCGGTGGTGGGGTTGAGTGTGAAGGAAGAGTGGACTAGGGTGTCTCAGAAGGAATGGCCCCTGTGTAAGGCTGACAAGGGAGGGGAGGAGAGGAGAATATATGTCTGGTGGTGGCATCGTGCTGGAGGTGGTGTAAATGGTGAGTAATGATCCTCTCTGGATGTGGATGCTGGTGAGCTGGTAGATAAGGAGTGCAGTCAGTTCCTGGGAAGATTGGTTGCCTCAATTTCTCTGGCACCCCTCACCCGTTGCAACCTATGTCACATTGACAGTTCTCAATGAAAGGTTAAGTGCAGGTAAAAAGCCAGAGGGAAGGGTCCAGGTGGAGGGAGAGTGTTGGAGGCTGGCGAAGGGGTCTGTGGGTCGGGGGAAGACTCTTGTCCCCACCAAAATGGGCACTCAAAAGTAATTTTTGCATTAAAACTGAATTCTGATCCTATCAAAAAAATTATTTCATAATCAGTTACTTTCAAGATTAAAATTTACAGAAAAAGTGGTGACGTCTGGATGTATGTGTTCAATAGCCTAATTGGATTTTCCTGAGAGAGAATTCAGCATCCACTCTCCTATCAAAAAACGTCCCACTTATCTATTCAGCCTTTCTTTCCATTTCACAGAAGCACACTCTTCCCCATTACCTAGTAAAGTCTTCTGCAAGATTTCTGTCTCCCTTCTCCCTTTGCCGATAGCTCTCCAATTCACAAAGGTACTTTTACTCTTTTTTTTTTCCTGTCATTTCCCACTTCATCCTTTTTTATAAAATCACTCTTCCTCCTCTATATTCTCTTCCTTCCTATTGTTAACTACAGCACCAAGAACCACTGTAGCATGGAGTTCAGTCCTGGAATGAAGCTGTGGAGTGCGCCTTTAGCTGGTTCGGAAGCAATTGTAAGAAGTATGCTAGTGGAATTAGGTTAAATAGTTCAGCAGTTGAGAAATGAAGTTTGCAAATCAAACTGCTGCAGCTAGTTTATAGTTGCATAATTTACACCCACCAGCAGCACTGTAAATTATAACATTATACATCTTGATGGAGTTGTATGTGTGTAACTAAGACCAAAGACATTTTCATTGGTATATCATTAAATTTTGCAGTAATTCTACACCATAGATGGGGAGAAAAGCATCTGTACTATGACATAGCATCATATGATGTGGCAACACCTTAGCGCTCAAATTACATCTAGTTATCCTTTTATCTACCTCGCAGCTTTTGCACTGAGCTAACTAACATCTGAAGAAGGATTGAGGCTCCAAAAGCTTGTGTTTTCAAATAAACCTGTTGGACTGTAACCTGGTGCTGTATGATTTCTGACTTTGTCCACCCCAGTCCAACACTGGCACCTCCACATCACACTTGTCATGTTATGGGAGTAAAGAAGATCAATGTTTATCTTGTAGTTTGAAACAATAAAAAGTTCTGGCTATCTACCTTGTCAATTAAACCCCTTAATGCAATTTACTACCTATTGTGTCTTCTACTTTTAACCAAAATTATTTTAATTCTTCAAGGAATCTCTGTTGCTGGCAAAGTAAACCAAGGGCTATACCATGCATTTTACTGTACACCCATAACATTGTCAATCTATATGCTGTCCTTGCAGGATATCCTTTAGATATGTGTTCATTTGGAATATTCAAGAATTCTCAGGTGTAAATGCACATTCATTGTGTACTGGAAGGATAAGCTGAAAGCAGTGATGAAGTGGCCACATGGGAGGAGACTTCCATGGTGTTTACACACCAGCACAGACAAGTTGGCTGAATGGCTTGATGTTGTTGCTGTTTTAAGGCTTTATCAGAAAATGTACTTGTACTTATACTTATAATCAATCTTTTCAGAGATGTTATTATACACCTCCTGGCATAGCCAAGTTTTTCCTGCAGTTCCAGCATAACCTCCCTGAGTGTGCAAATTTCTCCCTGAGGAGGAGGAGGATACTGAGTGATAGATATCTCCCAGAGAAACAGGGAATGAAAGACACCAGAAAGTGTACAAACAACTCCCTCAGATTGAGCAATCTGGGTACAAAAATGAGGCTGAGTTTTATGGTAGATTGATAGTGTCCTTATCACTGAACCATAAGGTTGAAGTTCAAGTCCCACCTGCTCCAGAGGTGGGTCCTAACATATCTGAACAGCAAATTTTAAAAAAAGTTGTTGACAGGTTGGCTTTTGGACAGGGAAAGGTGGAAACTAGTGTTTATGTTAATCTGTAAGTTTGCAATCGAACCCTTACACCTGTCTTTTTCTACGTAATTTAACTTACAGATATTGGTCTGTTGAGCACTCTGCCTTCTATATAATTCTGTGTTAACTTTATTTAATATCCTATTTAACTAATGAAACATTCTGACTTGAGTATATAAAATTCCACCTTAAAAATGGCTGAGCTAAAAGAATTACTTGTACTGTATTTTTTTCCTTGCAAGAGACGGCAGTTAAGAGATGTCTTTGGAGACCTAAAAAAAACTGCTGAATCAACAATTGAAAGTCCTGCTTAAAGCCTATTGTCCTAAGTAAGCAGTTGTAGAATGATGTTTAAAGAAACCTCCCCTGTTTTCAATCATGCATTCAACACTGTGGTTCAGATACATGATCTAGAGACTGAAGTAACAACATGGCATTTATCCAAGAAAAGGAGCTTTATTATTTTGCAATGACATCTCTCAACACATTATCTCTGAAATAACATACAGTACCTCAATGTCCAAATGCTTTTGATATTTCAGTAAATGGCAGTCACATTGTATATAATTGGTGTAAAAATATTTGTGCTTAAAGATTAAATGAAGTTAATGTTCCACAACACAGGAAGCTGATTTGTTTTTTCTCTACCATTAATATTAGAACCTTTCTCCAGTGGAAGTGAAGAAATCTGAGGAACTGGTAACATTACATAAAAATCCTGTTTCCTTTGTGGACTTGGATGAATATATTTTAATCTTTAGGCTGTAAATGAAGGAAGTAGAGTGCATTAACTTCCACAGTATTTGGTATAAGAAATAGTAAAATACTTCATTAATTATGGCAACTCTCTTTCCATGCACTCACTAAAATTATTCAAAACAAACTTTGTGCTCTCAAAGAAACAAGTCTTTGGTTCATGACAACTTTTTGCATGTATCAATTTTTAAAAAATCCTCCACTCCCCAGCTGTCATTGACTGATGATATATGGCAAAGAGTCTGCTTTTTATTTTAAATATTAAATCAATCATTTGATTCTTTTAATTCTGGGTAAGTTAATTTGTTACTCTAATGTGACGCACAAAATAATTGTATATTTGGAACATGGGGATTCAGGGCCATTTAGCCATGTTGAACTATTTGTTCCTGTTGACATGATCTCTCGCTAATCACTTTAGTTTCTAGAAGGAAAAGAAATCTGCAATTTTTTTGTCTTCCCTGAAAAGCATTGGGAGCAGAAGAATCATGACATAATCTCACATGCATTCTTTCAATTTACGCCAATAAGGTAATTATTAATGCATTTCTCATTGGGGAGAAGTGGTACAGTGAGTTAGAGTTTTGTACTCTTTGGCATTGATGCTGGTGAATATTGAATGGGCTGTCCACTGTGGATTCTGAGATTTGCACATCAATTTATTGGTTGATTTATTAAAGTTTGAGTTTGAACTTGCGTTTAGGATGGATCCAAAAATGCCAATGTTTATACACAAGTGTTGAACTCTTTCTATTGCCTGTACCTAATAGATTTAAAATTGCTAGATTAATTAGATCTGTGGGAATCCCGTCATAATTTTAGCTTTTTAAATCTAATGAGAATTCTTTGTAGGAGATTGAATTTATGTGCAAGAGTCCATTTTGTAATACAAAAATAAAACATGCTGAAAATATTTGGCAAGCTAGGCAGAAGCTATGGGGAGAAAAGGTTATTCTGAAATCTTTAAAAATGGAAAGAACTGCATGGATGCTGGTAATCGGAAACAAAAAAAGAAAAGACTGTAATAACTCAGCCGGTCTTGCAGCATCTGTGGAGAGAAATCAGAGTTAATGTTGTGGGTCCAGTGACCCTTCAGAGCTGTTCTGAAGATGGGTCACTG
>JAHRHZ010000098.1:37811128-37825566 GCA_024137785.1 Ginglymostoma cirratum
CAGTGACCCATCTTCAGAACAGCTCTGAAGGGTCACTGGACCCACAACATTAACTCTGATTTCTCTCCACAGATGCTGCAAGACCGGCTGAGTTATTACAGTCTTTTCTGCTTTTGTTTAAGGTTTTAGGTCAATTACTCCTTCAAATTAATTTTGTTTTGTGATGGTAGTGATTGAGACATTAGTTCCTAAATATGTAGTACAATCTGCTGATAACTTAAACCACTTAATTTGAGTTACTGGGCTCATGAATTTTTTATAGGTCCTTTATTTTGCTTTCCAGTTATTATATTTTATATATTAAAATAATGCAACTGAAGTATTCTTCATTTGTATGGTAAGGCATCTCCTGACTGAAAAGTTGTATAATATGAACTACTTCCATTTCAGTACTTGTATTGGACTTGTCATTGAATGCACGCATTGATTGCAAGGCAAATCTCAAAAAGTAATAATTCAATATACCTGCTTGTCCTGGACTAACCTTGTCATGGACTCTTTAATCCATATGAGTGAAGTTTTCATCGTGTGTCATAACTCTTCTGAGCAAATAAGCAGGAGTCCGAAAATCTGGAGGTATCTTGCATTTCTGAAATTCATTTTGTACATCAATGAGAATAGCCAAAATCCGAATATAGTTTAATTTCTCAATAAGCTTTAGTTTAAGAATAAAAGATATTCCAGGATGTTAAAACATTTTTACTTTGCCAGTGTATGAATAGAATCAATCTCATTGAATGTGTGGCATTGATGATTGGGCAGCCTCAGTTCGATTAACTACTGTGGAATTAGTTAGTACGCTATTAAAAATATTTGCACTGGATTAGTCCCCAGCAGTTACTTAATGTTGTGCTACCAGTAACCAGATTTCATTTTGAAGTTGCCAAACTTTGGATAACCACCTACTTAAGTGATACTGCTTGCATTTTGCTGATCTGTTAGTTTATGATTTGGAATTTGGATTCATTGAATAAACTGCATTTGCACATTTTTCTCAAGTGTTTCTGGATCAAGCTTAGGCATCACCCTGGGTAAAAGCACTTTAAACCAGTTAGATATTTTTGGCATTGGCAGAGGGGAATTATCGATCAGAATAGTAATATGACTCATTGCTTGAAACTAAATGATTATCCCACTGTGCCTACCGTTGTTAATTAATCAATACTCATTAAGTGGTATTCATTAATCTATAAGCTTTTATTTGTACAATTTAACAGAGCTGAAAGTGGTATTTCTGGAGGTGACAGTTTCTGTGAGTTGGAAATATTGTTCCATTCATTTACAACACAGATTAAACGTTTTTAAATTCAATCTATATCCTGTGACAACCTCTTCAGTTATATTTTCTCCAGTATGTTGGAATTATGAGTATTATTAGATTTCTTCGCATTGCCTTTTACTGCTGTTTTGTATTTCTACATTTAAATGAAAATTGAGGTAAGGTGTCACATCAGTATAAATGGGCAGAAAAATAACCATAAAGTGTCAATTTAACTCATGATTGACAGTACTTTGCAATATAGTAACGATACAGGTTTTTAGATGTTCTTCAATTTTTAGAATTAAACTTTTTAACTTGTGTTGAAGTATGTTGAACAAACATGTACTGATCATAGCCCACCCCGTTTTACATTCTCAATCCATTGAGATCAAATATGCAACTCTCTGGCTATTTTACTCATTCATGGGAGGGGGATATAACTGACAAGGTGCGCATTCATTGCCTATCCTTATTTTCTTACCAAGGTGGCAGTGACCTGCTGTCATAAACATGGTGTCACAACTCCCATTGTGCTCTTTCATTGAGAGCACAAGGTATAATGAAGGAAAAATATCGGCATTTCAAGACATGATTGGAAATGGCTTGGAGGGGAACTTGGATGTGATGATGATGATACAATACTCCTGCTCCTGACACTCTTGTAGTTTAGAGGTTACAGATTTAAGATGTGTGATTGAAGAGCTTTTTCCTTACTGGTACTCGGTGCAGTGCATCCTATAGAGGTTATACATGGGACCAGTGGCATTGGTTTTAAGATTTGATTTTATTGTCTTCGCTTAAGTACAGTGAAAAGCTTTGTTTGTGAGCAGTACAGGCAGATCACAGTAAACAAGGACATTTGAGATCATAGGGCTCTTTAGACAGTGAGGAATACAGGTTACACTGCACGGGAGGTGCTTGGAGCAAAATCAACATTATTTTTAAGTCAGAATACATTCCATCAGTCTAAGGGCAGCAGGTTCAAGAGCAGCTAATTCCCTATCTGTGCGTATGTTCAAGTTTCTGTATCTTCTACTTGACAGAAGAGGTTATAGGAGAACATTACTGGTGGTGCATTGGGGTGGGGGGGTGGAGGAATCTAGAACAGAATCTGTATCCACAAAGATTGCCTCAACTGTGATCTTGGGTTCATGTGCTACAGGTGACCTCACCATATTGTTCTACATGTGTTGTTCACCTGCACATCCACTAATGTGGTATATTGTATCTGCTGTTCCCGATGTGGCCTCCTCTACATCGGGGAAAGCAAGTGGAGGTTTGGAGACAGCTTTGTGGAACACTTACGCTCGGTTTGTGACACACGACAACACCTCCCAGTCTCAAACCACTTCAACTCCCCCTCACACTCCTTGGATGACATGTCCATCCTGGGCCGCCTCCAGTGCCACAACGATGCCACCCGAAGGCTGGAGGAACAGCACCTCATATTCCGCCTGGGAGCCCTGCAGCCCAATGGTCTCAATGTGGACTTTACAAGCTTCAAAATCTCCCCAATCCAAGCAGGAAGAACAGTTGACAGGCTTATTACTGCAGATTGTGATGAGGAGTGCTCCTGGTACAGGTTTTGTAAACTGCGGTTTTTAATATAAATTCTTGTGCTGACATATTAAATAGTGGAGCACCCCTTGGGCATTGGCACGCTGCCATCACCTGTTAGAGCCTTGATTTTACCTGATTCAACAAGAATCAGTGCACTTAAGGGTGAGGAAGAACTAATTGATTGGGAACAAAATTGAACATGTTTTCAAAAGTGCGTGATTTCTTTAAGTCAAGAGATTTGATATTAGAAGCTAATTAAACTTCATGTTCTGTACATTAGCAATCCTCCCTTATTTCTTTATTTGGAGTATTTAAGGAGGTGTTTATTTCAATTATGTGGGAATTTCTCATTAATTCCTAATAATTGATCAAGATTGGCAAGGGCACTATTTTGAGAGCAAAAATGAAAAGGCTGCAAAGCAGTAAACATATGTTTGGAATAAAAAAAAATTGAGATTGGAAGTAATGTAATTCAAGATGAAATAGCAATATTAGATTTCCTAAAAGTCTGAGTTCTCAGTTGTGTGCATAATGTGATAGTTTGATTTTTCTTTACAAAGAGTCTAGTCTGCATAACACTGAACAATTGATGAGTCAAGCCACATTCAGAGAAGATTCATAACATTTGCATGTTTTATAGACTTGGGCCATTAGCTTACTTTTCTGTTTAAATGTACTGTAGCAGATGAAAATGTTCCCTTTATTGAAGACGAGAAGAAAAAGCAAAATGTAATTTTATGGGGCAATGTTATTTTGATTAGGATGTTTCAAACAATAGTGCAACAAACAGCAATTTACGTTTTTGTGACACGTTTTCCCTATGGCACGTCATTAAGGCATGAGGAAATTAAATTATGCAAAGGGAGAGGAAATTCAGATGTGTTCCCATAAACTTTATCCAAGTGTAGAGTTTCGAGGATTGGCTTGAAACGAAAATGGCCTTCATACCAATCATGAATTTCTGACCACCCAATTTCCCAAATTGAACAGATGTGGTACACAGCTATCTTAATTCTTCTTTGTCAGGCCTGGCTGAATTGCATTAAGTACTCTCAGGCCTCGATCTACTTGCCAAAAAGCTTTCTCTGTTCTCATTTTCAACAAGAGGATGAACTCCTAGACTTTAAGCATTGGGATTAATAGGTCAGCCCGTGCTGTTACCTCCACTTCTTGCCCAACAAGTTAAACTTCTCCCAAGGCCTTCACTTCCAACTCCCACTAGCCCTGAACCCAGTTTTTTGTTCCTCTATATATCTGGCACAGTGCTTGAGCAGAATTTGTAAATGTTCTTTCTATTCAGGCATTGCCATTCCTTTCTTTTCAAAGCCATTATGATCTCTTCCCCCTTGCATCCTTCAGGATGGGCTTGACACATCCCTCCTATCAGGATGTTGATGGTGTGACATTCAACAATGGTAATGCTGTTGAATGTCGAGTAGGATGGTTAGATTCTCTTTGGTTGCAGATGGTCATTGCCTGGCACTTGAGGTGGAAATGTTGCTTGTGACATATCAGCCCAAGCCTGAATATTGTCTAGGTCAGGCCGCACATGTGCGTGGCCTGCATCAATGTCCAGTTGTGAATGGTGGTGGACGGCTAAACAGGTAACCAGCTGAGGGCGATCCACTAATGTCACCATCCGAATAATGGGGGGTGCCCGTTACATTGGTGCAAAAGATATACCAAAAACATTTGCAGTTGTCCTTCGCCAGGAGTGCTGAGTAGATGATTCATCTTAACTTCCTCCTGAGATACCCAACATCACCACTGCTAGTGGAGGGATAGGTAGTGTTGAGGAAGCAGGGAGGCTGCAGAAGAACTTGGATAGGCTAGCAGAGCAGACAAAGAAGTAGTAGATGGAGTACAATGTAGGCAGGCGTGAGGTTATGTACTTCGGTAGAAAGAATGGAGGTATAGACTGTTTGTTTTCCAATGGGGAAAGGCTTCAGAAATCTAAAGCATAGAGATTTGGGAGTCCTAGTTTGGGATTTCTTAATGTTGACATGCAGGTTTATTTGGCATTTAGGAAGGCAAATGGAACGCAACTGGACGTTCAGCTTCCTGACCCACAGACTGCAATCAGTGAAGATAGACAACCGCCTCTCCTCCATGATAATTCTCAACCCTGGCACCCTGCAATGATGCATCCTCAGCCCCCTACTGTACCCCATGTACACCCACCACTGTGTAGCCAACTTCCATACAAGTTTGCTGATCACACCACTGTTGTAGGCTGGATAGCAAACAATGATGAGTCAGAATGCAGGAAGGAGATAGAGGGCTTAGAACATAGAACATTACAGTGCAGTACAGGCCCTTCGGCCCTCTATGACCATTTAAATGCCCTTAAAGTTGGCGAGCCTATTACTGTTGCAGGCAGGGCATTCCACGCCTTTACTACTCTGTGTAAAGAACCTACCTCTGACATCTGTCCTATATCTATCACCCCTCCAATTTAAAGCTCGTGCTAGCCATCACCATCCGAGGAAAAAGGCTGTCACTGTCCACCCTGTCTAATGCTCTGATCTTCTTGTATGTCTCTATTAAGTCACCTCTTAACCTTCTTCTCTCTAACGAAAACAGCCTCAAGTCCCTCAGCCGTTCCTCATAAGACCTTCCCTCCATTCCAGGCAACATCCTGGTAAATCTCCTCTGCACCCTTTCCAATGCTTCCACATCCTTCCTATAATGCGGCAACCAGAACCGCACGCAATACTCCAAGTGCGGCCGCACCAGAGTTTTGTACAGCTGCAACATGACCTCACGGCTCCGAAACTCAGTCCCTCTATCAATAAAACCTAACACACCGTACGCCTTCCTAACAGCCCTATCAACCTGCGTGGCAACTTTCAGGGATCTATGCACATGGACACAGAGATCTCTCTCTGCTCATCCACACTGCCAAGAATCTTACCATTAGCCCTGTACTCTGTATTCCTGTTACTCCTTCCAAAGTGAATCAGCTCACACTTTTCCGCATTAAACTCCATTTGCCACCTCTCAGCCCAGCTCTGCAGCTTATCTATGTCCCTCTGTAACCTGCAACATCCTTCCGCACTATCCACAACTCCACCGACTTGTGTCATCCGCAAATTTACTAACCCATCCTTCTACACCCTCGTCCAGGTCATTTATGAAAATGACAAACAGCAGTGGCCCCAAAATAGATCCTTGCGGTACACCACTAGTAACTGAGCTCCAGGATGAACATTTCCCATCAACCACCACCCTCTGTCATCTTCCAGCTAGCCAATTTCTGATCCAGACCACTAAATCACCCTCGATCCCATACCTCCGTATTTTCTGCAACAGCCTACCATGGGGAACCTTATCAAACGCTTTACTGAAATCCATATACACCACATCAACCGCTTCACTCTCATCCACCAGTTTGGTCACCTTCTCAAAGAACTCAATAAGGTTTGTGAGGCACAACCTACCCTTCACAAAACCGTGTTGACTATCCCTAATCAAATTATTCCTTTCTAGATGATTACAAATCCTATCTCTTATAATCCTTTCCAACACTTTACCTGCAACCGAAGTAAGATTCACTGGTCTATAAATACCAGGGTTGTCTCTACTCCCCTTCTTGAACAAGGAGACGACATTTGCTATCCTCCAGTCTTCTGGCACTATTCCTGTAGACAATGACGACAAGATCAAAGCCAAAGGCTCTGCAATCTCCTCCCTAGCTTCCCAGAAATCCTAGGATAAATCCCATCTGGCCCAGGGAACTTATCTATTTTCACACTTTCCAGAATTGCTAACACATCCTCCTTGTGAACCTCAATCCTGTCTAGTCTGATAGCCTGTATCTCAGTATTCTCCTCGACAACATTGTCTTTTTCATGTGTGAATACTGATGAAAAATATTCATTTGGCGCCTCTCCTATCTCTTCGGACTCCACGCACAGCTTCCCACTACTGTCCTTGACTGGCCCTAATCTTACTCTAGTCATTCTTTTGTTCCTGACATACCTATAGAAAGCTTTAGGGTTTTCCTTGATCCTACCTGCCAAAGACTTCTCATGTCCCCTCCTGGCTATTCTTAGCTCTCTCTTTAGGTCCTTCCTGGCTAACTTGTAACTCTCAAGCGCCCTAACTGAGCCTTCACGCCTCATCTTTACATAAGCCTCCTCCTTCTTCTTGACAAGAGATTCAACTTCTTTAGTAAACCACAGTTCCTTCGCTCAACCACTTCCTCCCTGCCTGACAGGTACATATTTATCAAGGACACGTAGTAGCTGTTCCTTGAACGAGCTCCACATTTCAATTGTACCCACCCCTTGCAGTTCCATTCCCCATCCTATGCATCCTAAATCTTGCCTAATCGCCTCATAATTGCCTTTCCCCCAGCTATAACTCTTGCCCTGTGATATATACCTATCCCTTTCCATCGCTAAAGTAAACGTAACTGAATTACGGTCACTATCACCGAAGTGCTCCTCTACCTCCAATTCTAACACCTGGCCTGGTTCATTACCCAGTACCAAATCCAATGTTGCCTCGCCTCTTGTTGGCCTATCTACATAATGTGTCAGGAAATCTTCCTGCGCACATTGGACAAAAACTGACCCATCTAAAGTACTCGAACTATGGCGTTTCCAGTCAATATTTGGAAAGTTAAAGTCCCCCATAACAACTACCCTGTTACTTTCGCTCCTATCCAGAATCATCTTTGCAATCCTTTCCTCTACATCTCTGGAACTTTTCGGAGGCCTGTATAAAAAAGACTCCCAACGGGGTGACCTCTCCTTTCCTGTTTCTAACCTCAGCCCATACTACCACAGTAGACGAGTCCTCATCAAACATCCTTTCTGCCACCGTAATACTGTCCTTGAGTAACAATGCTGCTAGAATATAAGAGCAGAGATATACTACAGAGGCTATATAAGGCTCTAGTCAGACTGCATTTGGAATATTGTGAGCAGTTTTCAGACCTGTATCTAAGGAAGGATGTGCTGGTGTTGGAGGGGGTGCCAGATAAGATTTACAAAAATGATTCCAGGATGAAGGGGTTGTTGTATGAGGAGCAGTTGAGAACGCTGGATCCATACTTGATGGAGTTTAAAAGAATACTGAGATGCCTTGATAGAATGGATGTGGAGAAAATATTTCCACTATTTGGAGAGACTAGGACTTAAGGGCACAGCCTTGGAGTGAAGGGATGCCCTTTAGAACTGGAATGAGAAGGAATGTGGTATTCATTGCTGTAGAAGTCTTTGGAGGCCAGGTCATTCTCTGTGTATTTAAGACAAAAATAGGTTCTTGATTGTTAAGGGGATCAAGCATTATTGGGAGAAGGCAGGAGAATGGGATCAAGAATCACATGATCAAATGGTGGAGCAGACTCAATGAGATGGCCTAATTTTGCACACATTACTTGTGGTCTTCAGCTAATTTGGTTCACTGCATGTGATATTAAGAAATGGCTGAAAGAACAGGATACTGCAAAAGCTTTGGGCACTGACAACATTCTATCAGTAATGCTGAAGACTAGTGGTCTCGAACTTGCTGTGAACCAAGTTGTTTCAGTACCTCTATAACATTGACATCTACCCAACAATGTGGAAATTTGCAAATGAATATTCTGTCCACTAAAAGCAGGACGAATTCAACCTCATCATTTACTGCCCCATCAATAAAGTGATGGAAGGGGTCATCGACAGTGCTATCAAACAGCTCTTGCTCAATAATAATTTTCTTGCTGCTTAATTTTGATTCTGCCAGGATCATTCAGTACCTGATATCATTAGTCTTTGTTCAAACATGGACGACAGAGCTGAATTCCAGAGATGAAGTGAGAGTCATTGCCCTTAATGCTAAGGCAGCACTTGATAGTGTGGCCTCAAAGAGTCCTAGAAAAATTAGTTGAAACCGGGAGAAAACGCCACTATTTGGAAGCATATTTAGCACAAAGGATGATGTATGGTAGTTGGAACATCACTGCAGGAGCTCTTCAGTAATGTCTTGGCCCAGCCATCTTCACCTGTTTCACCAATAACCTCCTTGCCATTGTCAAGTCAGAAATTTGCTGCTGATTGCACAGTGTTTCACACCATTTGCACCTTCAGTAGTGAAGCAGTTCATCTCTGCTTGCAACAACTGGGACCCTCACCAACTTTGACAGATGCACTGTAGAAAGCATTCTACCTGAATGCCGTACCTTGCAGCGATACAATCACCCTGCCCAGGACCACACACTGCAGAAAATTGTGCGCCCAGCCCAGACCATCATGCAAGCCAGACCTCCTTCCACTGACTTCATCTACACTACACATTGCTGCTGAAAGGCAGCCAGCATCATCAAAGACTCCTCCCACCTGTTATAATCTCTTCCAACCTCTCTCTTGTCAGGCAGAAGATGCAAAAGCTGAAAAACACACACATACCAACAGCATCTTCCCTGCTGTTATTGGACTTCTGAATGGACCTCTCAAATTTCACATCTAATGTTGATCTTGCTTTTTGTGCGCCTTCTTTGCAGCCGTAACTCTGAATGCCTCACTCTGTTCAATCACTTTATATCTTTGTATGTTATGGTCTGTCTGTACTGCACACACAACAAAGCTTTTCACTGTACTTTGGTGCATGTGACAAGAATAAATCAAAAATCAAATCCGTATTGAGGCTTGGGCTGATATGTGACAAGTTACATTCGGGGCATACAGGTTCCGACCAATGACAAACTCCGAGAAGAGAGAATCTAACCAATTGCATTACAGTCACTGAAATGAACAATCAGTGAACGTCTTGGAGGTTACCATTGACCAGAACTTGAACTGGAACCACTTCATAAATGCTGTTATGACAACAGCAAATTCAAATGCTGGGGATTCTGCAGGAGATAACTAACCTTTCTGCCTCCCCAAAACTTGACTACATCTACAAGTCAGAAGTGTGATTAAATATTCCCCCACTTACGTGTATGAGGGCAGTTCCAACAACACTCAAAACTTGGAAGTATCCAGCCATTACTCTAAAAATTAAGTCTGTCCACCAAATCTGTCAAGAGGTAGCATCCCAGCAAATTGCTAAGGCTGAATTGATAGCACCTTTCAATCGAGGAACCTCTGCCAGCCAATAGGACCACGAGAGCAAATGTGTGGGAGCAATACTATGTGCTAGATCCCCTTCAAATCACATGCCATCATGGCTTGGGACAGCATTACCGTTTCTTCACTGTTACTGAGTCAAAGTATTTGAACTTCCTAATAGTTTTGTGGATGTACAGTACCTACAGTTCAAGAACTGCAGTGGTTCAAAAAGACATTTTATCACAGCCTTCTCAAGGGCAACAAATCCTGCCATAGCCAGAGATTTTTAGCAGGTAATTGTAAAGATTTCTATGAATTCACTGCTCATGGTACCATTATTCGGAATGGATTAGATGGAATGCACTCTTGAATCGGGCACCCTGTCCATCCAAAGTTTCCCTCAAATGCGGTGGTGAGCTGCCTGTTGAACCGTTGATTTGGATTTGTCATAGTCAGTAAGGTGGAGGAAGTTGGAGAGTCTCCATTTAGGAATTTGTGGAGGAGAGTTTGCAATTTGCTACATAGGATTACTTTTAAATTGAGCTTTATTCTTGTTGAAACTGCCACTTTATTCAAAGGCCATCTTGTAGTCTGAAGTTTGCAAATTCAAGATTTTTTTCACAAGGTAAAACAACTGATTTTGTTTTGTGGTGAGTGATGGAATATTTCCATATGTCTCGTGCAACTGCAAGTTATGGAAGTTTACTTTTTTTTTCTGGTTGGGTCATTTTGTAAGTTCCAACATTCCATTAATTTGGCATGTGGTAGTTCAAAGCTGAGAACATGGAGTCATGAAGAGTGGTCTTTTGAAGTATCTGTTTTCACAACTTGTGTGTGTCACCTAGTGAGATGTTTAGATCTTGGAGTGTTGTTGATCAGTGCCAAAGCATGACTGTACCTTAGGGTGCTAGAACATGAATTCTTCTCAACAGTAACTTGAATGATTTCAGTTGGTCTGGGCAAAATATCAAGTCGAGGCAAGGGTTCTTTCCTACGTGCAAGTGTAAGGAACTAGTGGGAGAGTCAATCTGCTCCCCTTGCAAATTTAATTCACAGCAAACTAAGTAAGTGGCTAACGCTTTTTGGAGTGAATTTCCCTGGCTGTCATGGTGGGAGGGGAAGCTTGCGTTAAAATGAACAGGTCAAAACCATGGGTTGTTTCAGTTTTCCAGCTTAAAGAGAATGTAAGCTGAACAGCTGAATTACCTGTGCTTCACAGTTAGATCCTTTAAGTTAGTATGCATCATTTCAGTTTGCAACCATTTCCAACTGTTATATCTGTATAGATAGCTGATGAGCAATAAACAGGAAATTCAAAGTAATTTGTAGTGAATGAAGTGAGTCTGGATCGGGAATTAACATGAGTTGCTACAAAGTAATGAACCTTCTGTGGTTTCACTTGTCAGAGTCTTATGTGTCAGGTAGTTCCTTTCAACCAGCACAAGTTGAAAAACATTTTTATAAGGCATTTGATTTCTGAAGCAAATTACCAAATTTTGAGTTGTTAAGGGGAAGGCAAAGAAGGAAGATGGATTTGATCTGAGCTACTATGATGTAAATAAGATCAACTGCAGAATGAATTGGTTTCTACATCAAATGTAAAAATTATTTTATTTTGAAAGAGCTTGTAACGTACACTTTGAGGAAAACGTATTTGGTATGTGTGGAGTTGTTTGCTTTTTCTAGATTTGTGCAAGTTACAGGTATTTTTTTGGGAGTAACGATAATAATCAGTCTGATTTTGCTGCCACCTAGAGGTAACTGCAATTTGATTCAAGAAAGGGAAAATGATCTCAGCGTCTGTTTGCATTTGTACTTGAGCTACTGGATTTGCTGGTTCAGGAAATAATTGTTGATCAGGAATATGTACAATTTTCTGTGAAATATTATTCTACATTAATCATAGATTTGTGCAATGCAGCACTCTATATTTGAAGTTTGAGAGTGATATCAAATGAATCAAATTATCTTCTTTATCTTAACCAATACCCATGTCAATGCTAGAAAAAATTCAGAAAGCACCTCGAGGGCCTGATTGCAAAATATGCCAAGCCAAAGCAGCTAGGGAAACTTGAATAAAATCTTGGTCCAAGAGTCGGATTTCAAGAAGGATCTAAAAGGAGGGGAATGGGAAGGTGGGAAATTGTAGGATTTAGGGAGTGCCAGTGTGTGGATCTAGACAGCTGAAACTGCAGCTGCTCATGTGTGAGGTGTCGTGACAGATGCATGCAAAGAGAGCATATTGCTTGTTGGAAGCAATGCTATTACTTGATCTTTGGCTTATCAACGAGAACAACTGAAGAAGCATTAAACCAAGTGCAAAGACCATCGAGAGAGATTTGATCGGTTGTAGTACTTTATTGCTAATATGTATAAGCTGCTATACAATCAAAAAGCAATTAAGTACCAGGCTGCAATGAAATGTCTGGAAAATTGTATACGAATGGTAGAGTTTTTATCCCACAAGTTCTAAAAGGATCTGTTGCAAGTAATTTTTGAATGCATAACTTTTGCTCATAAGTAGCAATGACATGGTGTGTTGTAGTCCTCTCTGTTTCAAAGTATTTTTCTGTATAACTGTGCGCAAATATCTCATTCGTTATAAACAATTGTCAAATGGTTTGTGCCTGTGCAACATGTAAGCTATGATTACAGTCTGTTCTTGTCAACAAGTTACTTGAAGGTTTCGACAAATCTCAGGGTTATTTTACTGTTGAAAAGAAGATTGTGTTTATATTTAGCTTTGAAATAAACAATTAAACATTTGGTTATTACCATGCTAACATCTTAGCTGAGCAGGAGATTGGGATTTTAGTCCCTAGCCATTCTTGTCATCCATAAATATAGTCGTTTTGAAAATTAATGTAAGCTACATTTAATCATTGATTACAATGCTTTTTCTCATATACTAACACATGGAGCAGGATGTGAAAGAGAGTGGAAGAGTTAAGTATGTTACACAGCAAAAAGCATGAGCTAAGCAGTTTTCTGAAAAATAGCAGGCTCGTTCTGCCTATTGTAATTTAGTAGAATTAGTCATGTAAGTTAGACATGAATAGGACAAAGTAATGCTTTGAAATTTTACCATTTTACCATTTCACCAGTCAAAGTAATTTGCTTATTTCAGAGGGTTTCTTCCACCCCTATCATTTAAGAACATAATTGGGAGGATGTCTTAACAGTGAGTCCTTTGAAGTTTTTTGAGAGTGAGGCATGTTTTCTGCTGTTTTGAGGGTAATAAGGCACTTCCCAAAGATCAGACCATTTCTCCCTGGTAGAGGTGTGCACATCTATTCGCTTATTTTTCTGTGCTATCGAGATCAGCTGAAATGTTCACTCAGCAAAGTTACAAATGAATCACTCACTTAGTGAACGAGGTATGAACATGAAGGAAGGATTAAAAACCATGCAGAATAAAATTAGTTTCGAGATAGCATCTTTTGAATGTGGTAGAATAAATTAACATGACTTGTCGGGGGCTGGGGAGCTTATAGGATGCTTGGCTTTATTAATAAAATCAAGAATCCAAAAGGAAAGATGCAGAACCTTTCTAAATCATTAGTTAGAGCTCAGCTGGAGTACTGTGTCCTGTTCTAAACACCCCATTTTTAGAAAGGCCATCAAAGCCATAGAGAGGGTGCAGAAGAGATTGACAGGAATGATACCAGGAATGAAGAGGTTTGGTGTGGGAAGACCAGAGAAACTAATATAGAACAGCAAAGGTAGTGGATGATTTTCATGGAGCTACCAAGAGACATGAGCAACTATCACTCATTTCAGTAGACGTGGACAAAGAGGGACGCCAATTCGACTGGGACAACGTAGCCATCCTAGGACAAGCCAACCAAAGACACACAAGAATTCCTGGAGGCCTGGCACTCAAACCGGAACTCCATTTTTAAAAAAATGTAGAGCTGCACCCCATATACCAACCACTAGGAAAATGCGGCAGTGATGCCACCCACCCAAAAAACCGAGACCCACAAAGAGCAAAGTGGGACAGAACACCGACTCTTCACCAGAGGTGCACTGATGATATTACCTCGTATGGTGACGAAATGTCTGCAAACAAACTTACCAGCTCAGCGAGCAAGTCAACAACCGCAATAAACACACCCTTGGAAAAGGCAAATCTGGAAAAACAAATTGTCTCACGTGCAACTCCAGCAGCAGGAAGAAAAAACTGTGTCGCACGGAGAGATACCCTGCTGCGACCCCAGAAACAACTAACAACTAAAAGATAAAAATCTTTGTTCTGTGAGAGCTTGTTCACATGGTATACTGGTTAGTAAGATTGGATCTCACAGAATACAAGGAGAACTAGCTGTCTGGATACAGAACTGGCTCAAAGGCAGGAAACAGTGTGTTGGTGGAATGTTGCTTTTCAGACTGGATGCCACAAGGATCGGTGCTGGGTCCACTGCTTTAGTTATTTATATAAATGATTTGGATGTGAACATCGGAGATATGGTTAGTAAGTTTGCAGATGACACCAAAATTGGCAGTGTAGTGGACGGCGAAGAAGCTTTGAGATAACAAGGTGTGGAGCTGGATGAACACAGCAGGCCAAGCAGCAT
>JAHRHZ010000098.1:37825966-37836711 GCA_024137785.1 Ginglymostoma cirratum
CAGAGGAGCAGGAAAGTTTGACGTTTCGGGCTCTAGGCCCGAAACGTCGAGCTTTCCTGCTCCTCTGATGCTGCTTGGCCTGCTGTGTTCATCCAGCTCCACACCTTGTTATCTCTGATTCTCCAGCATTTGCAGTTCCTATTATCTCTATCAGCGAAGAAGGTTACCTCAGCTTACAAGGGGATCTTGATCAGATGGGCCAATGGGCTGAGGAATGGCAGATGGAGTTGAATTTAGAGAAAGGTGAGGTGCTGCATGTTGGAAAGGCAAATCAGATCAGGACTTGTACACTTAATGGTAAGGTTCTAGAGAGCGTTGCTGAGCAACGAGATTTTAAGAGTGCAGGGTCTTAGTTCCTTGAAAGTGGAGTCACAGCTAGGTAGGATAGTGAAGAAAGCATTTCGTATGCTTGCCTTTATTGGTCAGTGCATTGAGTATAGGAGTTGGGAGGTCATGTTGCGGTTGTACAGGACATTGGTTCGGCCACTTTTGGAGTATTGCGTGCAATTCCTGCTATAGGAAGGATGTTGTGAAACTGGAAAGGGTTCAGAAAAGACGAGGATATTGCCAGTGGAGAGTTTGAGCGAGAGGGAGGGGCTGAATAGGCTGGGGCTATTTTCCCTGGAGTGTTGGAGGCTGAGAGGTCACCTTTTTATGAAACATAGAAGTACATAAAATCATCAGGGGCATAAATGGGGCAAATAGACAAGGTCTTTCCCCAATATGGAGGGGGGGGGGGGTAGTCCAAAACTAGAGAGCATGGGTTTATGGTGAGAGGGGAAATATATAAAAGGTACCTAAGGGGGAACTTTTTCACGCAAAGGGTGGTGTGTGTGTGTAGACTGAGCTGCCAGAGGAAGTGGTGGAGGCGCATACGATTACAGCATTTAAAAGGTATTTGGATGGGTACATAAATAGGAAGTGTTTAGAGGGATATGGGCCAAATGCTGGCAAATGGGACCAGATTTATTTAGGATATCTGGTTGGCATGGACGAGTTGGGCTGAAGGGTTTGTTTCCACGCTATATATCTCTGACACACCCATTCAGGCTGCTTCTGTTCATTCCAAAAAAGACGCAAAAGATTGTTTACTCTAGTGGCTCTGTGTAGACTGCTCAGTGCATCCGCCTTAAAACCTGTCTTCAAAAAGGACAAAATACACCTCTTAAAGCCATAGTATTGTGACAGGTGCAAAGATCTTAAAAATTGAGAAATGTTTAATTCATCTCTGCCAATTACAGTATTCAGTTTAATATGGAGGGTTTTTTGTTAGAGAAGGGTATTTAAAGTGGTTCTTTAGAATTAAGATAACAGATCAGCGGTGATCTAATTGTGGGGTGGACCAGGCTTGAGGGTGTCTTCCAGTTTTTTTTATGACCAGTGAGTGAAAAGCCATACACAAGGATTCTAGTTTGACCAGTGGGATTTGGGGATGTGCCTTTGAAATTGAAAGGAGGGTACAGTCGAATAGGTTTTCAGGGAGTTGGATGGGAAGTTGAATGGGGGTAGAAATGAGATAGGAGTGGGAATTTTAAAAAAAAAACTTTCTTTGTCTTGCAACAAAAGAGAACCATTCAGATATCAACAAAAATACAGGGGCGGCACGAATATTGCAAATTCTCCAGGGTGAACAACCTCTGGAAGAGTGTGAGATTGTTTGCACTCTAATTAGTTACAGCCACATCCTTTTTAAAATGCTGATCATCAGATGTTACTGTTTCAAATTTTCCTTTTGACTCCTTTTTAAAGGCAGGGTGTTCAAATATTTTCATCATTGTGTCATATAGATACACTTTTTGTAACTTTGAGAGACTTTATACCTTCAACCTGTGTTCACTAGCACATTGTGTTCTGGTCTATGAAGTATTCACCATTTGGCAAGAGACTAAATAACAGACCTTTTGAAGCCTCCAGGCTATAAAACCAGAGCTGGATAAACAACAAAATGCAAAATCTAAGCACACGTTTTCTATGTTATTTAGGTTTAGAAAGCTGAATTTGTTGTATCAGTCCTGAAGTTTGGACTCTCCAGCTTAAAGGCACCCTGATGGGTGGGGATTTTAATGACCAGCTAGTGTAAAACATCACTGGGATGAAATCTGCTGTGCGTTTTTGTATTTGATCTGGTGAATCATTCAGCCTTCGTAACAAAGACAGATGTTCTGGCAGATGAATGAAAGGGTCGTCTGGCATATATTACCTGGGACGTGTAGCCAGCTGCTTTGTTCAAAATGTTTTTCTGATGCTTTTTTGCTTAAAAGAAAAAGGAAGATATTGTTAGTAGTTAATGATTTCAATGTTTTGAAGACAAACTTGTTTTCTAAAGACTGGTTGATCTCCTGTAGTGAGGAGGCGATGGCTTAGTGGTATTATTGCTGGATTGTTAATCCAAGGATCCAAACAACATTCTGGGGACCTGGGTTCAAATCCCATCATGGCAGATGGTGGAATTTGAATTCAATAAAATATCTGGAATTAAGAGTCTAATGATGACCATGAATCCACTTACCCACACTCTCACCGTATCCCTTAATTCCTTTATTCAAAAAAAAATCTACCTTAGCTTTAAAAACATTTACTGGAGTAGCATCAACTACTTCACTTGGCAAGGAATTCCGTGGATTAACAACCCTCTGGTTGAAGAAGTTCCTTCTCAATTCAGTCCTAAATCTGCTCCCTCTAATCTTGAGGCTATGCCCTCTTGTCCTAGCTTCACCTGCCAGTGGAAACATCCTCTCTACTTCTTTCTTATCTATTCCCTTCATAATCTTATATGTTTCTATAAGATCCCCCCTCAATCTTCTGCATTCCAATGACTATAATCCCAATCTACTCAGTCTCTCCTCATAAGCCAACCCCCTCAACTCCGGAATCAACCTAGTGAACCTCCTCTGCACCCCCTCCAGTGCCAGTACATCCTTTCTCAAATAAGGAGACTCCAACTGCACGCAGTACTCCAGGTGTGGCCTCACCAGCACCTTGTACAGCTGCAACATAACCTGTCTGCTTTTAAACTCGATCCCGTTAGCAATGAAGGACAAAATTCCATTTGCCTTCCTAATTACTTGTTGTACCTGCAGACCAACCTTCTGTGATTCATGCACAAGGACACCCAGGTCCCTCTGCTTAGCAGCATGCTGCAACTTTTTACCATTCAAGTAATAATCCTTTTTACTATTGCTCCTACCAAAATGTACGACTTCACATTTATTTACATTGTATTCCATCTGCCAGACCTTTGCCCACTCACTCAATGTATCGATGTTCCTCTAAAAAGTTTCACAGTCCTCTGTACACTTTGCTCTGCCACCCATTTTAGTGTCATCTGCAAACTTTGACACCCTACACGTGGTGCCCAACTCCAAATCATCAATCTAAATTGTAAATAATTGCGGTCCCAACACTGATCCCTGAGGCACACCACTAGTCACTGATTGCCAGCCAGAATAGCACTCATTTATCCCCACTCTTTGCTTCCTATTAGTCAACCAATCCTCTATCCATGCTAATACTTTACCCCTAACGCCATGCATCCTTATCTTATGCAGCAGCCTCTTGTGCGGCACCTTGTCGAAAGCCTTTTGGAAATCTAGGTACACCACATCCACTGGGTCCCCATTGTCCACCTTGCTCGTAATGTCTTCGTAGAATTCCAAAAGATTTGTCAAGCACTTACTGCAATTCTTTCTCCCTGTTTTTAGCAGATAGAAGTTTCCAGCTCAAGATGAAGTTTCTGTTCTCTTCCTCTATTCTAAATGCGTCCTCCTTTTATCCCACCCAATTTTTTTTTTTCTTGATAATTTTTCCGTTTTTGATTCCTTCACCTATCCCTAACAAAGGCAACATTTTTACCTCTCCTGGCCAACGGCTGTCAGAATTTCATGTTCTTTGTTGTCTGTCTCTCCATTTGCAGTAAAATGGAAAGATTTGTTTAGATATTTTGCTTCAAAATCTTAGGTTGAACATACTTAACTAACAACTATTTAATTGGTTAAAGGGCTTGAAAATTTGAGAACTTAAATTGAATATTCAACATGCGGAATTACTCAATTTTGTTTTGTTAGATGAAAGCTTGCATTCGTCCTGTTGTCCTCCAATGAACATGCAGACAATGTCATCATGGTGCAATTGATGAATGGAATTAGTGTTGTGTTTTTTTTATTTGACACCAGAAAGCTCCTTTGTGCTTAAGACATGAGCAGAACTAGGCTATTTGTCCTATCAAGTCTGCTTTGCCATTCAATAGGATCATTGTTGATCTGATAATCCTCAACTCCACTTTCCTGCCCTATCACCATTACCTTTGATTTCCTTACTGGTTAAAATTCTATCTCAGCCTTGAATACACTTAAAAACGCATCCCTCTGCAGTAAAGAATTCTACAGATTCACCATTATGTAAGCAGTGGGGGTGGTGCGGATGTTCCACCTATCTTAAACAGACAACGCCCTTTCTCTGAGCATAGGATTGAATGTTGGCCAATTGTTTGGGGATATGCATTGATAAGAAAGCAAAACTTGCATTTCATCCCCCAAAGGGTTTCACAGCCAGTGCTTTTGAATGTAGTTGCTGTTGCCATGTCGAAAGCATAACCAATTTGTGCAGAATAAACTGCCTCCAACAACGTGATGACTGTATAATCTTTTTAGATATCTCATTTTTAGTTGAGGGATAAATATTAATCAGTCAATCTGGGAGAACTCTTCATGTTCTTCTAAATTGTGCCATGAGATTTCTTTGCTTCTACTTGATCAGACAGATGGGACCCTAGTTTGATGTCTCTTCTGATAATGTTGTAGTCCTGGAGTACAGCAATGATATGTCATCCTGGAAATTGTACTTGACTTGGAGTAGGCAGGCAATCTTCTGACTGAGAAGTGAGCATCCTATCTATCAACTAAGCCCCAGATGACACCCATTGAATCCCTCTGATAGTTTCTTTTCAGGAGGCTTCCAAATATTGAGGAACCTGAACAATAACGGACAAGTGTAACCAGAACCTGAAATACTGAGGCCTGACTGGGTGCATTTTGGTGTGTGCGCCTAGGGTGAGGATAAAGTGCCTAGAATTAAAACAGCACAGAAAGAAGTAGTTCAGCCCGTTGTCACTGCTGACTTTTTTTAAGAGAATAGAATAGGCCATTTAAAATTGAGATGAGGAGAAATATTGTTACCCAAAGAGTAGTGAACCTGTGAACCTCTCTGCCACAGCATGGAATGTCTTAAGGAGATAGATGTAGTTCTTAGGGCTAAAGGGAATCCAGGGAATGGGGCCTATGTTAGCCCTTCAGAATGTGGATTGTGGTTGAATACAATTTTGCTGACATTGATGGCCACAGCACCTCATGGCTGTCCAGAATTGAACTACTAGAGCTGCTTGAAGTCTGTCCTAATTAATATAGTGGTGGTACCTCTCAGAACAGTGGAGGGCATCTTCAATGTGAAGCTGGGCCTGTTTCCACAAGGTCTCCTTCAATTCTTATAACTGATTATAACTTGCAATATGCTATTTTACCATCTTTAATAATAACCTGTACATAGCACCACAACATAATAAATGTCCCAAGTTACTTCACAGCATTATAAAACAAAATATTGCACAAAGGTTTCACACCTGGTTCTTTCAGTAACTTATTATAAATGTCTTATACTTTGTCTGCCGCATAATTTTTTTGCTAGTTTGTAATCAAAGAGAAAGCTTCCATTGCTTGAATTGCAAACCCCATTCTGGAATGAAATTAAAATCTTTCCAGTTTTAGCTACGACAAGTCAAAAGTAATCTATTTTCAAAGAGACATTTCAGCAACTGAACTACAGGAAGAAACCTGACAATAAAGCTGCAGCAACGACACTCAATTGTGTATCACCCATCAGACAAGGTTTGACACTGAGCCATATGAGGAGATAACATGAGTGTTGAGTAAGAATTTAGTCAGAGGTAAATGTTAATGAACACTTTCAAGGTGAGAAGAGTGACTAAGATGTTTCTCAAGGGTATTCCAAAGCTTAACATCAGGGTAGCTGAAGGCTTGGCTACCAGTGATGAAGTAATTAAAATGATTTTCATTCCCTGATGTTTATTATTGTGTTTCACACTTCAAACATAACTTTTGTAGATGGACTTGAAATATACAAAACTTAAATATTTCTACTTATTGAGTTCTTCAAACTATTTAAATAACACTAAAGTGATGTGTAGTGTTAGAGCCAAAGTAGCTGGAAATATCAGCTTATTGGAGGGTTTCTGCGAAGAGAAACAGATAACATTTCAGGTTGTTGATCTTTCGTCTTGTCCTTGAAATGTTAACCCTGCTTCTCCACAGGTGTTTTCTGATCCAAGGGAGGGGAGCTTTCCTGTGTTTTTTTTTGTTCTTATTTCAGATTACCAGCCTATCGTTGTGTTGTGGTACAGAAATTATGCTGCCGTGTCCAAAGTGTTCAAGAATTACAATACAACAGATGACTTGCAACTACTAAAGCTGCATTTTCTAGTTTTTGAAACAGAAGTTTTTTTTCCTGAGTCCTCATTTACTGCATTCCTGAAGACCAGATTTATTTTATTTTTTATTTCCTCCACTTCTTGTGGCAGAGGATGAGGTTTATGTTGTCTGGTGCCATAGGTACTAACAGCCTTCAAGCATCCTGGCATTTGTTTAGAGGGTAGAAGGGGTATGTTGAAGCACTGCTCAATCACTTTTCTCACTTGCCTAGCAGGATTGACAGACAGAAATCTAGAGTAGTAAGCCTTGTTTAATTCATTTCCCAACCTGTGCCATCTTTTGCTTCTAATAGGTGTCCTTGGCTAACAAAAGAAATCTCTCCTGCAATTCCAGTCTACAATGGACTCCTGTTTCTGTTTGTTTTGGCAAACTTCAGCATGGCAACGTTTATGGATCCTGGAGTATTTCCACGAGGTTAGTGTGCAAAGATTGTAAGACTACAATTTGCAGTTTCTCTTCATTACGTCAGAGTGAAGAATTACTAATTACAGAACTTCATAAGTGCTGGCCACATTAATTTACAAGAACCTTTACCAATCATTAGTCTGAGCTCTGTGTATAATAAAACTTTGTGGACTTGAAAGATTCTCCGGGTTTTCTCAAAATTAGTACCAATGTTCTAAACGTGTTCCTAACAAAATTGCATGCTTAAGCATTTTGACTTGCTCAATTCCCACATTCTTATGTAGTGTCATCATACTACTGTTCACATGATCTTGTTTGGCTTGCTCCTAATTTTCCCTTAGCAACAGTATCACCTAACTGACAGAACCTCCTTTTTTCAGTTTGACAGTGAGATAATTTTATATTTCAACTTCTTTTACCTTAATCTCCATGTCTATCATCCTCACTTCTGGTCTTTGCAACGTCTAAGCATAAATTTACTCGGCACTTTCATGGCTGGCTTCTCATCCTGCTTCATCCAGAGTTCCACCATCTCAATCCTATTCAAAGTTAACTCTTTGCTCAGTCATCTTCACTGATCTCCAGGGATGGTTAAACCTTGAATGTATTGATTCTGTTCCTTCACTACTGTATCTCTGGAACTTCCTCCAGCATTTCTGGATGCCTGCAACCAGAAGCTAGATTGTACGTGCGTCCTAGTTAACATGTCAGGGCAGTAACTGTCTGCTGTTCCAGTGGCTGCCCCACAGCAGCATAATGCTGAGAATAGTATTACTTGCATTAAAATTAGTCCCTTACCCTAGCAAAAGTCCTGCCTTAGAGCGCTGCTGGCCAATAGTTTTGTACTCTGCTGTGCCAGGTGCGTTGGTGATCTTTGGGACTATAGGCAGCGCGATTGCCAAGGAACCCAGATGAGTTTGGTTTCAGTGATTGGTGGGTGGGGAAAGGGGTTCTAGAGGCTGAGGAGGGCTAAATTTTGGGAATTGATTAATAATCTTACTGAAAAGAAATGCAGTATTTTTGCCCCTCAGTATCACTAGGCCTCCCCACTAGTGAACGGTTGCTGGAGTGTTAATCCAGCAGATAGTGGAATTTTAATTCAATAGAAGTATGGAATTAAGAGTCTGATGATGACCATGAAACCATTATTGATTGTCAGAAAGAACTATCTGGTTCACTAATGGCTGTTAGGGAAGGAAACTGCCATCCTTACCTGGTTTGCCTACATGGGACGCCAGACCCACAACAATGTGGTTGACTCTTAACTGTCCTCTGGGCAATTAGGGATGGCAATAAATGTTGGCCCGACAGAGATGCCCTCATCTTGTGAGTGAATTTTATTAAAATGGAGAAAGTACAATTATAATTGATATCCTCTTATGCGAGTACCTCCCTTGAGCTGGGCGAAGTTGATTTGCTTTGGCAGTTGGCAATCAGGCATCCTAAGCACATGGTTGGCCCACCAGAATTCGTTTTGAATGATCATGGTGGTGCAATTGGCTGTGGCAAGGATGCTGATATCCTCCCAGCTGATAGGGAGAATCTGTCTCAAATACTGTTGGTGGTACTTCCCAAGGGCCTTCAGGACAAAGGAAGTGTTTCAAAGACTCCATGAAGGCTTCCCTCAAGAAATGCAACATAGATATCAAAGCACAGGAGACCCTCGTTTAGAAGAAACTGACTCAGAGGAAACTCTTGTGTGGAGGGACATGATCCTTTGAAAACACTCCTCAGCAAGCGGAAGAATGGAAAAGGAACCAGAGAAGGGAGCGAACAATTTCAAGGCCAAGGATCATTTCCACCTTCCACAAAGACCTGCTGAATGTGTGGTCGAAGATGTGGCTCTAGGATCAAGCTCATCAGCCACACGAGTCCTCAGAACCCATGACCAGTCGCACAATTTCCTAGGAGGGCAATCATACTATTTAGCGAGCAACTGCTGATGACATATTGATATAAAGTGCTTGAAAATATCCTTTGATCAGTGTATGCTAAAGACACCCAAATCTCAATTGACCGTAAAAATAATTGTCTGGTATTGTGAATGCCGGCAATCTGAATTAGAAACAAATTGCTGGAGAAACTCGGCACATCTGGCAGCACCTGTGAAGAGAGAGAGTTAATGTTTTGAGGCAGCACTGTGAAGAAGCCATATTGAACTTGAAACACTAACACTGGTTCATGCTCCACAGATGTTACCAGATCCGCTGAGTTTCTTCAGCACTTTGTTTTTACATCATTAACTGTTTTTTGTCGGAAAAATATGAAAAATTGAATGGAAAGCAAAGCTTATTCGTAGCATTACTGCCCCAGTAGTTATTTTCTTTATTCAATACTAATCGCCCATCCCTAATTGACTTGAGGACAGTTGAGAAGTAGTTGTATTGCTGTAGGTTTGGAGTCACATATACACAAGGATAGCAGATCTCCTTCCCTAAATGACATTAGTGAAGCAGGTGGGTTTTTACAACAATCAGATTTGTTCTGTTTCATTTTAAAAGTGCTGCTTTAATTTGCTTGTTGCTCCAGATTTGAACTTTCAGTATCCAGCCTTCGACGGGTCAAATGATTACCATTATCAAAAAGTAGCCAGGTTTATGCAAATTCCTACTTCCTGCCAATAAGTCGTCTCAGCCGTCTTGAAACTGACTGCCAAGCAACTTACAAGAGACACTTTGCTAAACTGCTCATAGATTTCATTAAAAGCTGCTGCAGTTTGTAAGCTAAGAACATGAAACGTCTCTTCGTTCTTGTTGGTGTGTTGATAAAAAGCATATGTTGACGAGAGACACACCTGGGAAATTTGTTCAATTTTTAAGTAAAACTTTTATTTTACAGGGGTATATGAGTCACATCCCTCCTTTATTGAGGAATCTAAAAAGACCTATATAAAGTTTTATAATTTATGCATTAAACCTTACAGTAAGTTGTAAATAGATAATGTTCAGCTCAAATGAGAGCCTGTATTAAGAGTACAGTTACAAGTTGTGCATTTGAAGCAAAGGCTATACTGCAAAGCTGTGAACACAGTACAGTATTATTTACAGAACCAACTTTTCAAATACAGGTCTTTCATAAAATTCCTACAGTGTGGAAGCAGGCCATTCGGACTATTTGACTCTACACTAACCTTCCAAAGAGCATCCCACCCAGATCTACCCCCTTCCCTGTAAGCCTGCATTTGGTAAATTGCACTTCAGTAGCCTGCCAAGCAAATCAGATCGTATGATCTTGGGTCCACATTGTCTACAGTGCAAATAATAGTTTGTCAATAATCCTAACATTCTATGCATAATGTTTGGATTGATTCCTACTTTAGTAAAATAGTTTGCACCTTTGAAAGGTGAGTTATCAACTGTTCTGTCAGTGGTTTCATTTAATCTTGTGCTGTTTCATTTTTGATTACGTGTGTTGAGGTAGAATTATTTGAACTTCATGGATTGTTTTGAAGGAATAAATAAGCAGAACCTGTTTCCACTGGCAGAAGGACACATAGTTAAGGTAATTGCCAAAAGAACCAGAAGGCCCACAGAACTTTTAAAAACAAAACTACACAGTGAGATGTTGCGATACTGAATATCTAACTGCCTGGAAGGATGGTGGCAGTAGATTCAGTTCTAGCTTTGTGAAAGGTATTTGATCAAAATTCAGAAAGAAAATCATATTAATATGATTGAGTCAGAGGGTTATTGATACATTTTATTTCTTAATATAGTTAAACAAGTGACCTTTTCTACATGTCACCCATTTGTGCAAATATCAGAGTTTTTGAACTGTCATCCTTTTTGTCTAAGATAACAAGGTGTGGAGCTGGATGAACACAGCAGGCCAAGCAGCATC
>JAHRHZ010000098.1:37837111-37915636 GCA_024137785.1 Ginglymostoma cirratum
GGGCCTGAAGAAGGGTCTAGGCCCAAAACGTCAGCCTTCCTGCTCCTCTGATGCTGCTTGGCCTGCTGTGTTCATCCAGCTGTACACCTTGTTCTCTCAGATTCTCCAGCATCTGCAGTTCCTACTATCTCTGAAACAATCGTTTTTGTCTACTTCGCTTTAGGTTTACTTGCTGGCATTTTGTGTGACACTGCTTGAAATTGACACACGGTTCTATTTGGACTGTCTATTTAAATAAAGCTGCTCAGTCTTGACTGATGCACATGCCTAATGTGGTTTGAGTGAATGTGGGAAGAACTAAGATGAAGACAGTTGAAAATTATTTAGAACTAGAATCACATAGAAGCCAAACTAATTTGGCACTTTGACCAGGCTTAAGTAGGAAATGTTCATCCCTCAGCAACTAAAACTTTGTTGACAGGGTTGTGAGCTGCAGCTGAAAGAAATGTGATCACATTGTCTGAGGTGAGCTTAAGATGGGTGTTCAAGATAGAAATCAAAAATAGAAAATAGGACTTTTTAACTTCAGTAAGATCAGAGAAAAACTGTAATCCCTTGTTTAAAAGAAATAAAATAGGAATTAGATGCAGTAACAACAATTAGAGTCAACTGTTTGAGTCTGAAAGTTTTTTGAAATAATTCATCACTTTAAAAATAAGAATTTTTCACTTGATTCACTATTCTAAGTGAATTATCATGCCGAGGTGGCTCATGAATGCTAAGGGCTGAAAAAATATTTTGTTGAACTAAAGATTCAAGCCACATTTGTATCAGCCCTTGTCTTTTTGGCATAGTTGAGTCGTCGTTCCAAAATAAAAAAAACTGTAATTTCAAATTTTATCATGGTTTCTGTTTTTATGAAGTACCTAATTTCTTTCAGCTAATGAAGATGAGGATAAAGATGATGACTTTCGAGCTCCACTCTATAAGAATGTGGAAATCAAAGGAATCCAAGTACGGATGAAATGGTGTGCAACATGTCATTTTTATCGACCACCAAGATGCTCTCATTGTAGTGTGTGTGACAATTGTGTTGAGGTAAGACGCTGCTGTTAGAACCTGTTGCTGATGTGAAGACAAACTGGCGTTCTATTTTGCTTGCATTTTGCCACCTACTTCCTGAAGAAATTTCAGATATGATGAATGCTGCAATCTCTCTAACTTTCCCAAACAATGATTACTGTGTGAGAATCTTGATAATGAGCATCAATGATGTTATTTTGTCATTACAATTGAACCTGAAATTGCCCGGATTGAAGGCCCACGTGCAGTTGCAGTGGGGATCTCTGAGTAGTGCTTAGAGCTGAAGCAATGTTTTGTGAATCCACACGAACACCCAGAGTCATCTATTACTAAAGCTAATTGTCCTGTTCCTACTACCATCCTGCTTTTGATCAGCTCTTTCAGCACAGACTGGAATTAACCCTGGGGCTTTTCTAGTCTGTGCAGCTGACAAATTCGGAGCTTCACCTAATATTTTTCATTGTATCAAAGCTCATCTAATATGTATATATGGTCTAGTGGAATACAAATAGAACAATTAAGACAAAGCTTGCAAATTGTGTCAGATGTGGACACCCGTCTCGAACTGCATTTTGTTGAAATTGGGGAGAAGAACAGCATTTAGAATAGAAAACATCTTGTTGAATATCTAATAACTCAGCTCATCTCGGTAGTTTTGTAGTGACTTTTGAGCAATCTGAGGAGTTCTTAAAGGTACTGCTTAACATCATGGTCAAATAAATTGTCAGACAATGCTTTTGTGTATGTTTAACAGCATAGGAGCACAGTCAACGTTGGTTAAGTGGATGCTGTACCAGTGCTGCTGAAGTGATTTGTGTTGCAATTCTGCTGTTGGTTCCTTTTAAATTTTGACTGCTTAAAATAATTTTTTAAAAAATTGTCTTACATTTTTGTTTTGGTTCATTCTTTTACTTTAGGATTTTGATCATCACTGTCCATGGGTGAACAATTGTATCGGGCGAAGAAACTACCGTTACTTCTTCCTCTTCCTCCTCTCCCTTAGTACACACATGATTGGTGTTTTTAGTTTTGGACTGATTTATGTATTAAAACATATTGAAGAGCTTGCTGCTCCACACACTGCCATCACGTATCCTTTTGCTGCATTGCTATATGGTCCTTTTTATTGAGAAACTGTTGAAACGTCTGTTTTAAATTTGAGAACACAAAGTGTATTCTCCACTCACCAAGTGGGTAGGTGAACACCAGTTGTATTTATATAGTGTCTTTAACATAGTAAAACATCCAAAGTTGCATTAGACAAAATGTGACCCCAAGCAGAAAGATGATATCTGGACAGGTGACAAAAAACTCAGTCCAAGTAGAGCATCATAAAAGATGTCTTAAACACTTAATTCTTCTTGGGAGGTCAGTTAGCATAGTTGGCTGGATGGATGGTTTGCAATGCAGCATGATGCCAACAGTGTGGTTCAATTCCCGCATTGGCTAAGGTAACCATGCAGGACTCTCCTTCTCAACCTTTGTCCTCGCCTGAGATGTGATGACTCTCTGCTTAAATCACCACCAAATGTCTCGCTCTAATGAGAGAACAGCCCTCTGGTCCAGTGGGACTTCAGTGACTTTTCTTTTAGTAATTTAAAAAGCACCTAAAAAGTAAAGATTTTCAGATTTGCTTGATATTACTGACAGCTACAGACCAAGTTTTTATACTTGACTAAAAATATTGCAAAGTTAATATTAAACCAACTTGAAAACATTCTAAAGGAAATTTCTGAAATAATCTTTCATGAAATTCAATTGACTGTAGACTGTGTTTCTCATGGTGTTCAGCCATGATCCCATTGAATGGCAGAGCAGGCTCAAGGAGCTGAACTGCCTGCCCCTGTTCCTACTATTATGGTGTTATGAACTTTATTGAAATTAACAAAATATTAATCAGCATTTTCTGGTGAACTACCCTTGTTTGTTCTGATTCAAAATACAAATTCTAGCACAATTTTTTAGTGATTTTAACTTGGAGCAATTTGGCAAAGAATGGCCCATTTGAAGGATCTATTATTTTGTATAGAGCATAGCAATGATTTGAGTTTTAAGGAGCTTATTCTTGTCATTTCTCCTTACTGCATGTACACTGTTCACCCTCTTGACCAGAATTCCATTTGGCCTTAGGGTGACATGTTAATTATTGACCATCTTTAACTTGTTACAGCATCACAATGAATCAGAATGTTCAGTAGCCTTGGAGTTATACTTAACTTGGGGTCCCCTGTCCATCAATCTGATCTGTTGGAAGATGGACCTGGCTTCTACCGTGTGCGTACGTGCAAGACAGTACGTTATTTTGCAAGATGTGTAAAACGGGTTTTTAAAAAAAACTATTGAGCTGTTCATTATAGATAAAGAATTGAATGAACTGAGCTTTGAGGTAATGAAGCATTGATTGTGAAAAAAGAAAGGCATACAACCAAGTATTATTTTACCTAAATAATAAGAGGCATTGTATTCCATGGTAATTCCTTGTGTAAAGTGCTTTGAGACATTGAAAAGATATGACAAGTTGTTCTGTAATTGGATTTAATGCACTAGGTTATGATGTAAGCAGATTTCACCTGTATAATTACCACAGATGAAAGTGAGAATAAAAATGAATAGGAGTGAGATATTTGTCAATAAAATGCAAAAGATTGCATTTTACATGCACACATGCTCACTCCCATCATGTTGTAAGATATTTTGCCCTATGAATAGAAAAAAGAAGACAATCTTACATTTCTCGAACACATTCCATGACTTAATATTTCCTGAAGTGCTTTACAGTCTGAGGTATTTTTGAATTGTGGGCCCAGCTGTAATTGTGGGCCCAGGTGATTTGCATGAGCAATTCTCCCCGCCCCCACAATACACAGCATTGTGATAATTACCAGCTACTCTGATTTTTGGAATGTTGCATGAAGAACAATTTTTGGCTAGGGCACCAGGGATAACTACAGTCATAGAATCCCTACAGTGCAGAAAGAGGCCATTCTGTCCATAGAGTCTGTACTGACCTTCTGAAGAGCAACCACCACAGTGACCACCCTCCCCCACCCCGCTTCTCATAACTCTGCATTTACCATGGCTAATCCACCTAGCCTGGACATTATGGGGTAACTTAGCATGACCACTCCACCTAACCTGCACTTCTTTGGAAGGAAACTGGAAAACCCAGCAGAAACCTGCACAGATACTGGGAGAATGTGCATACTCCACACAAGCAGTCACCCAAGGCTGGAATCAAAACTGGATCCCTGGTGCTGTGAGGCAGCAGTGCTGAACACTGAGCCACCATGCCGCCTTCTCTTTTTTTTTTTCTTCTCTCTTCTCTTCAGAATAGTAATGGATGAATGGAAATTGAGCACACAACTGAGCCATAGCTGACGTGTCCAAAGGAAGGTAGGGTTTCCTGTTTTGGTTACCAAGTGCGCATCCATTACCCTTCTATGACATTATCTTTGTGTTTGTACTTTTCACTTAACTTCATTAAAATGCCAAATGTGGGTTGCGTGGTGATTGTTTCTGTTCAAATGTTCACTTGCCTTCCATATACAAATTATTTTTGTTTGGCTGTTTAAAAATTCCTGTAGGAATTATGCAATACTTCATTTGCTGTAAAGTGCTTTGGGATATCCAGAAGTTACGGAAGTTGCTGTATAAATGCACATCTTTCCAATTTTCGTGCATGACTTTGAAGTTCTCTCATTAGCACAATATGTCATACAACTAATTTCTTCACCTTCAGCTGACGTCTGCCAATTACCGTGTATCACTTCGTTGTCAGTATTTCTAATTTCTATCAATGTTTGTTTGTCCTGTTCTTGCATCTTGATGTTACGTTAGAATTCTATCTTGCCACGAGCAACCGTCCAGGAGCCAATCTTTTGAAAACATTCATAACATTTTACATGTGAACAATATGGAACAGTTAGCTGTTAGTAATGAGGTTGAAAGAGGTATGGAGGTATTGGAACTTGTGTGCCAAGTCAGTGGACTGGCATCAAACAAAATGAAGAGGATGGTGAACTGTTCTGTCAATTTTATGAAAGTCATGGGATTTTGGTGCTAAATCTCAACAATGTTCAAGTTGCACTTGATTGTGAGCACTGTTCAATATCATTCAGGCTGAGGCACAGACAATTTTCAATCCTGGAAGCTTGAAGATACACTGTAGTGTTGTCTTTGAGAAAAGGCGACCAAAGACACCAGAAATATAAAAGGTACTAAATCGCTATATCGTATATGCTTTGCCCAAATGCAGTTTCTTGGCTTATTGTCAGATGTATTCTGAGCTATTTTCTTGGCAATTTGTTTTACGTCAGTGGTGGCTTGCCGTTGCCTTGTGCTTTCAGGGGCAGGCTAAGGCAGTAAATGCTATCTACTACGCAGGAACTAAAACTGTGCTATTGGTATTATTTTGAACTAAATGCTGCCATCTAACCAACAAATCTAACTCCACCTCCCCCACCCAAAAAAAAGGTGTAGTGAAGATAAATTGAAATCTCCATTGCAGGTAAGGCAAGACAATAGGAGAAGGGAAGAATGTGGAAAATGATGAAATGTAATTTTAATTCTCATGTTAGGATTTTTTTGAAACCATATAAATGTTTATGATAACAAGGTGTGTGTATATATAGTCTCAATAAATAGCTAATGGTATTGGCTCAGTGTGAGCACCCTTGTGTCTAAGTCTAAAGCCCGTAGCCTTCAAGCCTCATTTCTGAGACATGAACACGTTATGCAGGCTGATATTTTAGTGCTGTGCTGAGCAAGTTTTATTAGCAATGTATAGCCAGCTTGTTGCACTGCACAACGCTGTTGAGATTGACGCTGGTCACACAAAAAAGAAGTTTGTGCCTGGCCTACTTGTTCTTTCTGCCATCGGTTCCTGATTGCGGCAAAGTCATAAACTTTCTCATAGCTTAGAAAACATTAATGTTAAGGGAGTCCTGCAATGTGGGAGATGTCGTTTTTCAGATGACGCATTGAACATTCTGCCCCTGCATGTAGATTTTTTTTAAAAAGTAACCAGTGCCGTTATTTCAAAGAAATGTCTCTGGTATACTGCTAAATATTTATCCATCTATCTCGAGCAGGTTATCTGATAATTGTCTCATTTCATTTAAGATCTTGTTGTGCACAAATTGACTATTTGTTTCTTACGTTGGATGTGAAAAACCTACAATGTCCTGAGTTAAAAACGTGCTTATAAATGAAAGTTCATGCTTTTCTTGTAAAGTTGGAAAATGGAATTTCTTCTTTTGCTGTCACATCAATTTGTATAATTTGGAAAGTTCAAGTTGATGTGTAGTGTTATGTAAATAATCTCCGTCAAAGATTACAGAGCTCTTGAGCAAGGGGGAAGGGAAAAAATAATTACCGATGTATCTCATTGCTGGTTTCTCACTTTCACAGTCAAATGAGTGTTGGTGTGAAGATGAGGCAAGAGCAGGGAATGAATGTGATTATCTCAAAATCAAATATCATACTGACAATTAAGTTTATAAACAAGAAATAAACAGGAGTTGGAGGGGTGTATAGGGTTCCGAGCACACGGAAGAGATAGAGGAGAATTAGATATTAAAATAAAACTTAATAGAAGCATTCTTAAAACAAAATACATGGAAACTAATTATCTGCATTGAGTAGTTCAGTACTTCTTCGAAAGGAAGAAACAAGCGGCCCGCTGCTTCAGATTAAAGTAAGAAGTGCTTTTTCTCATAGTCATGAGTGTTTGAATCTCTTTTCCTTAGAGAGCAATAGAGGCAGGGTCACTTTTTGAAGTACAGGTAGATAAGACTAATCAGGAAGCCAAAATTATTGGGTTAGGCATGAATATGGAATTGAGGCCACAATCAGATTAAACATGATCTTTTTGAATGACGGAGCAGACTAAAGAGATCAAATGGCCTACTCCTGCACTTCATTTGTACATTCATAGTTCATATACAAATAAGACCAATAAGCAGGAGAATGTAAATTTTAAGTGACTTGTCACTTTGGAGCAATTCTTCTATAAGAGTGAAATGATTTTGTAAGAAAAAGCGAACAGATGCATTGGATTGAAATTATTGGGGAAGTTTGTTATGCAACTTTTGCTGACAGCCACTGGTTTGAAGAGGTTAAAAAGATTAAATCTGTATGTACTGTGATTAATTTGTGTATGATAAATTAACCTTTACTCCTGTTGAATGAGATTTTTCCTTGACTGAAGTAAATAGCATGGCTGTTATGTGTATAGCAGGTCTTTTCTTCATTCCTGTTGTAGGTCTTACAGGATTTCATATGGTTTTAGTCGCCAGGGGACGGACAACAAATGAGCAAGTAAGTTAACCAATCAACACTGAATTGCAACTTTGGATGTATGAGAAGAATGCATCAAAACATCAATGTTCTCTCATCCAGTTTCTACTGTAATTTTACCGCCTGACTTCAGTCACTGGTACACCCAAGTTAAAGGTTTACAAATTGACATTCAGTTCCTGCTAATTTTTTGTAATATACATCTTTATCATTTCCACTTGGACCAAGGAGGACCGAACTGGTTTGTATACTAAATCAGCATCTTGTATTACAGGTAACTGGTAAATTTCGAGGTGGTGTAAATCCGTTCACTCGAGGATGCTGTGGTAATGTGGAATACATACTTTGTAGCCCTTTAGCTCCAAGGTAAGTCTATCTTTTAAATTTGTCATTCCTAAATCAAAAAAATGAATCTGACAACCAGCTACATTTATTGTGAGTGGTGAATTTTAAGTTCAAATCAGGATTTCTTTCCTGTAAATTTAAAACTGATTCAGTTTGGAACACTACTTTTGTGGTGCAGGAGAAGAAACTCAACTAAATTCAAGACAGTAGTCTGTATGGAATAAAATAAAAGTTCAGACATGTTTTAGTGTAAAGTTTTCATTCGGCCTGTTGAATGTTAAAGTTTGTCTCGTTTATAAAACATACAATATGTGTGATGTCGCTAAGACAGAGTTTTTAAAGGTGTCATTTAACCTTGCATGAAGATGACTGGTTTGGGACCAACGGGTTAGTGTCTTTTGCCTTTGTTAATGCCAGCAGACAGACAATTTTCAATACGTTTCTCTCATTCCTCCTACATGACAATTCACAAAATGCTGCCTTTTGTATATAATAATGTAAAAATGAAACTCTCTGTAAACTGAGTTTTATTGGCTTATCCTTTATCAATAACTTTTTGTTTGGGTTGCTTAACTATTTTTCTTTTATGCTATTATGAATGGTATAACTCTGTTTTGTTCTCACCAATTGTTACTTGCTGTTCCGTGTAATTTAACTTCTTTTAAAAGTAATTATAAGTTTTGGCATTGTCCCTGTAACACTCATTTAAAAAAATGAGCATTCCCAAATGTCTTCCTTTGCTGACTTTACCATACTGTTCTCAAATAATTGAAATTCTGTAAAGCCTATAAGCCAGTGTGCAACGGGATGACTTAAATCAAGTTTCTTATTCTGAAACTGAAACTGACCATTTCTGCTGGAAAACAGATTAAAGGATTTTTTTCTTTGAAAAGCAAACCCAGTTTTGATTTGGTCCCTTCCCCTTCTCCCTACTTCCCCCTCACGTTTGATGGTTTGCATTGCCCTTAACAGTAAATATTTAATTGGCAGCATGGATGATTACTGGTGGTAGAAAAAAGTGGGTAGAAGAAAAATCATGGTGATTTTTCTGGGAAAGTCACTCAGTTGTGCAAAATTCCATTTCTGGGTAATTAGAAAAATGGAAAGAAAAATACAGCAGACCCGAAGAAAAACGGAAAATAATGGCAGACTCTAAGAATAAAGAAATTACAGCAGTCCCTAGGAAAAAAATAATAAGGCAGATCCTAACAAAAAAAATACCTTAGAAGAAAAAGCAGACCCTGTGCAGTAAAGGGAAAACAATACAGCTCTTGAGGGCTCTTGTGTTGCAGTGGTAGTGTCTCAACCTCTGAACTAGAGACACAGGCTGAAGCACAAGCTGCTGCAGAGCATCTCTGAAGAAGTCGATTGGAAAAGAGGTGCATTTAAAAAAATCAAATAAAGCACACCTTATTCAGAAAAGAAAAAAAGTATATAAAGCAGACCCTGAGGGCTCTTATGTGAAGTGCTAGTGTCCTTGCCCTGAGCCAGGAGGCTTGGGTTCAAGTCTCACCTGCTGCAAAGGTGTGTAACAGCATGTCTGAACAGGTTGACTTTCAAGATATCTATAAAAGCAGACCCTGGGATGGGTCTGCAGAATTCTGTCCTGGGCTGGGGCTCCCCTTTGTATGCCACAAATAGCAGCGTTGTTTTGGTGTTCAACACCCACCCGATGGTGGTCCTCTCCAGTCAGGCTTCCTGAGTTATTACAGCCAGGGATACCTAATTAGTTCTTTCTTTACATTGCATGATTCCAATGAGGTTTTCTTTGAAAAATAGGTTGAATGAGGTTGGAAAAAGGTTGGCTGAATGAAAACTATATATCACTATGGTCAGAAAATTTATAATATATTTAAAATTGACGGTAAGCCTTGTTTTTAGTAAGGTTTATACTTCTATACTAATGGGCAACAATCAATCACTGAGTTTTATGATCAAACTGCATGATACACCAAGGACAGTCAGATTAGACCTCATGGTATACTAAACCTCGTTAAGTATGTTGGGAATAGTTACCTGTAAACTTTCTTTAATTTTGATGGTTTTTGATTCCTGTTCCCAGGTATGTGGTTGACTTTAAAAAGAAAGAGTTGATAACAATAAAATCCCCTTTTGTCAGACTTCCATTGTCTGAAAGACAAATTGCCCTCAAGATAAATGACAATGGAATTCAGGACAATCTGAAAAGGACCAAGGTAAGGAGTCAAATTGTGTTTTAATATTTCAAATTCTTTTAGTATTGTATCCATTCCCCTCGATGGGCCAAATACCTAATTCTGCTCTTATAGCTTATGGTTTTATAGGTATCTATTTGAATGCAAAACTTTACGAATCTCGGGCCAAGTAATTCTTTAGTACCTTTGCAAATCATTAAGTTGACTGCCTGACGCCCCTTGTCCACAAAAGTGTTAAGTGTTGTGTTTAGCTCTGAATTACCTTACTTAGAACCTTGCCTGACGGAGACCATCACTTATTGGTGTACAGGCTGAAGTTCCAGGATTTATTAGTAGATATTGTGTATTGTTGAAAAAACATTTTTTTTTGTCAAAAATTTTCTACTTGCACTCATCAGGATATGTTGCAAAAAATGCAAGTCCAAGGGGAGAAAAACCTTAATTCAATAATCTTATCAACTTCTGACTTACAAATGTTCAGTGACCCTGTCTCAACCAGTCTCCGGGGAAGAGGGTTCCAAAGACTCCCAGGTCTGCAAGAAAGCACTTCTCCTCCCCTCCATTGGAAGTGGAAGACCCCTTATTTTCTTCTTTTTAACCTAGTACAAAATCTGGCTGTTAACTGTCAATCGGCATTGATGGCAATACATTCCATGGCAATACCTCTACCAATCACAGTCAACTTGCCAACCAACCACATTCTCCTCCTATGACACATGAATGTGGACTTTTCCGCTGACTTTTTATTCTTATAAAACATCCTATATAAGGCATTGGCCAGACCACAACTAGAATACTACAAAGTTTTTGAGCCCCACATGTAGGGTTTCGTCCCCATATCAAAGGAAATACGTACTGACTTTGCAGGCAGTCAAGAGAAGATTCTCTATGCCAGATATGGGGGACTGTCTAGCAGAGAAGTTAAGCAGGCTGGGCCTGTACTCATTGGAAATTAGAATGATGAGAGGTGACCTCATTCATGCATGCAAGACTCGTAGGGGACTTGGAGGTGGAGCAAGGTTGTTTCCCCAGGTGGGAGAGTCGAGGACTATGGGGCGTAATCTCAGAATAAGGGGTTGTATATTTAAGACAGATGAGGAATTTCTCCTCAGTGGGTGGTGCATCTGCGGAATTCTTTACAGCAGAAAGCTGTCCAGCCTGGCTCATTTAAGTACATTCAAATGTGAGAGAGACAGATTTATCAGTGAGAATGTTAAGGGTTATTGTGAAAAGGCAGGAAGGTGGAGTTCTGGATTATTAGATCATCCATGATCTCGTATGGCAGAGCAGACTCAGTCGACTGAATGCCTGTTTCTGTTCTTACGTCGTATTTTTGTCCTGATGAGTGCAAAACAAAAAATTTTGACAATGTCTTTTTAAAAGTAGTATTCAAGTTCTTTACTACCAAATATACTACTGTGGTGTGTGGCATAGTTGCTCAACGGTTAGCACTGCTACCTAACAGTGCCAGAGACTCTGGTTCAGTTCCAGCCTTGGGAGATGGTGTGTGTGGACTTTGCATTTTCTCCCTGTGTCTGCATGGCTTTTCACCAGCTGCTGTGGTTTCCCCTCTCAGTCCAAAAGAGTGCAGGTTGGATGGATTAACCATGGTAAATGCAGGGTTATGGGGATAGGGTAGGGGTCAGAATCTGGGTGGGATGCTGCTCAGAGGATTGGTGCAGACTCGGTGGGCCAAATAACCTTTTTCTGCATTGCCTGGGCTCTATGAAATGACTTTGTAATACTGTGGTCGGTTGGCTCGCCGAGCTGGTTTGTTGTGTTCCGCAGAACGTTTCATTACCCTGCTGGGTAACATCATCAGTGCAGCCTCCAATGAAGCGCAGTTGTGTTTACCTGCCTGGTTTTTAAAACCCTGGAGTCCATTGAGCTGGATTACCTTACTTCCGGTTTTCCTTCGCAATGGAGTGTGTATGGGGTTGAGCTCTGTTTGTTGATGGCTGTCTTAGTGGAATACCAGGCTTCTAGAAACTCCTGTGCCTGTCTCTGTTTCGCTCGTCCCAGGATCTTGTTGTCCCCCCAATCAAATTGGTGGTTCTCCTTGTCCATGTAGATAGAGATGTGTGAGTATTGGTCGTGTCTTTTTGTAGCCAGTTGGTGTTCGTGTATTCTTGTTGTTAATTTCCTTCCTGTTTGTCCGATGTAGTGTTTGTCACAGTCTCTGCAGGGAATCTTGTATATGACATTGGTCCTGTCCGTAGTGGGTAGTGGGTCTTTGGTTCGGGTGAGCAGTTGTCGTAGGGTTGATGTGGGTGTGTGCGCCACTCTGATGCCCAGTGGTCGTAGGAGTCTTGTGGTTAGTTCCGATGTGTTCCTGATGTAAGGTAGCGTGATGTGTGTTGGGGTGTGTAGCATCTTCCTGGTGGTGTTCATGTAATAGGCATCTTCTGACCCAGTTTTTTGGATATCCATTGTTCTTGAATACCTTGAATACAATGGCGCTTCATCGGAGGCTGCACTGATGATGTTACCCTGCAGGGTAATGAAACGTCTGTGGAATAACAACGAACCAGCTTGGCAAGTCAACCAACCACAACATCCACAACCCGAGCTACAAATCTACTCCAAAACCTTTGTTTGTAATACTAGATATGTAGTGTTATGAAATCAGCTTATTAATTATGGCAATAGAGGTTTGGTCCACTACATGTTTGCATCAATTCAGGAGTTTAGAGACTCACTAAATCGTCTAAATTTTTAGCACCATGTATTGTCCTGTTATAATCCGATCAAGTCAATAAATTTTAATGTAATATTTATAATTTGAGTTCTAATAGTTAGAACTATGAAATCACTTCCCTGGCAAATTTTTGATCTAAATGTTGCAGATCTCAGTTGTGATGCTATCAGGTGTTTTATAAGGACAAGTTGTTGAGGTCTAAATTGACTTCTGTGGTATGCACATTAGTGGTTCCAGTTTTGCTAGATAAAATGCTTGACCCAGAGAGGAAAAATTGAATTGCTTGCAAAAAAAAACGCTTAAAATATTTTAATCCTGAATTCAGAAATGTTTCCGTTTAATAAAATGAGCATGTTGTATATCATTTTACTTGAAGCAGACGTTCTTGTTCAAATAATTAATTTACCTAAAGATACATAAGTTTAAAAACACTATGAGCAGTCCAAAAATATAACCTGTTACACAACCTAATCAACTTCAATTTTAATCTGCATCAAAATTTGTTCCAAACAAAGAAATTGCTGAAAGAGCTCAGCAGATCTAACAGCATTTGTGGAGAGAAACAGAGTTAACGTTTTGGGTCTTGTGGCTCTTCAATTCTTTTCCAGTAATTTCTGTTTTTGTTTCAGAATTTGTTAGTATGTTTTTAATACTAGTACTGTGTCCCTGCATTCTGAAGGTTTTGTATTAGTGAGCTAAAACTAAATGTATCTGATATTTAAGTCCAGTTAATTCATATTAATGAAATTCTCATCTGCCTCGTGCAAGATATCTAATATATTTTAGATATATTAACTGACATGAGCAGAGTCCTCACGCTCCAGTAAATCCTTATAATAACACACAATTAATGTGCCTCATTGAATATAGAGTGCAATAAAAATGCATTACTTTAAAGGAAGATGCCTCCAAATTGCTGTGCTGCTTAAGTGCTAAAATTGCATCTATTCTTTGTAGTCAAACATTGTTTGCTTTAGTCTAAAGGAAGTTTGGAAGCTTTGGAAGTTCAATCAACAGACGTTGAGCCTCCACTCCCGCCTAAACTCGGTCCAAGCAAATACGCAAACCTTAAAAATCAGCTCAGCGCTTCAACCAATGAAGGTAAAGTGATTAATCAAGAAATGACATAATATTTCTGCTTAGATCTTGTGTATGAGTAGTTGCTGTTTTTGTGAAATCTTTGTAAAAAGATATGTCTGAAATATGAACAGTTATGAGCAGTGTTTGACGGTGGATAGTAAATATTGGTGTACGCTCTTGATCACACTGCACCTATATCTCCTTTCTTGTGTTCAGGAAAAATGGAACTATAAAGCAAATAGGTATACTTATACATACCTTTTAATAAAGTGCATCCCGTCCTAAAACTTGCCTTTCTACATCCCATATATGAGTGATGAATCTTACAGTAGGACCTGTAGAAAATTTTCCCCAGCTTTTAAATCCTTCAACTGTCACCACATTTAACTTGTTTCATTTTATAAAATTACTGTTGTTCTTAATGTTTCTAAAACTTCAGATTATAAATTATTGTTGAATTACTTTCTGTAATTTGTAAACAGAGGTAAAATGCTAATACCAGAAATCTAATGAAGTGTCGTAGCCCAAAACATTATTCTTTTACAGCTATTGACAGGTTTGCAGCAGTTTACTCAATTTCAGCTTAAATAAGTCATAACGTATATAAAGCATATTTTCTGAATATAAGCTGATAAACGTTGTAAGAGTGAAATGCCTACAACTCTAGTAGAATTTAAGTGATTTTCTTATATTTATTTGCTCCCTCCTTGTTCCACTTCCTTTATGACATACTCCTCAAAGCAATTACCACCCAGTGAGAAGTTCAGATGATGGTTAATTATAGCTAGGTTGATTGGGAATAGTGCAGAATATTTCCTTGCGCTACATTAAAAGACCAGTCTTAAGGTCGATGAGACCATTTATAATCTTCAGTTCCCGTTCTGATAGTGCAGACAGGTTTTCTCAGATTTTTTGTTTATTTTACTACTCTTTTAGATACCTGGCTGAAACCAGGAGTTCATCTCATGTTTGCATATAATTTGGTATCTTGCAATGTGGCTAATTTTCTTACGTATAGCTAATAAATCCAGTGTTCTGTTTACATTAAATTATTCTGTTTATCAAAGTGTGTTTCTGTGATGGTGATGGCGGAAGTATGTAACAGGATGTTTCTTGAGTACGTAAATGCATATATTGCATCTGTGTGTGGACTGAGCTGTCTGGGGTGTAAAAGGAACTAAAGATTTGTAGGAAAGTTCTACACAGTTGTCTGTGATGATCTACTTGTAATTATCTAAGGTATGCTGTACAGTAGCTGTGGAACAGATTTTAAGGTATTTCAGAATATGGAATTCATAGATGAAACGTATACGGTTCAATTTTCATTTTTAAACATTTTGAGTACTGAGTTTTTTGCATTGCAAGCAATAAATCGCTGAATAGTTTTCAGCCAATTCCTATATTTAAAAAAGACTGTCCGATTGGCTAATAGGTGTCTACCATATGAAAACTGGCAATAAACTGATGCTAACGTAAATTCAGTTCACCAGTGCAAAAGCACGACTACAGTACTCAACGGGTTTATTTTTGTTTAACTAGACTCTTTGTTCTTGGTGGAATGCTTTGTAGTAAAAATGTGCAGCACTGTAGTTGGGAGTGAGGGATGATGGCATGCTTTGCTTTAAACAAGGCATCATTTTAATAAAGAATGTAGAGCTGCACTATTTGAAATGAAACATGTAACAGCAGTGTGACCAGAAAATGCACGTTATACTGGAAGATGATGATATTTGGTGTTGTGAATAGGGATTGTTGGTGAGAGTTGTTAATTTAATAAGTATTTGTCTGCAGGGAATATTGTCTCAAAATATATCTTCACTTTGCTTAGGAGGCATAATGTTAATGGAGTTAGATTTTCAGCACACCATTCAACAACGCTTTAAATCCTATGGTTGCAGGATAAATTGAAATCCACTTTTTCCAAAAAGACAGCATAAAATCTCCAATAGAAACAATTAATTTTGAAAAATCAAGTGGGGCGAAAAAAGTACGCGATGGAATAAAGCAATTTTTCCAAGTTCATCAGATGCTTTTTTTGTGTCTACTTTAACTCCCAGCTCAAGTTGATACGCTAGTACTTTGCTTACTTAAATCTTTGTTCCACTTTGTACTCTCTTTTCTGTTGTCTTCTTGTCCTTCACAGGGAAGTAGTTATTGAACAGTCATGGTTCTGCAAATAGCTGATGTTAAAGTGCGAGTTAAACAGTGTTGGTGGGTTTATTGAAATCTATCCTTATCCAGTCATGTATGCAACTGTTCATATACTCTAATTTTCATCAATGGGTCACTGGATGACATCATTAATTTGTTCTCTGTATCCCCAAAAGACTAATTATAGGGATTTGGTCATCACCTCATTTGAAAGTGTCTTACTTTGCCCATAACAATGGTCATATTTTAGCTGCTTTGTGTGAATCCTCACCACACCATTTAATACGCTTATTCAACCAATCATTATTCCTAAAGGGTAAACTTGAGTGCTTCCTTGTGAATTTTACAATGAAAAAGGTGGGGTTTAATCCAGTGTTACTATAACTAACTCGATGTTTAGTGACAGAAAGATTTGTAGGAAAGTTCTACACGGTTGTCTGTGTTGATAATCTACTTGTAATTATCTAAGGTATGCTGTACAGTAGCTGTGGAACAGATTTTAATGTATTTCAGTATATGGAATTCATAGAAGAAATGTATACGGTTCAATTTGCATTTTTAAACATTTTGAGTACTGAGTTTTTTGCATTGCAAGCAATAAATCGCTGAATAGTTTTCAACCAATTCCTATATTTAAAAAAGACTGTCCGATTGGCTAATAGGTGTCTACCATATGAAAACTGGCAATAAACTGATGCTAACGTAAATTCAGTTCACCAGTGCAAAAGCACGACTACAGTACTCAAAGGGTTTATTTTTGTCTATTCCAATCCCCTTTAATATACCCACCATCATTATATTCCAATCTGTCATAAAGCTACTGCAATTTTGTTCGATTTTCATTCTTTCCTGTGTCTCAGAATGGGATAGTTGAGTTTGTGTACATCTGGTCTTAACATTGAAAAGCTCCTGGAAACCTTGTGATAAGGATGGTGTTTACCTAGATTCCTCTGACTGACCGAGTCCTTCTGTTGTTTTTCAGTAGTTAGAGTGTACCTTTTGTGTCTGTGTGTACTGCTACCTGTACTACATTGTCGTTGTCTTATTGCAGATAGTGGTCTCTCATCCAAGCCCATCAACCCACCCACTCCTGCCATGTTTAAGTATCGACCAACATTCAGCAGTTCAGATGCAAACCCCAAAGTCCTCTACCATGCTGCTAGTGATAAGGTGAGGAGCGTGCAGCATCCGGTGCTAGACAATAAGCCTTGTTCGTTGCTTTTTTCTCAGAAACGTAGAAAATATTAGATAACTTGACTAGAATGGGAAAAGTTTGAGACTAAGTGAGTGAAATGTTAGCACAACACTGAAATGACGTTTTCATCTGCTGCATTAACCCTTTTCAAGCCACTACACTTGTTTGTAGAATCTTAAAATGATGTGAATGGTTTAATATTTTAATAACTGATTATTGATTACCACATGATATGCTTTGGATCTCCGAGAAAAGGAGCCTTGGATTTGTATATCACATTAATCTCCAATCATTTCACATGTGAATTTCTCTTGCCACACAGTGACATTTAGGTAGGTTTAGAAGATTGCTGTTTGCTGTTTACAAGTTACGATTTATGATTTGTGTGGTCAATAAATGTGTTTCTATAGAGTTTGTGAAGGAATTTGTTCTGATGTTTTAATACCTATAACCAGTATTTGTTTCATCATATAAACGTTGCTAATGGTCAGTTTCTTAGAGGCATCTGGGAGGCAAAGAAAAATCAATCTTCTAATTTAAAATGAGCATCCATTAATCATTGTTGAGGCTTTGGTTATTTAACAGTGTATGCTGTCCTGTTTTTTTTCGCAATGGGAGGAACATGCTAAGTGGGGCGAAATGTTGGAAAGAAGAATTTCTTTATTTTTTGCCATATAAGTGGGTGGGAAGCAAATAGCAGTAAACTGATGCATTTGATTTGGATCTGAAAATGGGTAGTTTTCTTGTTTGTGAATTGAATGTAACTTTACCAAATTTTCTTTTAGAAATGGTTGATTTGCCAAACAAAACTTAATTATCTTTTAAAACATTTGACTCTCTCAGAATGAAACCTTTCAAGAGTTTAGATGAAAATCAAATTGTATTACAGTGGAATCCATCTTGGGGTGATGCCTAATGCTATATTCTGCATAATCCTATACCATGAAGCTTTTGAATCAGACATGTATAAAGAATTGCAATTGGAGTAACATATCTGTGTTGTAATTTTAATGTGATGCAAGAAAGATTCAGATTGCATCAAGCTAGTCAATATTATGACCTTTCAGGGAGTGCCTATTTGCTGACCTTCTGTGATCTTTATCAGCTTTCATGATCTTTCATGCAATAATTTCAATATAATAGTCAAAAATTAGAATGTCAGTAATGCCAAACTTATTTCAAATTTGAACAAGAACAAATTCTTCAGTAAAAAGTATTTAATTAAAAAGTTGGTGGCAGCAACTGTGATTGTTGAGTAATAAAATTGATTATTCCTGGTAATTGTCTTATCTCCTGCTTTTATAGATTTCCATGCAGGAGGGACATAAAGAGGGAGCTATTATGGAAGAGTGCAGCAGGGCCCATGATTACAAGTCCGAGCCAAATCTCGATATCCCTGACTACAGATCGCCATCGCTTCACAAGACCTACCAGTCATCGCCCTTCCAACTTGATTCACTCTCTGTTAACTCTCGTTCTCTGAGCCTAAAATCTGCCCATAGGAGAGGAACAGATAAGGTTCAGATACACCAAATGAAGTTGGATGGCTCATCACCCAATCCGTGTAAAAACATTTTTGGTCAAAATTCGTTGTCCAACAGGAATGGAAGCCTATCATACGATAGTTTGTTGAATCCCACCACTCCACATCCTGGGGTAGATACCACAGTACATACTGGAGTTTCAGCTGTGGGATACCATTCACCATACCTGTCGGCCAAAATGTGCCAGATCCGAGGGGTGAATCTCCAGCGTCCACCTGTGCAAGGTTACAGCCCCATTCATAGAGCCTCACCACCACACCAACGGGAACCTTCACCTGTCCGATATGACAACCTTTCGAAGCAAATCATGGCCTCCATTCAGGAGCGGAAGGCCATGGAAGAACGAGGGCAACTTCTTCGAGCCTCACCTGATTCAGTGTTTCTAGATTCGGGGGCACATGACTCAGCTGGGTCATATAACCTGCAGCAAGCGAACACTTTACCGGATGACTCGAGAAGGACAACCACTAGTAGATATGGTTCGCGAGATAATCTTCTGTCTCCTGCTAATTACAGCACAAGGAACCCTGTAATGCGCACTTCTGCATCCTCCCTCTCGAGCACAGTGTCAAGGGTAACAAGGACTTCTACGAGTTCCCTTCATGCAGATATAGCAAACAACAATGTGCAGTCCCACCACACTTTGCAAAGCAGAGCTGTTGAGACTTCATACAGGTCTCCGGGTCATCAAATCACATCTTCCTCATTAGTCAGGTCCCCCTCCTATGGGAGCCAAAAGCCTTTGTCCTTCGTCACTGCTATGGAAATGTCAGAAGGTGTGCCTCAGCCTCTGGTTACCCCATGGTAGGTTATGCAACTTGTCTTCTGAGCCTTTCTAAGCTGTGTTGGCAGCATTAATTCAAATTGACTGCCTTTTATTTATGTGGATTGAATAAGAAAGGAAGCTATCATTTAAATCTGTACAATAAGATGAATTATAAAATTAAAACAAAGTGCTGGAGAAACTCAGCAGGTCCAACAACATCTGTGAAGACAGAAGCAGAGTTAATGTTTCGAGTCCAAAGTAACTGTTCTTGAGAATAGTGGCCTGATGTGTTTGTCTAAATAGGTTCCAGAGCAATATCTGAATTAAACCAGTGCACCACTGTCTTTTTGTTTTTCAGTGATGAAGTTCAGATGAAGGCAACTCACAGCAAAATTAATGGACAGCCAAAACGTTTATCCAGGATGGATAGCCGGATAAGCTCAACTTCTAGTTCCCATGGTGCTACGGTCAGTCCCACCAGGCAGCCCAACGTGAAAAAAGTGTCGGGTGTAGGTGGGACCACCTATGAGATCTCGGTGTGAACAGCCATCAACCAAGGCAGCTGTAAAGCTGGATGCACTGTGAAGACTATCGCAGCAGCTGTGTGTTATTTTTGCCCAACGAGCTGCAGCCTTATTTCTCCAGAAATAGTTTTACAACAAATCAGAAAAATGGTTTCAATTCAGGGCAGGCCCACTGCAAACTTTTTTCTTTTATCTTTTTTTTTCTCTTTGCTCCATAGTGATGTTTTATCTTTTTATCATAGAAAAGATTTAAGGTTTTTGTTGAAACTGCTATCATTCACTTGCCTATCCATTGGAATCTTGTGTAAAATTTTGTGCTGTGATGGTTTAATAGTAACCTGGACTTCTGTAATGATTTTATGATGGTGAAGAGTTTTAGTCTGGCCTGCCAATCAAACTTGTTAATACTAGCTTGACAAAAGTAATACTTTTTATTTTGTGCTAATAGACGTAGGCACAACTGTGTGGCACCAAAGCTTGTTGGTTCCCTTCCTTCTCTGGAGGAAGTGATGCTTATACATCAGCCAAAAGATGTTTTAAAACTGTCCTGTAGAAGGAGACTTTATGCCATTAGACAACCTGTCCGATTATCCTTGTGTGTGAGTTTTTGTGTGTGAGTGCACCTGTGTCTGTTAGAGCTTGTATGGAAAAGTTAAAGGGAGAGTGCGTTGTTATAAGGCTTAAAAACCTCAAAGCTTTAAGAATGTTTGTTTGATAAATAATACAATCTATTAAAGTGGTAAAGATTCCTATCAGTAATGAAATGTTGGAATTGACAGTATGTACAATTTCATACGTATGTAGAAGAGGAGTTAGTCTGTGCTAAGGCTAATGATAAGAATATTATACACAAGCAAACTGGCTGTTGTTCCATCTCTTGACTGATGAGGTTTCAGAGTTCAGGCTGTTTCCACACTGTTGCAAAGTAATGGAATGTGAGATATTTGCGCACTTGTTTCATGCATGGTACATTTTTCATTATTGCCATGGTTTTAAGGAACTGCTGAGGTGAAGTTATTATGTTATTTCCCCTTGTCAGTGGTCAAAAGACAAGTTGACACATTCCTCTCCCACATCTCTTGTAATATTGGTCTAGGATTGGGAAACGTTTCTCCATTCTTGGCTGGGATTAGTTTGCCTAGAGGAGGAGGAGAATATCCATTCTATATCAATTCTTTAGTGCAATGTCTCATTTACTATTTTGTTAATTGCAGACAAAGATTGCAAGTATGCATTTCCTATAACCTTTTAAGATAGTGTCAGATGTGTGATGCAGTGAAATTAGTCGCTTTAAATGGACATTGGTTTACCAATGTCAAGGTAAGCCTTTCAGCTGCACCTATAGCCATTAATCTTGAGGGTATAAATGTTTTTATTTTTGATGCAGATCTTTTCATTTTTTGTTTTGGTCCTTTTGACTTAACATTTGCAGCAGATCTGATTTGATTTGTAGAATTAAATGTGCCAGATATTTGCATTGTTTCCAGTGAAATGCAACAATCTTTAATTCTCAGGTTTAGTTTGTTCTGGCATAAAAGTCCCTTAGTGACTCATGGAATCCCCTCGTTGGCTATTCAGGAAAGACCATTGAGATATGTTGCATCCCTGGCATGTATATCTTGGATATGTTTAAGCTTCATACCATCAAGCCCAGGAGCGCTTTTTGAATCAATCCCCTCCGTAGCAGTATTAACTTCACCACCACCTTTGGTTTCATCAGAAGATCCGTATCCTTCAGTATATGACATAAATTTATTCATTAAGATTGGCTTTATTGTTAGGAGTTAATAGTTTAGCACTAGTTCCACTTTAGGTGAGGGACAGAGACTAACAGCAGAGGCCCCCATAATTTGATGAGCATGTTGTCTTCTATTATTTTTAAAGTATTTGAGTCTCCTTGAATCAAGAATTCTTTACTGGCAATTGGTTTCTTGCTCCACAAAGATTCACCATTTCCAGCTGTTAAGAAAGGAATGAAGAGAGGAATGTAAATTAATAGCTTTCTATGCTCTTCCTGTTCCTCTCTTTGAAACTCAACCCACTATTCTGTTTCCCTCATCACCGGCTCTCTCAAAACAAAGTAAATATTTCTTTTAACACTTTGCAGACTTAGCACCAGGTTGTAATTTAGTCCGCAAATTTAAGCCTCAAAGTTAGTCCTTCACTTTCATCGCAATAAATTTTATCTTGACTTTGTACCATAATTAGTTTGCTTTATGGTCCAACAATTCTGGATCCATCTTATTTTAGTACCAGATTAATGTCTTTCTGGGGTTTGACATTTTTTAATCCAACTCCCTTACCCTTCCATTCCCTACACCCCCACTCCTAATCAAAAAGTGAATGCATTGATAAAAGAATCAGAAATGTGTACAAAAATACAGTTCTTGTATTTTTGCGCCTCATAATCCAGTTTGGCTTTAATCATTCTTCCATTAGAAGCCTAAACTCCTGTAGTTGACTCATCTGTTGCATCTGGCATTCTATATTGTGTAGCATTTAAAAATTTCCAACAGATAATGAATTAACTATTTTGCATGTAGTAATACGGCTAATGCCAAATATTTACAATTTTCGGATTGTGTGATATCTTGCATCTTCCAATGTCAGTTTCTACCCATCCAGTCATTTAGTCTGTTTAAAGTTCCATGAACGTTATCTGCACAGGACATTTAGTTTTTCCAAATAAAAACCAAAAGAACTGCGGATGCTGTAAATCAGGAACAAAAACAAAGTTGCTGGAAAAGCTCAGCAGGTCAGTTCTGAGGAAGGGTCACCGGACCCGAAACGTTAACGCTATTTTCTCCTCCACAGATGCTGCCAGACCTGCTGAGCTTTTCCAGCAACTTTGATTTAGTTTTTCCACTCCATTTGGTATAATCTGTGCTATTGACATTGAACTTACTTCTCATCTCCTGCTCAAGATCAGCTCAGCACTTATTATGACAGATATCCTTCCACTAACTATTGCAACTTGATTGAAGTGCTGCTTGATCGCAGTTTATGGCTGTTCTATCATTGCTACTGCCAAGCTTAGTTAGAACTTGGTCAATTACAAAGCAGTAACAAGAGCTTATACAAAATTTCCTCCAACCACAAATATATTCATCAAATTTTGAAAACCTCAAAAAGCTTTGGGGAGGGGAGGAAGGTAGGCAGCATAGCCAATTGGCTAATTAATGACAAGTAAACAACTTACATTTATATTGCTCTTTTTTTAAATTCTTTAAAACAATATGCAATTCTAAAACTGCCTGTGAATTGTGCCTGTAAACTAGCAAGTCTGGTTTAATCTGTTCCTTGGAGACCGTAACATTTTTTAAAAAATCATTTATGGGAAGTGGGTGTCACTGACTGAGCCAGCATTTATTACCCATCTTGAGTTGTCTTTGAAGGTGGTGGTGTGCTGCCTTTTTGAACTGCTATGGTCCGTTCGGGGTAGGCAGACCCATAATATCATTAGGGAGCAAGTTCCAGGATTTTGACTGAGCAGCACTGAAGGAATGGTGTTATTTTTCCAAGTCAGTGTCTGGTGTGGTTTTAAGGTAAGCTTGCAGGTATTCCTGAGAGACCACTGTCCTAGTCCTTCTAGATGGAAGTGGTCATGGATTTATGAAGTGCTGTCTACGGTGCCCTGGTGAATTTCTGCAGTACATCTTATAGATGTTACACGCCGCTGCTGCTGCTGCTGAGCACCAGTGGTGTAAGAAGTTAATGTTTGCAGATGTGGTGTCTATCAAGTGAGCTGTTTTGTCCTGGATGGTTTTAAACTACTTGGTTGATGTCAACGTGCACTCATGCAGGCAAATGGGGAGTATTCCATCACACTTCTGACGTACCTTTGGATGCTGGACAGGCTTTGGAGAATTAAATGGTGAGTTACTTCACCGCAGTATTCCTCGCCTCTGATATGCTTTTGTAGCCATACTATTTATATAAATAGTCCAGTTCAGTTCTGGTCAATAGTTAACCCTAAAGTGTGGATAATGGAGGATTCAGTGCTAGGAACGTTGTTAAATATTTGCTTAGAATCCTGTCTTGGAGATTGTCATTGCTTGACACTTGTATGGCACAAACAGCACTTACCACTGGTCAGCCTAAGCCAGGACATTTTACAGTCTTGCTGCATTTGGACATGAACTGCTTCAGTATCTGAGAAGTTTCAAATGGTACTCAACATTGTGCAATCGAGCCAGCATTCCTACTTCTCATCTTATGATGGAGGAAAGATCATTGATGAAGATAGTTAGGCCTAGGATACTATCCTGCGGAGATGTCCTGGAGCAGAGATCTCCAACAACCATAACTATCTTCCTATGTGCCAAGTATCACTCCAAACAGCTGTGTATGTGTCCCAATCCCTGTTGGCTTCAGTTTTTCTAAAGCTCCTTCACTGCATCAAATGTCTCCAGCATATCAAGGGCAGTCACTCCCAGCTCACCTCCGAATTTCAGCTCTTATGATTATGTTTGAACCAAGAATGTAATGAAGTCAGGATCTGAGTGGCCCTGGTAGAATCCAAACTTAACATCATTGAACTGGTTATTGCTGAGCAAGTGCTGCTGGGAAGCACTGTAGATGATGCCTGCCATCACTTTACTGATGGTTGAGTGTTGATTGATGGGGCGATGATGGGATTGGGTTTTTCCCGTTTTTTTTTTTGTTTAAATGTACAAGACAAACCTGGGCAAGTTTCCACATTGCCAGATAGATGTCGGTGTTTTCTGTACCAGACCAGCTTGCCTAGGGGCATGGCAAATTCTGAAATGCACGTCTTCACTACTATTGGCAAAATGTTGACAAGGACCATGGCCGCCTTCCATTTCTTGAATTGAGTTGGCTGAAGACTGGTATCTGTGATGCTGAGGACTTGAAGGCTGAGATGGATCATCCACTCCACACTTCTGGCTGAAGGCTGCTTTAAAATATACCAGATTTATCTTTTGCACTGATGTGCTGGGCACTCCCATTATTGAAGATGGAGTGTTTGCGCAGCTGCCTCCTCTGGCGAGTTGTATTAATTGCCCAACACCATTCATGACTGCAGAACTTAAACCTGATCCATTGGTTGTGGAATTGCAGTGTTGCTGCTTATGTTGTTTGGCACATTGTTTGGTTGTTCACCAGGTTGCCACCTCAATTTTCAGTATGCATGATGCTCCTTCTGGCACGCCCTCCTATACTGTTCATTGAATCAGGCTTGATCCCCTGGCTTGACGGCAATGGCCAAGTGAGTGATATGCTGGGCCACTAGATTGCAGGTTATGTTGGAGTAGAGGTGTGCTGGTGCTAATGACCCACAACACCTCATGGATGCCCAGTCTTGAATTGCTTGATGTGTTTGAAGTCTCTCCGAGTTAGCACAGTAATAGTTCCACTGATCACGACGAATGTTATTCTCACCGTAAAGATGTGATTTTGTCACCACAAGGATGGTGTAGTTTTGACCCTTACTGCAGATCGGTGAGAATGAGGTCAAGTATACTTTTTCTTATTGCTTTCCTCAGTAGCTCAGCACCACCTTTTCAAGGGCATCTAGGGATGGGCAACAAATGTTGGCCAGCCAGCGATGCCCACATTCTACAAATGAATTTTTAAAAAATACCCTGCCGCAGACCTAATCTAGCAGAAAAGACCTTTAGGACTCAACCAGCTTGGTCAGTATTGGTGCTGCTAAGCCACTCCTGGTAATGGACTTTGAAGTCCCCACCCGCCAACAGAATACATCCTGTATTAGAGATAATAGGAACTGCAGATACTGGAGAATCCGAGATAACAAGGTGTGGAGCTGGATGAACACAGCAGGCCAACCAGCATCATAAGAGCAGGAAAGCTTGACGTTTCGGGCCTAGACCCTTCCCTTTCCACACTTGGTGCTGCCTCCAGAATGGTGCTGAACATGGAGGAATGATCCATCAGCTGAGGGACATTAGCTTGAACATTAGCTGAGGTTTCCTTGTCCATGTTTGACTTGATGCCATGGGGGTCAGGAATCGATGTTGAGGCCCGTGGCAACTCCCTACCAACTGTACATCGCTATGCTGCCATGTTTGCTAGGTCTGTCCTCCTGGTGACATGAGATATTGTGACGGTGTTGTCTGGGACATCGTGTGTAAGGTATGATTCTGTAAGTACGACTGTGTCTGGATGTTTTACTCGATGATTCAGCTCTTCCAATTTTGGCACTAGATGGCACCAGATGGTTCTAAGGAGGACTATGCAGGTTTGACAGCGCTGAGTTTGCCGTTGTCATTTCCAGTGCCTTAATGCCAGGTGGTCCATCAGTTGCTTGCCTTTTTTTTAGACTGTGAAATGGCTGTTCACAGATGTCCCATTTTCTGCGTTGAATGTCTAGTTTTAATTTGTTAATTATGGGAGTTATGTCACCAGACAAGAAAAGGTGAAATCTGGTAGCAAATGGCTGTATGCTGTATTTTGCAGCAAACACCAAAGCAATGTCTTTGTTCCAAATCAGTAATATGTGTGTTATTAGTTGGTAAATTCACTTACTGAAAATTGAATTAGGCTGGAATGGCAAAGTGGATGCCACTGCTGGATTCTGGTAAAATCAATGATTTGTAATAATCTATCTTGTGAATATTTGCAAAACTAATTGACTAGAATTCCTTTGTTCTAGAACACAAGGTTTGCTAGCCGGCCATTCTAGGCTGATTTGAGAGGTGCTGTTTCCAAAGAGTTCTCAGAGAGCCTCATTCATTTGTCAATTCATCAGTATATGTGAAACAAAATTACTTGCTTATCAGAAGTGATTTTGAGTTTGTTTGACTTCTCGTGTCACTTCTTTTTGTTGAAGCTTTGTAATGGAACTGTGGGTGTGTTGTAATTTAAAAATAAAGAATTATGGTCTTGATCTGAACCCAGCTTGGTAGGCTTATGCAGAATAGGTTTGCATTTATACAGCAGCTTTCATGACTTCAGGACGTCCTAAAATACTTTTTAATTGTAATCATTGTTGTAATATAGAAAATGTGGCAAACATTTGCACACAACAAGCTCCTACAAACTACAATGTCATCCTGAAATTAAAGCAAAATGCTGGCAGTATTCAGCAGGTCCAGCAATGTCAATGTCGAGAGAAGCAGAGGTCAGGTTTCATGTTGATGACCAATTCTGAAGATTCCTAGCACTTCATTTTATTTCAGATTGCCAGCATCCATAGTACCTTGCTCCTGTTATTTGATCTGTTTTGGGATGTTGGGAGGGAAATAAACACTTCTACCTGAGTTGGTGCAGATGGATATGAAGAATATATCACGGCAAGCAAGATGATATGATACTCTTTAAATTACTAAATTTCCATAGTCACTACGCTTCATAAGTACTTCATTGCTTGAAAACACTTTAAGTTATGCTGAGGTCCTGAAGGACACGAAAACGCAAGTCTATTTTAGTAAGTGAGGCTAGCTGGGGAAATTACGAGAGATGATTAGCCTGCGGTCAGCCTTTTGAGTAGGGATTTTCATAGATCTGTGTGTAACCAATCATTTTATAATGCTTATAGTCTGAAAATATGATCTGTAGTAATATAGTTAATTAGCAGGTTACTTGAAGTAGTTTTTGTTTCATCATTTTTGCTTGTAAATCACTAGCTGAAGATTCCAAATTGGCATTCTCAATTTACTGGTGTGTAATTGAAAACATTCTTGAACCGCCTAATGGTTAAGGCCCTTTAAGCTGGAAGTTTGATTTGGTCTCCTCTTCTTATGCTTTATATAATATGACAAAACTGTACTCATTGGTCATCCAGTTGGGCAACATTTCAAACTAGGTAATGATCATGATAATTTCAAATTTTTATGTTCTGCAGAATAACAGATCACCTGTTCAGTTTATTTGGAGTCAAGCAATAAACAATATGCCTTTGTGTTAAAACTAATAAGCTTTACGAGATTGTAATGTGTTAGGACTGTGCCTTTTACATTTAGGGAAGTGGCTTTTGCTGAGGTCTTTTTGACAATAGTTCTGGTTAATGGGCTAAAGGTTAATGGAAACCCTATATTGTTTTACTGGGAAGATGATGTAAAGTATTCACACCTATATACAATGAGGAAGGCAGTTGTGATGCCTGTGGACAGACTGTGGATCTCCAGGTCCATGAGAAGTATGAAAGATATCAGGTTTTAAAAGGGTATAATTTGAAACATTTACTTGATTCTAAGGTCTAAATTTGACTGAGGTCTTAAATAACTCTTTAACATTTCTACCTAGATATAAGACCCATATCATTTACATTGATGGGAATAATGGAGAAGAAGCCATTGTAAAACATTGGGTTATAGGTGCACTTAAAATATCATTAAGGTGGTGGGTTATCCTTCCAAGGCCCTAGAGAGGGCATAGTTGGAGGCCAGAGGTAAATATGGTTCATTAGACTTAAACTTGGCTGGCAGTTTAAGCTCTGATTGCTTTAACGCCACAGGAATTTGTTTTTTTTTTCAAAGCTGATAATTCACCTGTGTTGTGCTGAAGCGAGGATCTCCAATAATGTTCTCCTCATGTAAACATTTTTAAGATAGTAGAGGAGAAAAGAAAAGAGCAGAAGTAAATCTTTGGGGTCAAGAATCATTTAGATTGATTTTGGAGAATTGAATATCTATTTTAAGGACAGTATGATGTGTAGGTTTATTCGGTTATACTAAAAATAAGAATGATATTCTGTGATTCAAAATGTAAGCTGTCTCCAAAAAGTGTTGAGTCAAAAGCTTTTAGTCTCATGTTCAGTAAAGGGCTTAAAACATGAAATCTTGTCATTTTATCCTTTCGTCTATCAACTAGAAGTTCAAATTTCTTTTAAGTGTTCACCCTCTGTCAAAAGTACAGATAAATTGCTGGTAAGTACCATTTTATGTTTCACATGCCCATAGATATTTAATTTTTAATTTGCACATCAGTTCCTGAGTGGCTTTTTTATTGAAATCTAGCTTGTTCTTCATCTTTATAACTTCATAATAAGCTTTAGTTAAACTCCCTGTTAGATCATGCAAAGGAGGGCAGACTAGCAGCTGCATGTGATCTGTGAATACTGTACAGTCAGCACAATGAATTAAAAACCTTTTAACTTGAACATTGCCAGTAAGCCAAAATCAAATTCCTTTTCCAACGTTTTGTCTGGGTTTCTTTGGAAGTTGGGCATGGATCCAATCCCCCAGCAGCAACAACTTATTCGAGTGCAATAGTTTATCACTGAGTAATTTGATTTATCTGGTCAGTAAAATCTAATTTTGCTCACACAGTGAAGATTCTTTTGACGGTGAGGTTTAGTGTCTTTTCAATATCTTAGCGTTTTTATTCTCCACTGCTTGTCTGTTATTGTCCTTCCTCTGAGAATGTGTCGCTCCAAACCTAGTGTGCATCCCTTCAGAATTGAGTAAATAAGCTTACAAAACAGGCTGCTGTCATTTTTTTTAATCAACAGGTTGGCTTAGATGTGTATAAAGACCCGTCAATGTCTTGTTTATTTTCTTCCAGCTGGATATGAAGAATCTGATTTATTTATCCTTGATTCATCAGTAAATTATTTTTTAACAGAATTACAGAATTATTCTTGTTTCTGCACTCAAATCAGCTTGAACTTGACAGAAATAATACTTGAGAGAAAAAAAGTAGTCAATTTGAGGCAGGAATTATGCCAGTTAAGATATCATAGAATCCCTACGGTGTAGAAAGAGACCATTTGGCCCATTGAATCTGCACTGATCCTCCAGCGAGCACCCTACCCCATCCCTGTAACCCCACATGGAAGTTTTTAACCATGGCTAACCCGCCTAACCTGCATGTCCCTGGGAACTAGGGGGCAAATTTCAGCATGGCCAATCCACCGACCTTGCACATCTTTAAAATGCAAGAGGACACCCATGCAGCCACTGGGAGAATGCTTATGTGGAGTTTGCACCATCACTTGGTGCTGTGAGGCAGCAATGCTAACCACTGAACCACTGTGCTGCCCAAGTTACTTCATGACTGATGTAATTTGAGTTAATGGTTGTGAGATCAAACCATGCTCTAAACATAGGCATACTAATACACACACGATGCAGTACTAAAGGAGTGCTGCACTGTTACAGTTGCTGCTTTGGATGATAAGTTCAGAAGCGTGGGATGTAAAAGATCCCTTGATGTTATTTAAAGATTGGCAGGCTGTATTGTTCTGTGCAGTGTTTGTTCTTCCGTCAATATCACAAAACCAGGCCGTCAGGTTATTATCATTCTATTATTATTTGTGGAGCTCACTGTGCATGAATTGTTTTCCATGTTTGATATATTACTTACGTTTACACTTCAAGTGTTTCTACTTGCTGTAAAGCACTTTGGAATGATGAGATTGTTAAAGGTGCTATTTAAATGCCATTCTTTTAAATATTTACTGAGTTCAATCAGCCCCCTAATTATTATTTAACTTGAAGCATTTTTCTATCATTTCCATACATATCTCAAGTCGGGAGATTAAATATTTTAAATTTGTGCTTCTTGTTTGCTATGAAGTAACCTAAGCTACGTCTCTACTGATCACCTTGCAACAAATTGCAATATTAACGTTCACTTTGACCAAAGTTATTCTAACCTATCCATTTGTATTTCATGGAATCGACCTTTTTGGCTTTTGGCAGTATTTTAATTTTTGATGTCCATTAGTAGACTTTTTTAGTTGAATGGTTTCATTTGAACTGAAGTGCAAATATAGTTCATCATTTGATTGTCCATTGCTTGTGGGCTTTGTGTGCAAATCAGGCTGCCCCATTTCCTCCATAAATATTCTGCAAAATAAATGTGTTAGTTACTTAACAGGGGTCTTGAGTTTCTAATGAGGTGTTATACAAATGCACTCTCTCTTTCTTATTGATATATGCACGTTGTAGAAGAATAGCATATCCTATTGTAAAACTAGCCAATGCATGTCATCAGAGGCTGGATATGAAATGTTAATAGTGGCATGAATTGTGCAGCATGGTTCATAATTGTGATGCCACACAGAGCGGAGTGTCCATTAGTGGGAGATGGTTATTATACTCAGCTTCCTTAATTGAAAGTAGCAGGTTCACTTGAGGGGAAAACATCAAAAGCTATATCTAGTCGATAAATAGAAGGACACAAGTTGACCACAGTAATATCTTGCACCGTGTGTTTAATTACAACCATTGGAAGGTTTGGGGGACAAATCCTGCTACTTTTGCTGGATGAATGAGTCAAAACTAGAAAGGAAGTAAGTTTTGCCCACATCATTGACTATTGGGAAGTTCCTAAAAATGTCATTTGGTAACACATTGCAAAGGATAAAAATGGAGAAAATTATCAAAGCATAATACAAATTGATGTACTGCAGTTAGGATGCACAATAAAGATGGCAGTCATTTCAAAGAAACGTGCGCAGTCGAACTTTCAAGGGGATTGAGAACAAAGCTTCTCAATAGCATGCTTATATGGTTATCCAGTCCATCCTTTTCATTAATTTATTTCGTGTCAACACACATTTGCCTGTACACTGACAATTCCCATTGCTTCCCACAGATATGTAGATAGATTTTTGCTTGCTTATTACTTTGTCCACCATGCATTGCACGGACATCCTCTCCTCCAGCTGTGTCCAGTCTAAACATATTAATCAAGTTCGTTCTTTTTCAATCTCACCCAATTCTTTCCTATATTTATTGTGAGCCAGTTAGATTTTCTAAGCTTTATTCCATTCATATACCAACTCCTTAAAGCAGCCTTTCTGCTTAAAATAATGAGGTGAACAGTCCATTCCTGTAGTGACCCCCCCAGGTCATTTAATCTGGTCAAGTCACTTCCTTCTATGTTAATGGATTTAATTCTTTGTTCTACAGATTCTGTTTCTAAAGTTATTATTTTGAAAAACAAAGTTATGCAAAGAAAACAAAACCTAGTGTTATTACTGTTTGGCGCAATAATAAAAGCAAAATACTATAAATGCTGGAATAAAAACAAAATGATGTGAAAACTCCAGTGTAACAGCATCTGTAGAGAGAGGAACAGTTAATTTCTGAAGTATACTCTACTTGTTTATTTGATAGTTAACCTTTCTCTTCATTTTTTTTCTGTCCATCTAAGTTGAGACAGAGACACTCATCCCTGTACCTCTTCTAGGTAGGAAGATTGTTAACATTGCATTTTGTAGTTGATCTGAGCGTAGCTTTATTTTCTAAACATTAGATTGGTAAGTTGAGTCCCCTAAGAGTGGTTAGGATCTCTGTGTTCACCATTTCCCCCAAAATCTGCCTAAATTTGAATATCCTTGGCGGTATTAATACTAACTGGAGGTACAAGGTTAGAATTGTGCGCGCAGGTTTATCTGGACTGTACACAGGGCAGAAGGCACCTCAGCCGCACTAAATGTGCTCATCCCACCACCCCATTAACGTCCAAGACTCATCATTTTTTAATTCTGAATTTATTTGCCTTTATGTGATATCTGTACGGAACTGACTGACCTGCTTTGCTCCATAAGTGCTTGGAGTTCCTTATAATTCATAATTGTAAAGCACAATTAATTATGCTATTTAATAGTTAGCATTGGAGGTTTCGATCAACCCCGCATCTCTCAGTAATTTGAATACATTCTTGAAATTGTTGTATGTAGACCATAGCAGAGGGCCTTAACTGTAATGGCAATTTTGGAAATTCCTGTTTGCAAAGACTACAGAAATATTTAGGGTTATGATGGGCTATGTAACTATTTTGTGATTGGATTTGATTTCCCTGTTGTTGATTTTAAAGTTAGCAGGTGTTCTGCAACTGTGTAGCATTGGGCTGCAGTGTTGAACATTTGAGGATTCGCAGCAACTAGTTAATGCATCATCAAAGTAGATTCCTTCATTATTGTTACTAGTTTATGAAAGTAATTTGAAAATAAAACCAAATTTTGAAAGCACTCGGGCAGGTCCTGCAGAATCTGTGGAAGAAGAAATTTGTTTGTGCGTTAGGAAAATGACCTTTCAGATCCCACTTGAGTTTGTGACATTTAGTGGCATTGTCAAGATCTTTTTCAGATCATAAAGAATAAAAAAATGGCTGCTTTGTTTAAAAGTATCATTATTTAGGGTTCAGTGAACACAACTTTGGATTCTGCAGGAAAACAAGTGGAACAAAAGTCAAGGTCAGCTGCATGGTGAAAATCTGAATTAACAGTCAAATTTTCGAAGGGCATAGCAAATCAATCTTCATCAGTGAAAAGAAAAGATGGTCACTTTTAAGGTGCAGACAGTTTTTCAAAATCTGACCAATGACAAAGATCTGACCTTAATGAAATGTCAGGCATGTTCAATTGATAAGACTGTTAGCTAAGTTAGAATGTCATAGGTTCAAGTACCAGTCCAGAGGCTTGACCACAAAACCTAGGCTGATGCTCCAGTTTGGCGCTGAGGAGCACAGCACTGTTGGAGGTGCTTTCTTTTGGAAAAGCCCAATCTTCATGCTCAGGTAGACGTACCAGTCAGGTAGATACCAACCACATTATTTTGAAAGAGAATCAATCAAGCAATTTGGAACATCCCAAGATGGTTAAAAGCACTACATTAATGAATTGTTTTCCATTTTGTCCCGAAGCGCGAATTTTGTCAGGTCAGGTGCAGACCTTCTGTATAATTTCATAGTTCTGTGCTTATCTTTGCCCACAACACAGTTTTGGGTTATAGCGCAGTGTATAACAAATAGAGCCCAAACTATCTCTCCACCTTAGCTTTTTTGTGAAATTAAGAATTGTTTGGAAACAGCCCTTTATGGGGGTGGAAATACGTAGATTATGAAACACAATTACAGGGAATGTTTTTTGTGTGCGTGCGTGTAAATATGTTTGCATGAGTTTATTTAAATGTAAAAAGGAAAAATATTTATTTTGACTCGTATTTAAGCACAGTCTGGCTACATTTATCTTGTAAATCTTTAATAAAAGAAACAAGCTGTAATGCCTTTCAAAATTCACAACTCTGTTCTGTATTGTTCCTGTCCCATTTATCTAAAATGAATGTTTTGTGTTTTATGTATATCATATTTTCTATTGGAATGTAATAGCACATTTTTTTTCTACAAGGATCAGATACACTAGTGAAATGAACAGGTTTTGTTTCTTCTGTATACAATTTGTTTTAACTGGTCAAGTAGTGGAGTGATCTTTACCCAGTGTTCTGCTAACAGCATTCTTAAATGTTAACAGTCAGCTTTGGAGGTTTTGTACTTTTTAAAAAGACCAATGGATTTTCATTGCAATCAGTTCATATAATTGCCTGCCTTTCTTCCCACCCACCACCCCCCTGTAAGGCCCGATGATGATGGATGGTTACACAGCCACCAAAGAACTTCAAATTTATGTAGCAGTCTATTGTAAATTTGTCAAACCTGTGTGGGGAAGCAATGATTCATTAAACCTTTTGCTCCCTGTAGTTAGTGTTCTGTAAAGCTAAACAATTGGAAATGTACATTTTGGGTAAAGGATGATGCTTGCTTAAGTTGTATTATTATCCATGTACATGAGTTAATTGGATTTCTACCAGGTTCAGAAATAAGAACACAAAAATTAAACCATTAGCATACCTTATGTCTCAATGGTAATTACTATCTATTAGGAAACTGAGTTTTGCAAACCAGTAAAGTCCCAAGCTTGATCCTTGTCCTATTGCTGAGTTAACTGATTTCAGCCAGATTGGTACCAGGAGTCCTAAGATTGGCCTTGTCATTTCTGAACAGAGAAAACAGGGGATGATGTTGGGTTGGGGGCAGGGTGGAAATTACACAGTACTCCTATTCACAATTCAGTGATTCCATCTTTCAAATGGACAGCCTTTGAGAACTGAATCACATGTCTGTGATGAACCAAATGGCCAAATGATACTGTCTAAGTAACCACCTGTTCATAATAAGTGGATAATATTAACGCAATTCCAAGCATCACCTTGTAATGCCATATGGTTGTTGCATTTAAGATGTTAGTAGACATGGCTGGTGGATTCCATCAATCTTATAGCCCTTGTAACAATGTTATTATTGTGTTTAGCAGTCATATAAAGTCTTGTTTTATTGTAGAAGCTATTACAAAAGACCAAGTCTATAAAACTTTATATTTTCAGAACTTGCTTTTAAATAAATTTAACAGAAACCATAAAACATTTCAAATGATGGTGTTTTTTTTTAATGAACAGTGATTTCCTTTGTGGTTACTGTGCACTAGTGCCTAAAGATGGCATCACTAATAAAGTGTGAGTAAATATTACAAAACATACAGGTAGGGAAAGTTGTTCAGCCCAAGTAGCTTGTCCATTAAAGGAACACACCCATCACAATACCATGCTTTCTCTTAGTGGTTGTAAATGATCTCACAGTAGTGTTTTGTGAATGTGATGTTTTCTCAGAAACAATATTTAACTTTCACCGTCTGGTCTATTACATTGCTGGTTGTGGCAGTCCACTGTGCATTAATTGGTTGCCTTGTTTCCTTAGATTACGACAAAGACACAATTCAAAATTACTTCGGCAGTAAGGTTCTTTACAATATCTTGGTCATGAAAGGCACTTTGTAAATCCAGGCATTTCTTTACATTTCTTAAGAAATGCTGTTCGAGTTTTAGTCCCAACTGTCTTATCTAAAAGGAACATTCAAGATCGAAATGACACATTATTAATATTCCGAGTAACTTGTGCACTCCTTGCATGTAGAAATAGTTCAGGATATCAGTCAATCCTGACCTTGCAAGTACGTTCACTTAGCTTACCATCATCATTTAAACTTGATGCTTTGGATAACCTTCAATTAAAATTAAATTTTATAAGATCTCCACTCAATCATTTTCTTTCAAAGTTGATGTATCCAAGTATTTCTGACTTTTCCTTGTATCTAAGCCCTATGACACCAGAGGTCCTTTCTCCTGATGGTTTCTTGCTGTTCTTCAGTGTTTTGATCTTTCACCTTTGCCTTGGTGCACAGAACTGATTTACGGCTGTAAGTTGCCCAGATGTTTCCGTTAGTTTCAACATGATCTCTATTTGTGATTATGAAAGGATTCTACTGCAGCCATAATATTCCTTCAGTGGGTTATTTTAATAAAGTATTCAATATGAGGCATTGTTTCAATTGTTAATTTTTCTACCATTTTTCCTGTACTTCTCGCCATAAACGGTTATTTTCTTGCTCAGGTACTTTAGTTTATTTGATGTTGGCTCCCCCTCGGTGACTTTGCGTGTACAACATAATGCTAAGCGTCAGCAGTGTATGAAGTTAGTGTTGAGTCCAGTTTCTCCTCATCTGGCATCCTTTTGCAGTAGTTTTACTTGGATGGAAATGGGAGTTGGGGGCTCAGGTCAATTTCCCTTCTCTAATCCTGTCTGTCAACTATACCATCCCCATCGCTGAAAACAACAAACTCTGTGCATATCAGGGATTGAACCTAGGATGAATCCAACATCTGCAATTCTTGCTATCTTTGAACCTAGGATCTTCCTTTTCTGTATGCATAATCACTTTTCAATTAGATAATCCTGGAGTGGAAATTTAGTCCTGCATTCTTAATGTGTATTTATCCTAGATCCTGCATCCAGAGCAATCACTAATTGAAAGCATGGAGCTGCCCTAATGAAGGAAAGATCTGAGGTCAAATGACCTTTACTACTGACACAGTCACTTGGGTATTTGGTTACAAGTATGTAGGCACTAACTGAGATTGTGTGAAATGTGTATGATGTTTGTTGGTATGAAGTGGAAATCAGAGACGACAGCTGAAGTTGGTCGACCTTAATATGCTGCATCACCACTACTCCCAATACTGTCTGAATACTATAACATGAGCCCACATCAATATGGCTGGGGAAAACCACTGTTGAGGTCAAGGAAAATACAGGAGGCAGAAGTTAGTTACAGTTACAAATCAGTAAAATGTGCGATTCAGTTTCCGTCAATAAAGCCAGTTGACCTGACTGCTGCAACCCAATGGGGTGAACCAGAGCAAGAGCTAAATTTGAGTACCCTAGTGAACCTCACATGGGCCTTCTGTTGACCTGCACTCTGGTATCATAGTATCACTGTTTTGATGGCCTGTTTCCTTTTAAATATCAGAGGTAACTATCTCATCTACAAGAAATCTCAAATGTATCATTTTCAAAGTTATACACCCTGTGGGTGTCGCTGGCTGGCCAGCATTTATTGCCTGCCCCTAGTTGCCCTTGAAGGTGAAGGTGAGCTGCCTTGAATTGTTGCAGTCCACCAGCTGTGGATTGACCCACAATGTGACTAAACTTCAAAAGTATTTTAGTGGCTGTAAAGCTCTTATGGGTGCCTGAGATCACGAAAGATGCTATAGAAATGCGAGTTATATGTTTTACCATTTATTGATTTCTTTTGGTGGGTGATTTCATATGAATTATTAAATATAAAAGCAAGTATTACATTTGCAATAGGTACATCGATTAGGTCCCATTAAGGCCTTTACATACATTTCTGGATACCCCAGAACTGGAAGGGGCATTATTTTTTTTTAAAAAATTAACCGCAGTGATATCTAGAGTCAAAGATTATAATTATGATAAAAGTGGGACTTTTATTCTAGTGGAATAGTAAAGGCATCTTTAAATAATTTGAAAGATATTGAGTGAAGGTTAATTGCAGTTGAGTAATTGGTATTAAAAGGATACATACACACAATTATTCCCAGAAACTGCAATTTAAATCAGTTATTTTTGTCAAAAGTTAGTATGGTGGAACAGTGTGAAGATGACAGTTCTTTTAAACAGAGGGTAATTAAGTTGTGAAACATCATTTGTGGAGATAATAGTGGGTGGCTGACTCCTTTCAACTCTCAAGAAGATGTTAGTTACATTATTAGAAAAACTCCAACATCACAGCAAGAGAAAAGCAATTTTTTTAAAAAAAATAACCAATGTTTTGGGGCTGCTTTGGCCATGCCTGATGGCTTTTCACTTTGTGGAATGTTTGATAAAGATGTCTTGGATTGCTGAGAGGTGTCTGTTTTAATCTGTTTCACTGAGGAGTTTTAGAGACAAAGGGTATAGAGATGAGACAAACTGATATGGAACTGGTGGTATTTTGCCATCCAGTTTACACAGCGAACAACAAAAAAATGGAGTTGGATCCCATGGCTCCTGTCGAAGCTAGCACCAGCACAGAGGTTGACTATGGAAAGCATAATAGCTTGAGCCCAATTTTCCCCTCGGGACATTTCTAATGATACAAGAGAAACAACTTAAACTTGAGTAATGCTTTTAACCAGTGATGTGTTCCAAGGTCATTCACAACAGCATGAAATAAGTGTTAGTGGGGGGGACCAAAGATCAGATTGCAATTGGGAAGAGATAAGATGAGACAGCATTTTGGGAGAGGTGTCAAGTGCTGGCTCTCACTGTGATGAGAAGACTTTGTATAGCAAAGTGACAGGAACTGTATGCAGTATTCTAAAAGTAGCCTCACCAACATCCTGTACAACCTCAACATGATGTCCCAACTCCTATACAGGGGGTTCTGCTATGACATGATAGTTGTGTTCCAGCATTACAGAAAATCGCACTATAGAAATAATGGGGCCTAGGGGAAAAACGGGGTTGGGGCACAAAGGACAGATAACAATTATATTTTCCAAATTTTCCAAAATTCTTTCTCACCTCTGCTTTATTCTTATAGCTCCAGTTATAATGACAGTTTATTAAACAGGTGATGCTGCAAAGAGGCAATACATTTACGAATCTGACCTTATATTTGCAGCAAAGTGATAGCTGGGCTTTGAATAGAGTTCTGCCACTGGAAATCCTAGCAATGGTCAGTACTGCATGATAGTGCAAGCATGGTCCAAATGAGGTGAACAGTTCAAAATTGTGAGAGATAGAGCTCAGACCCAGCAACTCTCCATGAAACGCCCCCAAAATTGACATGTCAGCAATTTTTAATAAAATTCCCTCCTCCATTTAAATGCTGATCTGACCTGACATTCCACTAGCACAGACTTCTGGATAGATTCTGAGATAAGTGAAGCAGAAGAATCTGACCTTTCTTTCATATGTAGCCCGTTGGCATTGAAGTTAATTGTAGGATTAAAATGCATTGTAAACCTGAGTAACATTGTATTCAAAATAGTGCTGGAAAAGAGCAGGTTGTGACACCGACAATTTTTGGTACAAATGATTTGCGTGAGCAAGTTGAAAAATGTTTACACATTGAATACGTAACAAAATCTAGGCAAAAATACTACACACAGGTGCATGTTTTAACAGCACTCATTATTTTAAACTATACTTCATTTTTTTACTTACACCATCAATTTAGTATTGGAGTCCATTCTTCTATTTAAATAAGCTGCATTTTTAAATAATGCGGGTTCATTTAGTGTGTTCAGCATAAACTCTTCAAATTTAAGACTCCACATTTTCCTAATAAGATGGTTGTTTTCTATGTGATATTACATTTGAGGTTTATGACATACAATCCATGCTCAATGGAATCACGTTATAGCCAACACAAGTTCGCGTTATACAAATACCATTTCCCCACTCGTCAACCGCATTAATGCTAATTCGCATTGCCAGAATATGCCTTTACAGGAGAACCCCCTGTACTCAATGGTTTGAGCAACGAAGGCAAGTGTGCTAAATGCCTTATTAAATTAAAAGTGCTGTATACATGTTGTCAAGAAGGATATTGTGATTAAGTCAATTTCCCTATTGCAAGAAGAGAATCATGTATTTATTTAGTCCCACAGGCCCATACAATCCAGGAAACATCTTATTTTGACTCCTAGTCAATGCTGATCTGAGCTAGAACCTTGGAATGTGCCAGTTTGAACATTAGGTTGAGGTGAACCCCTAACACTGGAAGACCAACAAGTTTTGGGCATACCAAAGAGTGTTTTTCACCGAGTTGATAGTCTTCCTAGTGCAGTGAATGTTTGTCTGAGCGCGCCCCATGGGACAGACCATAGAGCGCAGAGTCCTGCATCACAGAGCTGCTGGGGATAAACCTCAACAAAAACTACGGCATTTCTATCCAGACTTCCTTTACCTAGCCATGCTCCAAAGGAGACGTGTGACAATCTCCTCACCAGTGCAGCCGCTTTGAGTGTGGAATGTGGTGGTAGAGTCCAAGCGTACATAAAGACTCTTCACAGGTAGTGCCCTTCACACCACCAGCCAAGCTGAACAATAAATTGAACCTGGTTGAGGAATGTGTGTTCATGTCCCTCAACAGGGACTGTATGGTGTGCTGTTTTCTACAATCAGTTCCCAATGCAGCAAAACTGTACGAGTTAAGCTGACTTACTACATTTGTTTTAATAGGAAGAGAGAATTTAAATTGGGTTTTGAACAATTCTTTGCACGATGGGATGTTTGTCAACTCATGATTTTTTAAAAAAAACTTGTGAAGTTTTGCTGAATATCAACATTGCTGTATCCAGAGATTTATAGTCAATGTTTACCTAGTCCCAGTGAAACTTTCATGACTTAAATAGCAAATATAGAAGTGGTAGCTCTGAGGAACAGAAATATCACAGTTACTGGGAATGCGTTATAATTAGATGCGACAGGTTTTATTTATGTGATTTAGTTCCTGCTTTAACGTTTGTTAACTAATGGTGTTACATTACTGCTGAGGCTGACTGTTGGTAAATTAGAGCCTTTGGTAAAATGTAGTATCTTGTAAAATACAGTATGACAAAAAGACCATATTAAACATAATTATTGGTGAATATGTATGATTTATTTCAGCCTAAGAACTGGTAAGAAAATGTAGGGAAACATTTTACTAACTGCTTGTGTTATTTCTAATCCTAGAAGGAAATAATACTCGAGAGGAAGAGTGTTCTCCTTTGTCCTGGCCAAACTTGATCCATCAATTAGCACTTCAAATAGATTACCTGGTTTTTAATCTCATTGCAATTCTCTTTCCTCGGATACTGTCTCTCTACCTTCCTTCAAATCTGCTGTCAACTCCTCTCCAAAAAACTAATGCCTGATTGTTCTGTCCTCGCAAACTACTGCCCTATCTCCAGTCTTCCATTCTTCTCCCAAGTCCTGGAACCTGCTGTCATCTCTCAAATATACACCCATCTTTTCCAGAACTCCATGTTTGGATTCTGTCATCGTGTTTCCTTCACAGTTTGTCTGCAAACGTCAATACAGCTGATGACACCATCTTCACCCAATTCTGCTGCATGGTGGTCCCAGCCTTCCCTCTATAATCAGAATCACCTGCAAATGCTTTGCTCACTGGTGTCACACTATTACCTCCTATTCTCTCGAGGATTTGTCATTGGCACCTTTCTATTTCTGAGCTGAGAAATTGTCAGAAAACAGCTGGCTGCTCTGATTAGATTATTCATGTCATCATTCTTGATGTTTTGATTGTGAAGAGAGACTTGCATTTATTTAGCGTCTTTCATCACCTTGGGACATCCCATATTGCATTACAGCTAATGAAGTACTTTTGAAATATTGCCATTTTGTAGTGTCAGAAACACTACAGCCAATTTGTGCACAGCAAGTTCCCACAAACAGCAATGTGATCATTTTTGTGAGAGATAAAAGTTGACCAAGACTCTGGAGATAACTCCTCTGCTCTTTTACAAAAGAGTGCTATTGGATCTTTTACATCCACCAGAGAGGGCAGGCGGGACTTGGCCTAACACCTAATCTGAAAGTGGCATCTCCAACACTGCAGCATTAAACTGGGCCAGCACTTATTGCCCATCCCTAGTTGTCCTTGAGAAGCTGGTGGTGCCGCCTTGACTCGCTGTACGTAAACCCAAAATGTTATTGAGAAGGGAATTCCAGGATTTTGACCCAGCGACCATGAAGGAACAACGGTTCAGGTCAAGGCCCGAAACGTCATGTTTTCCTGCTCCTATGATGCTGCTTGACCTGCTGTGTTCATCCAGCCCCACGCTTGTTATCTCGGATTCTCCAGCATCTGCAGTACCTTTTATCTCTGATATATTTCCAAGTCAGGATGGTGAGTGGCTTGGAGGTGAACTTGCAGGGAGTGGTATTCCCATGTATCTGCTGCCCATGTCCTTCTAGATGGAATTGGTCGTGGGTTTGGAAGATGCTTTCTGAGGATCTTTGGTGAATTTCTGCAATGTATCTTGTAGAATGTACACACTGCTGCAACTGAGCGTAGGTGGTGGAGGGAGTGGATACTTGTGAATGTGGTCCCTATCAAGTGGGCTGCTTTTTTTTGTGGAATTCAAATTTCACTATTTGCCTTAGTGCAATTCAAACCCATGCCTGGAGTATTAGGCTGGGGTTCTGGATCACACATCTAGTGACATCACCTCCACTCCACCACCTCGCCATGATTTCTGCTCAAACTCAAATGGGGTTCAAATTAGTCATGTTACCAATATCCTGCTTTAAATGTTCTGCAAAATCATCATGTGTTTTAATGAGAATACCAGGAATACAAGGCTCAGACTAACTTGTTAATAACTTGTTAATAATAATGTTTTTATATAGGACTTGTAGGCCAGCTAAAGTTTCACAATGCTTTATGGGAATAGATATTGATCCAAAAACAGTGACTTGAGGGTAAACATCTTCAGGTTTAGAAGCAGGTTTTACCAACAAATTACACTTAGATAACCCCTTCAATAATAATCAACCACGTCTATAATAATGTCCAGTTGCTGATGATAAAAAGTAGCACTCAAAAGTCTAGAGATAGTAAGAAGTGCCGATGCTGAAGTCTGAGGGAACAGAGCTGGTCAGGCAGCATCAGAGGAGCAGGAAAGCTGACATTTCGGGTTGGGACCCTCCTCCGAAACGTCAGCTTTCCTGCTCCTCTGATGCTGCCTGACCTGCTGTGCTCCTCCAGCTGCAGACTGTGTTAACTCGAAAGTCTAGAATAGCTTCAGCGGAGCATTGTTTTGTCAATTTCTTGCTAAGAATTATGTCTTTGTGTGATTTGGTTGCCATTGTTAGGGACATTAGCCGTAAATTGAGAAGGTTTGTTCAGTCACTCCAAGGATGGAACATTATACCCCGAATAATATTCATTGAGATTTATACAGTCCATTCAATGGTTAATTTACTGGTATAAATGCATCCTAAGTGACAAAAAGGTCAGTTGTAGTTATAAATAATGGAAGCCTTATCCTTAATTTTTAACATATTCTCAATGCAGCTTTAAATACACTAAGAATCTACTACCCTGCATCATGTAGGTTTTTGCTAGCTAAGGGCATGATGGAATAAGGAACTTGTGGGTGAATGGAGTTAGTTAGGATACAAAACTATGATTTCCCTTAACATTGGAACAAGCTGGAAGAGGAAGAACATTAAAAACTAGGAGCAAGGGTAAACCTTTCAGATCTTGAGTCTGTTCTGCCACTTAATGGTGATGAGTTAAATGGTGTCCACCTGACCCTATGTTATCATATGGTCTATGTGACCCTTCACTCTTTTACTTAAGGTGGGTGAGACGGACCAGTTTCTACAAGTTTCTTTTTGACGGTTCCTAATGCCAGGATCAGAAGAGTTGTCAATTTTCCTGCCGTTTCCAGGATGTCGCTGGGATTTGGTGGGGAGGGCTAGGATTTTTCTGGGAATTGGAGATCAACCTCCAGGGTATTGCTATGAACAAACTCCTGGGAGAAAAATCCATTGGGAGAAGTTACTAATTAACAACAAGTCAAGTAGCATCAGGTAACAAAGTGTCAAATTGTTTCATGATTATTGTGGGAAGGAATTTAGGCATGGCACTGATGGACAAGTTGGGTGAAAAAGCATAGGAGTGTGGGGTTGGATGCTGTCATGTGGAAAGTACAATCGTATGAATTAGTAAGACTAAGAGTTGGCTATTTGGGGCCTCGAGACTGCTCCGCCATTCAATAAGATCATGGCTTATCTAACTCTAATCTCAACTCCACTTTCCTACCTGCTGTTAATAACTTTCAACTCCCTTTTCAGTCACGCATCTATCTAACTCCACCTTAGAAACATTAACGATCTTGCCCCCACAGCTCTCCAGAGTAGAAGGTTCCATAGATTCTCAGCTTTTTGAGGGGGAAAAAATTCTCTTCACCTAAGCCATAAATGGGAGAACCCTTAAGTGTCCCCTAGTTCCAGTCGCTCCCACAATGGGAAGCTTCCAGGAGGAATACATTCAATCACAGTTGTCAGTCTTTAACCTCTCCTCTCCTTAAGACTGCAGATGGTGATATAGAACAAAGACACAGCTGTATCTTTCACAATACCTTTCAACATGCGGTCTCCATGCTACAGGGCAGATGTCTGTTGGAGTGTCTTGAATAGGGAGGGCACAGCCATTGCTTGGCAGCCAGCATGATGATATCATATTAACCGCTTCTAAAGCAATCTCCAGTCCTCGCCATCTCCATTTTCTGATCATCGGCAATTCTAACTGGAGGTGTGTTTGAACAGAGACGTTCCCACAACCCGTTTACTCTCTGCACTCCGATGTCCTGATGGATGGCCATAGATAAAAGGACAATCCTAAGGTTCTGGAGTAGATCTGCAGCTTGAGTTGTGGGTGTTGAGAACAGACACATGGGTAAGGAACCTCTCCGACAGGAAATTAACAGGCGTGGAAAAAGCTGTTCTCACCTGAGGACTGAACTACAACTACAGGGACGCCAACAAAACGGAATTCCTAACTACACTGGAAGCCACACTCGAGACCAACAATATCAATGAAGAAACAGAACAAACTACACGACAGACAGTAGTCCCGACACTAACCAGAAGGAGTGAACTCAACACCCTCAACACGGGAAAGACAAGTCCTGGACGGATTAAAGAAGGACAAGAACATTACAATACCACCCGCAGACAAAGGGCGCATGGCAGTGATAATGAATAAAAGGGACTACATCTCCAAGGCACAAGCGCTGCTCAGTCGAGAACACCTACCGGCCAGTACAAACTGACCCGACACTGCGACTAGGCAACGAAATCCTCCACATGCTACAAAGACCTAAACAAACAGGACAGATCAACACAACAGACTCCTTAAAAATGAAACCTGAAGGAACCAACACACCCCGATTCTATGGCCTCCCTAAAGTGCACAAGCTGGAAGTCCCCCTCAGACCCATAGTCTCCTTACCAGGCACTCCATCTCACAGATTAGCCAAAGAACTACAAAGGAGACTCGGGCACCTAGTCAACAAGTCACCCCACTCTATCCACTCAGTCCAAGGATTCCTCAACTCCATCAAAGACATAAAGATAGAGGATGAAGAGACCATGATATCGTTTGATCTCACCGCCCTATTCACATCAATAGACATACCACTAGCAGGGGAAATAATGACAACACGACTAGAACAAGAACACGACCCCAGTGAAATCATCTCCAAGGACAACATGCTCAAACTATTGGACCTATGCCTGACCACCCGCTTCACCTTCAACGGCCAAACATATGAGCAAATCAACGGGACGCCCATGGGATCACCTATCTCTGGACTCAGCAGAAGCAGTGATGCAAAGACTGGAAAGGACTGCCCTTCCGCAAATCCAACCTAAACTGTGGAAACGCTACGTAGATGGCACCTTTGTCATTATTAAACAGACCAAATTGTAAGAGAGACACAAACTTTTAAACAACACCCTCACTGGAATAAGATTCACCAGACAGGAGGGAAAGAACAAACAGCTCCCATTCCTGGACGTCACAGTACAGCGCAAGACAAATGGGGAACTGCAAACGAAAGTACACCGGAAAACCCCACACACAGACCAAGAACTAAACTTCAACAGTAACCATCCCAGCACACACAAAGGAAGCTGTGTGCGAACACTATTTAAAAGGGCAGCAACACGGAACTACGCCAAGAGGAAGAAGAATGCCTCTTCCAAGTGTTCAAGGATAATGGATATCCAAAGAAGTGGGTCAGCAGATGCCTACACGAACAGCATCAGAAAGAGACTACACGCCCCGACACACTCATCACACTACCCTACATCGGGAACACGTTGGAACTCACCACAAGACTCCTATGACCGCTGGGCATCAGAGTGGCACACAAGCCCACGTCAACCCTACGACAACTGCTCACCCGAACTAAAGACCCACTCCCCGTCATGGACAGGACCAAGGTCATCTACAAAATCCCCTGCAGTGACTGCGAGAAACACTACCCCGGACAAACAGGAAGGAAACTAACAACAAGGGTACACGAACACCAACTGGCTACAAAAAGACACGACCGATACTCACTCATCTCAATCCACATGGATAAGGAGAACCACGACTTCGACTGGGATGACACCAAGATCCTGGGACAAGCTAGGCAAAGACAAGCACGAGAATTCCTGGAAGCATGGCACTCCACGAAGCAGGCTATTAATAAAAACATTGAACTTGACCCCATATATATTCCACTACGAAGGAAAACCGGAAGTGAGGTAATCCATCTCAACCCCAGAGTTTAAAAACCAGGCGGGAGAAAACACCGACGCTTCATCGGAGGCTGCACTGAGGATGTTACCCAGCATAGAAACGAAACGACTGCGATACAAGAAACCAGCTCGGCAAGCCAACCAACCTCAAAAGGACAATCCTTTACAAACAAATTGGAATGGAAATTTATTGATCCTTTTCCATTGTTAATCTAGGTAATTTATTCAGAGTTTAATTCTGTTCTTAATAACGACAATCGTTAAGTAATGAACTGAAATGTGGATACAATTTCATATCTCAAGTCAGGAATGAGTTTCATGAAATTTTTATTTGTTCCTCCCCAATCAAAAATTGTTAGTTTTTTGTTAATAAAAAGCTAATATTGTTCTTTTGTATTATTGTCCCCAAGCTCTATAGAACATTTTTTTCTTTTGTCTTCAAATGCACTTCCTCCCCATTTTATTTAATTAAATTAAAAGTAAAATGAAAATTTATAGTTTGACCCAACCCTGCATTTGAACCAGTTTTGTCATTGGAATTTTAGTGAAGCCTGAGGGTGGTTATTATCTTTTTGCCTCTTGAACAAGGTGAAATACCTAACAGAGATAACAAGGTGCGGAGCTGGATGAACACAGCAGGCCAAGCAGCATCATAGGAGCTGGAAAACTTGACGTTTTGGGCCTAGACCCTTCATCAGAAATACATCCTGGTAATACCTAATAGACTTTAATAATAATAGACCTAATGCTAATACCTAACAGACTTTTTTAATGTCAGGTGTGAACATGAATTTGAATACTTTGACATCAATGATTTGGTACTACAATGTCATGGGTTGCTTCACCTGTTTTTTGCTTCAACCAATTTTTATTTAAAAATGGTGTGGCATTCTTATAAAGCATTTCAGAGAAGGGGAGAAACTTTCTAAGGAGGATATCACAGGACGGCAAATTGTCAAATCCCAGCATCTGTGGTACCCTGTCCTATTGGCAGCAAAACCTACCGGTCACAAAACCAGCCTTGGCAGTGACCCACATACTAGAATCCTATCAAATATGACACTAGGTACCTTCACCTCAAAGGGCGAACAGGATCAAACAAATTTAGCCTCAATAAGGAGACATCACATTAAGTGACTACACCTTAATGAAAGTCCTTTAACCTTACTGTCAACAGTGAATACCACTTGAACCTCAACGTTGTGGACTGAAATCCCACTCTAGAGATCACATTGCACAAATCTAAGGATGGCATCAACGTGGGTTTTTGTAGTGCTCCCTTAATAGAGATGCTGTCTTTTCAGGAAAATGTTAAACCAGGCTCTATCAAGTGGGCACAAAAGATCCTCCAGCACTAGTGAGAAGAACCAGAATTAGGCTTCCTGTCCTGGGTCAGGCCTTTTCAGGACGTGGGTTTGTTTCTGTGTCCCCGCAGGCTTTCTGTCCACACAGGCCTTGATAGGTTGGTGGTTCACATTCAGGGCTGGCCATGTGTGTCTGGGTGAGAGGGGTGATTTATTTAAAGTCCAAGCCAGCAAGACCAGGATGGGTTGTGTAGCTGTAGGTATTTGCATGAGTCGCATGTAGAGTTCTGGATTCTTTGGAATGGGTACAGAAATGGTTTACCAGGATGTTGCATGGTATGGGGCATTTTTTTGCTATAAGGTTGGATAGACTGGGTTTGTTTTCACTGGAACACAGGAGATTGACGGGTGACCTGATAGAAGTTTATAAGATTGTGAATGGCGTGGATGGAGTGGAAATTATGAGCATTTTTCCCAGGATGGACAGCGTCAATTACTAGGGGACACAGGTTCAAGGTGTGAGGGGGCAAGTTTAAAAGAGACGTGCTAGGCAGGTTTTTCACACACAGGATGGTGAGCGCCTGGAACGTGTTGCCAGAGGATGCGGTGGAAGCAGACACAATAGCAGCACTCAAGAAGCGCCTGGATGTATACATGAAAAGGAAGGAAATAAAGGGATATAGATCCTGTAAATAAAGACAGTTTTAGTATAAAAGGGCAAAATGTGTTGGTGCAGGCTTGGAGGGCTGAAGGGCCTGTTCCTGTGCTGTATTGTTCTTTTTTCTTGTTCTTTGAGCCACGGGTTCCTCAACCCTTGACACCACTGTCTCCCAACCCACACTGTGCCCAAGATGATACCAGCTTTCCCCCTCCCACCCCCCAACTTCATGGTAAAGTTTTCTTTATTAATTTTACCCAGAGTTGTTTATCTGCTCACTGAAAATAGTGGAATGATGGAAAGTTTATTGTGCATTGATGGTGATGGACCATTTTTTTAGTCATTTATATAAATGATTTGCATATGAATATGGGAGGTACGGTTACTATGTTTGCAGACAATACCAAATTTGGTGATGGTGCAGATAGTGAAGAAGGTTATCTCGGTGTACAATGGGACGTGTGTGGGTCAGTGCATCGAGTATAGGAGCTGGAATGTCATGTTGCGGCTGTACAGAACAGTGGTTATTTCACTCTTAGAATACTGCCTTCAATTCTGGTATCCCCACTACAGGAAAGATGCTAAACTTGGAAGGGTTCAGAAAAGATTTGAGGATGTTGCTAGGTTTGGAGGGTTTGAGCACTAGGGAGAGGCTGAACGGGCTGGGGCTATTTTCCCTGGAGCATCTTGGACTGAGGGGTGACCTGATAGAAGTTTATAATATTGTGAGTGTCTGGGATAGGGTGAATAGCCACGGTTTTTTCCCCAGGGTAGGGAAGTCCAAAACTAGAAGCCATAGGTTTCAGGTGAGAGGGTGGTGTGTGAATGGAATAAGCTCCCAGAGGGAATGATGGAAGCTGATACAATTACAATATCTTAAAGGCATCTGGATGGTTATATGAATAGGAAGGGTTTAGAGGGATATGGGCCAAATGCTGGCAAATGGGGCTAGATTTATTCAGGATATCTGGTTGGCGTAGGCGAGTTGGATAAATGGGTGTTTCCATGCTGTACAACTCTAGTGACTCTGATAAGACAGTGGGCATCTGGTCACTATTGACACTTGTGTTTATTATCCTCCATAAAATGTTGTAATTACACTGTCGATAGAGATTTGTTTTAGTGGTAATATTTATCAATTTATCTCTATCTTTGTTTGTGAATACTGCCACCAGAGGGTAAGGCTGATAGGGTTCTGAGGAAGGGTCACTGGACCCGAAATGTTAACTCTGTTTTCTCCTCCACAGATGCTGCCAGACCTGCTGAGCTTTTCCAGCAACTTTGTTTTTGTGGCAAGGCTGATCCTGTCTCATTGCTTGAATCAATTCAAAGTAAGAAACAGTTGGAATGTTTGTTTTATAAACAAAGCAGTGGATCACGATTAAAGATAAAGGGAGGGCTCCATTAACCTCTGCTGAAGGAGAAGGTTTTCTGCTGCATGGGACCAGGCGAAGAGATTCGGAAATTCTCATTAAGCGGAGCACGTTTTTCGAAAACGCCTTTTGTCCGTTTGCGGCCACCAGCGAAGGGCCGGTGCGCCGACGTTAGTGTTTCCCCCGGTAATGCGGGCCCAGCACATTAGTTCCGTGTCCCCCACTTTGGCGGAATCGCGTCACCGTCGACAGCCGGGTGGGCCATGGCGTTCCGGAAAGCCTTCCAAGTGGCCTGTGGCATCGCTGGCACCGCCGCCGTGGTGGTGGCTGCCGCGGCCACGACTCAAATGCGCGGCGAGGGCCGGGTCGAGGCGGCGGCGGTGAGTTGGAGCCCGAGCCCGCCTCTGGAGCAGCGAGCGGCCGCCGGCTGGGACTTCAACTGGGACAAGTGAGTGCGGGAGAGGCCCAGGCCCCGGGGAGAGGCCGCAGGAAACCCCCCCCCCCGCGGGGCTGAGGGGGTGCCGCAGTGTCGGAGCTGCCCTCCCTGTTCAGCATCGCCTCAGGTTCCCGTTTAAACCAAACTGCGCCGCTCCCTTCGCCCTGGGCTTGGCCCCCAGGGGCCTTCCTCCAGCTCCCTCTGCACCAGGCCTCCTGCTTAATATTTAATGCTCCATCAATATCCGCGCCCACCCCAAATCAAAACTGGTTTGCTGTCTATGGGATTGAACTGAATGCACGTCAGGAAGGAGGCTGCTGATGTCTTCATCTTCATCATCCTGTAAATAAAAGAACCAGAAACAGAAATTGCTGAAGAATCTGTGCTGAGAAAACAAAGAGTTGACGTTTCGAGCCCAGCTCCCCACTGGAGGATGGAGAGCTGGAGTTCTTTGAATATCAGAATAGTTGGGTATCAAGGGATTTACAGCAAAAACCAACAGATGAAGTATATACGTGGATGTAATTGAATGGCAGAACAGTCAAGATGGCCAGTTTGAGCTATTTTAGTGTTACAGGAATGTTGTACTGGTACAAGGTCAAATTCCACTGAGTGTAGCATCAAGGATCAGTGGGTATCAGGGGATAAACTTTCTCCTGGTTGGAGTCCTACCTGGCACATGGGAAGAAGGTTGTGGTTGTTGGATGTCAGTCATCTCGGTTCCAGGGCATCTCTGCAGCAATTCCTCAGGGTAGTGTCCTAGACCCAACCATCTTCACCAGCTTCATCAGCAATGACCTGCCTCCATCACAAGGTCAGCAGCAGGTATTTCATCAATGATTGCACAATGTTCAGCACCTTTCATGACTCTTCAAATACTGAAGTGGTCAAAATGCTGGAATTCCCTGTTTATGGGCATTATAGGTTAACCTGCAACAGAAAGACTGCAGAAGGCAGCTCACCACCACCTTCTCAAGGGAGGGCAATAAATGCTGTCCAGCAATGTCCACCCACATCCCACAAATTAATTTTTTAAAAAAAATCTGAATTCGCTTCTTCCACGTTACTGTGCTCATAACTGGTGAACTTTGCCAAACTTTAATGCAGTTGTGTGGAAGCATTTGTGTTGAAGGCAAATTAGTTCTTCTTGCATGCGTTTAACCAGTTCTCAGGTAGATAGTTAAAGTACCAGGGAAGGAGTTTTCTGATGGAATGTAAAACACTGAGAATGTGGTTCCTGTCCTAACCATTGATTAATTCCTTTCTTTCAGGCGGGAGCCTATTTCATTGATGAAACCCAATAAGAAAAACAAAGACAACGCTGAGGACTTTACTGCTCGACTTGAAAATTACAAAGTCAAAGCCACAAGGCACATCTTCCTCATCAGACATTCCCAATACAATCTGTCAGCTTCAACAGACAAAGAAAGAATTCTGACATCACTGGGTCTGTACATGTGAATTTATTACATAAGACCTTTTGTAAATTATCTCTTTGGTTGTATCTAGTTTTATTTTGTATTGATTATCCATTTGTCAGGAGTGAGGAACAACTGTTGTTGGGAAACGAGGAGCTAAGATCTTGCAGAGGAAATTGTGCTAGGCTTGGGAGAAAGCACAAGGGATGAATTAGAGAGAAAATTCTGGAATATTCCATAGTTTTAGCAGAACCTGCAAAAAGTTTGAAATGAAATAGGTTTTGTACAAGTGAAAGGAAGGGACTGGGAGGAAAACATTTGGAAAGTCTGTGGTGGATTAAATGACAAATGGCTTAACTTTTATTTTGGATTTCAAACATTTGCATTATTTTGATATATGAACTAATTGGACAGATTTTTTAAAAAAAGCTAGCACAGGCACAATGGGCCAAATAGTCACCACCTTTGCTATATTATCCTATGATGCACATCCTTGTTTTCAGATCGCTGCCACCAGCTTAGCGCTGCTTCTTCCTGTAATCTCTCCCAGTCCTGTGACTGTTCAGGATGTTTGTGCTCATCTAATGCTAGCGTGTTGAGCAGTCTCAACTTGAATCACACCACCACAGGTGACCGTGCCTTCAGCTGCTAAAACCCTAAACTCTGGAATTCCCTCCGAGTGTCTAAGACACTTTCTTCCTTTAAAACACTCTCTTCAAATGTATTTTTCTACTTTGGAAAGTGAATTGGTGAACTGGAGCAATCTTAATTTTACATTAGTTTACAGGCTGAAACATCGCAAGTATACACTTCCTAATTATCCTCCCAACATTTTCATCTCTTTTATATTTGCTCGAGGTATTTTCAAATCAGCCTTTTCAGAGATGTTATTACACGACTGAAACAGTTGCAACTTGAACCCAGACCTCCCACCCTAGGGGTAGGGAGACTACCACTCATTGCAAAAGCCCTTTATATTTGCACAATGAAAGCTGCGTTAAAGCACTCTACTTCTGAATAACTAAGCACAATGGCTAGATAATTTATCTTTTAGTAGTTATTTATTTGGACAAGTTTTTGACTATTATCCCTACCATCTCCTCGTATGCCTCACTGTTTGATTTTGCTTTATAACTTTCCTGTGAAGACCTGTGAGATGTTTTCTTATGTCAAAGTTACTTTATAATCATAATTTGTTGTAGTGCAGGATGCCAGGAAGTTTCGAGAGTGGGAGAGCAGATTACAGAGATCAATTTGCGGCAATGATGCCAAATTCAGATTTTAATCTTTGGAGGAAGACCAAGTAAACCAATAAGTTCAGTTGTTTTAAGGTCCTCAGTTGGAAAGGATGAGCAGGAGCAGCCAGTGTTCCTTTAAACAGGCAGAACAATGCCCAGGATAGATTATTGTGTCTTATGTAGAGCAAAGAGCTAATATATCATTATTTATGCTTTGCAGTTCTAGAAATGTGGTGTTTGTAATATAGCATTGTTAATGTATTCAGTACTGTGGTAAAGTGTAGTCCATTAGACATTTGAGGATGTTTATTGAATTTATCAGATGAACGGCTTGTAGTTTTATTGTCTATGACCTGTTTATTACCTTCAGGCTGAAAATGTTACTTTGTTCCAGGACGTGAACAGGCTGAACTAACGGGTCAGCGATTGGCAAGTCTGGGATTGAACTATGACATTCTTATTCACTCCAGTATGACCAGAGCAAAAGAGACAGCGACAATTATTAGTAAATACCTGCCAGGTGGGTCCGGGTGCACTCAGTCAGACCAATGCTGTGTCTGCAAGATACTTTGCAGATTTTCTTCTGATTTTTAATAATCAGTTGTATCATAAAAAAGTAAAATTTGCATTTGTGGGACTCGGATATTTAACAGGGACGATGCACAATTAGATTTATTTACTCAGAGATAAAAGGTACTGCAGATGCTGGAGAATCCGAGATAACAAGCATGGGGCTGGATGAACACAGCAGGTCAAGCAGCATCATAGGAGCAGGAAAACTTGACGTTTCGGGCCTAAACCCTTCATCAGAAAAATTTATTTACTGCTCTTCTCGACGTTTTTCTTAAAGACAACCTGTTTGGCTAAACCATTGGTCACCTTTCCTAAAATCTCCTTATGTGGCTTGGTGTAAATTTTTGTCTGAAGTGCTTAGGGATGTTTTACTGCAGTTAAACTGCTGTATTAATGTAAGTAGCCTTGCATATCCTTGAAGTGTCGATGGACGTAATGTTTTAAGATAAAAGCCTGTGAATACTTTGAGACCCAATGTTTGTTGAGTGTTACGTGTCGCGTGTCGCGTGCTTGGGAGAAAGAGGGGAACACGGACCTAAGGCTCCAAAATGTCTCCAGGAGGAGATTTCCTCCCCTCCTGTCTCCATCGGTTGTAAATTCACTGATATACATTGATCATTCTGATAAGTCATTAATTCCACTATCGTTGAATTATGTGACTAATAAGTTGGGAAAACTGAACTAGATGGACCTTGGTCCTTTTTCTTATTTAGCAAATTCTTTTTTATCAGTTGATGCTGATATTGACAAAGGTATAAATTCCATAACGATCTGTTACTAGTCAGTGCTTTACTTGTTACTTCATTAGTGGCAGCCTGTCGCAGTTCTTAGCACAAGCCTTTGATGTTCAGAGAGATTTCAGTTTAATGTAGTGTTGAGGGAGTACTGTATTGTCAGAGTGACCGTATCTCAGATGAAAATTATTTATAGAAAAAGAGATTGGTGTTCTGACTAATATGATGGGGAAATGGTATCATAGTGATACTGTCACTAGATTAGTATTTCAGAGCCCCAGACTAATGTCATGGGCTCATGGATTTGAATAAGACCATATGATATGGGAGCAGTTCGGCCTATCAAGTCTGCTATGCCATTCAATCGTGACTGATATATTTCTCAACCCCATTCTCCTGCCTTCTCTCCATAACTCTTGATCCCTTTATTAATGAAGAATCTATCCATATCTATCTTCAATAAACTCAATGACTTGGCCTCCACAGCCTTCTGCAGTAATAAGTTCCACAGAATAACCACCCCCTGACTGAAGAAATTTCTCCTCATCCCAGCTCTAAAGGGTCGTGCTTTCATTTCTGAGGCTGTGCCTTCGGGTCCTAGTCTCTCCCACTAGTGAAAACATCTTCTCCACGTCCATTTTATTCAGGCCTGTCCGTATTCTGTAAGTTTCAGTCAGATCTCCCTCATCCTTCTAAACTCCGTTGAGTACAGACCCAGAGACCTCCATTGCTCCTCATGTGACAAGTCCTTCATCCCCAGGATCATTCTTGTTAGCCTCCTCTGGGCCCCCTCCAATGACGGCACATCTTTCCTTTGATACAAGGCCCAAGTAGTGTTCCAAATGCAGTCTGACCAGAGCCTTACATAGCCTCAGGAGTACGTCTCTGCACTTGTGTTCTAGCCCTCTTGAAATGAATGCTAACCTTGCATTTATCCTACTAATTGCCAACTGAACCTGCATGTTAACTTTAAGAGAATCCTGAATGAGGACTCCCAAATCCCTTTGTGCTTAAAATTTCTGAAGCCTTCCCAATTTAGAAAATAGTCTATGCCTCTATTCTTCCTACTAAAGTGAATAACCTCCCAATTTCCCCATAGTGTGTTCCATCTGCCATTTCTCTGCCTACTCGCCTAGCCTGTTCCTCCACCTATGTTTGTGTCAAACTTAGCAAAAATGTCCTCAGTTCCTTCATCCAAATCATCGATGTATACTGTGAATAGTTGTGGTCACGACACAGACCCCTACAGTACTCCACTAGACACCTGTTGCCATTTGAATTCAATAAAAATCTGGAATTTTTTTTAAGAAAGCTGGCCTAATGTAAACCATGTAATCATTGTCACTTGTTGTAAACAAAAACTGACCTATTAATGTCTCATGGGAAGGAAATCTGCCATCCTTACTTGATCTGACCTATATGTGGCATGAGTGAATGTGATTTAACTGCTGTCTGGACAACTAGACAATAAAACTTACCCTAGCCAGTGATGCCCACATTCCCTGTACAAATAATAAAAATGACTTCACAAAAGCAGATTATCTATTCATTACCGCATTGCTGTTTGTGGAAACCTGCTGCATGCAATTTTGCTACACTTTATAAGTTCATTGGCTGTAAAGTACTTTAAGACATGGTGGTGAAAACAACAGACATGATGTAAGTCATTCTTTTTCACAATCCCATCCGATCCTGGTGACTTACCGACTTTAGAAACAGTCAGTCCTTTTCTGCTTTGATTTTTTTTAACAAACTTCTTTTACTATGGCTTTGGTTGCACCTTCTTCCTTGGTAAAACAAGGATTACAAATTAAAGTATCATGTGAAAAATATGATGGAGGAATGGGATACGAATACCTAGGTTGGGTACCTAGGTTGACTGGACGGCTGGATTATGATGCAGTGATGCAGTGTGGGTTCAATTCTCACACCAGCTAAGGTTATCATGAAGTACTCGCCTCATCCTCTCCCTCAGGTTAAACCACCACCAGTCATTTCTCTCTAATGAGACAGCAGCCCTATTGTCTTGTAAAACGATGGTGACAGTATTGTGTGCGGCTTTGCTTTGATGGATTCCTTCTGTGGCAGGTCACTGATCTCAGTTGCGTCTTTGAGGCAAAAAAGAAGAATGTTCATGTGTAGCAATAGAGGGGAATGGGGAAATAGATCAGTGTAATAGGCAATTAGTGTCTTTAATGTACTGATTGGATGTGGCATTTATATCTGTGAGCATTGTGGTTCTAGGTTTGGAAATGATGAGTTGCGACTTACTGAGAGAAGGAGCACCAATTGAACCCGTGCCACCAGTCAGCCATTGGAAACCAGAGGCTATGGTAAGAATGAAGCTAAAGGTAACTTACATTAAACTGTTTCTGTTGAGAAGTGCCAGTGGAAATCACAAGATTACGTGCTGTCCCATTGGTTCAGTGAAGCTAATGTTTGAATATAGTTTGGTTTTCATTTATAGATACGGGTGACTTAGCAAGTTTCTTTTTTTTAATGAACTTCCTGCTGTTAAGGAGCCATGTGGATCCTAAGAATATTGTTATAACTCACTCCTTCAACCCAAAACTACTTCGCACAAAATTGGAACAGAAGTGCATCATTCAGCCCTATTCTGCCTTTCAATTCGATCCTTGCTGTTTCTATAGGAGATGGCTGTCTGGATTGGTAAATAGTGAATGCTATTCGTTTTCGATACACTGAAAGCTGCAGTATTGCTAAAAGAGTCTACTGCGGCTGTGTTCTGCTCTGGTGATACTAACTTGCCTCTCTCTGTTTAAGAGTTTGAAGTATGTGAGAACAGTTTTGTGTTCTGGACTGATGATTGGGATGACTGCAGCCAAATTCAGTGCTTATGTCTGTGCTTGCTTGCCATTGGAAGTGTTGGTTTTAAATCATATCTGTCTGAGTCAGACTAAATTCAGGTCACAGCAAAATGCCAGTCTTCCCACAATGAGACTCAACATATTATCGACAAAGCAAAGTTGGGAGTCTGATGGAACGCTCTTCACTTGCCTGGATGAGTGAAGCTCCAACAACACTCAACAATCTCGACAAAACCGTCCACTTTTTTTGGAACCCTTCGCTGTCTACCATGCAGGAGGAGAGAGACAGCAGGTGCATTGGAATACCACCACCTGCTGTTTCCCCTTCAATCCACCCACCGTCCTGACTTGGAAATATATCATTGTTTGTTCAGTGTCACTGGGTCAAAATCCTGGCAGTCCCCTCCAAACAGCACTGGAAGTATTCCAACACCCAATGGATTACAGTGGTTAAAGAAGGCAACTCATCACCATCTTCTGCAGGACAATTAAGGATGGTCAATGAATGATGGCGTCACCAGTGTCACCCACATCGTCTGAACAAATAATCTTAAAAAAACTGTGTTCTGATTCCTTTAGAGATAACTTGGAGAAAGAGCAGGTTATAACTGCCATCAAAATTCTGTTTGAAACATTTGTTAATCTAAAATACGTATCTTAATCATGTGTTAATGTAATTGCTCTTGAGATATTACACCCCCATGTTGCTGTTAGAAAGGGAGTTCCATGATATTGATCCAGCAACAATGAAGGAATGGTGATATATTTCCACATTACAGTTCAGAGATGGATTTTGCCAGTCTGTTTATAATTTCCAGATGGTACTTCTTTCCAGACAGTATCTAAAGTGACTTACATATTTTTCAAATGTACTCAGCAGTATCACGAAGATGGTGCAAGGATCGAAGCTGCCTTCCGACGCTACATTCACAGAGCTGATCTGAAGCAAGAGAACGATAGTTATGAGATCATTGTCTGTCATGCAAATGTTATCCGGTATTTTGTTTGCAGGTATTTATTCAATATTTTGTTATAACTGGGGAAAATGTAGAGGTCTTATACCCGGTAGTGTATTTCCAAGTAGCTATTAGAGCATCAAGTCCACATTCCATTCAGTATAACACCAATATGATAATCACAAATGTTTGCAAATTCATTTAATATTTACCAGTGTCAGAATTTGTTGGAAATGAAAAGTCTTGCCTGTGCACTCTTGGTGACTCGTTTCAGTGATGCTTAGAGTTTTTGAAAAAAGTTCTGGTTCGGAGAAGTGACAGGGTTGAGATCAGTTCTATAAAGAAACTGGACAAGCAAGGATTATTTTCCTTTCAGCAAAAATGGTTAAGGGGAGATTTAATGGAGTTGCTCAAATCATGGGGGGATTAATTGAGAAACTGTTTCTGGTGGAAGGAATGGTAACCAGACAGACCATAATTTTAACATTATCACCTGAAAAAGCAGTGCGGAACTGACTCTGTATTGTACTAACCACCTACATTATGTGCTCAAATATCTGGAATGGGATTTAAAACCACACCCGACAGAGCTGGGAACGTCAAGGCTAACATCAAAATATCACAGCTACATTCCAGACTTCTCAAAGTGAAAGAGAAGAACTCACTTAAGTACAAATAGCTTTGCTTGATTTTGTCTTATTTATTCATAGGATGTGAGCAACAGTAGTAAGACCAGCATTTATTGTTTATCCCTAAATGCTCTTGAGAAGGTGATGTTAAGCTGCCTATCTTTGATATAATTGACTGGGCTTGTTAGGCCATTTCGGAGGACAGCTGAGAGTCAGCCACATTGCTGTGTGTCTGGAGTCGTCTGTAAGTCAGATTAAGAAAGAACAGCAGAATTCCTTCATTAAAGAACATCAGTGGGTTTTTAATGCCCATTCAGTAGTTACATGGTTATTACTATTGGTACTAACTTTTAATTCCAGTATTAGTTAATTAATTGCATTTAATTTCCCCAAATGCCTGGAAAGTATTTGAACTCCTGTCTGTGTCCAGCTCTCTTGAATTGCTAGTTTAATAGCATAATCTTATGGTGCAACACATCATCTGTTTGTAATAATGTAAGTAATGATTTGACTAATCAGACTGCATAAACTTTTGAATGAGCAGTTGTGTTTGACAAACATGTTGGAGTTTTTTTGAGGGTGTCACTAAAAGGATTGATAAAGGTAAGTCAGTGGACGTAATATAAAAGACCTTTGATAAAGTTTCCCGCAGGAGGTTAGTTAGTAAAATTAAAGTACAGGGAGTAGTGGTAATACATTGGCACAGATTTAAAGATTGGCCAGTGAGCAGAAACAGTAATGATATTGTGAGAATGACTTCATGGTCGGCTCTGTCCAATGGGACAATTCAAGGACGAGGTACTTAGGGCCCCGGTTGTTCACAATATGTATCAATGATTTGGATCTGGGCTCCAAATGTAAGATTTCCAAGATACAATGCTGGGTGGGAATGTGACGAAGATCCAAAGTAATGGATTTGGAAAGACTTGCTGAGTAGGCAAGAACATGGCAGATGGAATATAATGTGGATAGTTGTGAATATACAATTTGGTAGGAGGAACAGATGTGCAGAGTATTTATCTTACATAGTAAACAATTAAAAAGTGTAGATCTACAAAGGGACCTGAGAGTCCTCATTGAATATTCACTGATTGCCGACACACAGTTCAACAAGCAATTAGAAAGGCTAATGGGATAGAGTCATAGAGTCTGTTTCCATGCTGTACGACTCTCCAATCCAGTTTGTCCATGCCAACCAGATATCCTAAATAAATCTAGAACATAGAACATAGAACTCAGCAGGTCTCTGAAGAGTCACTGGACTTGAAATGTTAACTCTACAGGCCCTTCGGCCCACAATGTTGTGCCGAACTTTTACATAATCCTAAGGTCTATCTAACCTCCACATGCCTGTCTAATAGCCACTTAAATGCCCCTAATGAGGCTGGCTCCACTACCCTCTCCGGCAATGCATTCCACGGCCCTACCACTCTCTGAGTAAAGAACCTACCTCTGACGTCTCCCCAATATCTACCTCCTTTCACTTTAAAACTATGCCCCCTCATAAAAGCTACCTCCACCCTAGGAAAAAGTCTCTGGCCATCTACTCTATCTATACCTCTGATCATTTGGTACATCTGTAGTCCCATTTGCCAGCATTTTGCCCTTTTCCCTCGAAACCCTTCCTATTCATATACACATCCAAATGCCTTTTAAATGTTGTAATTGTACCAGCCTCTTCCACTTCTTCTGGCAGCTTATTCCATACACATACCACCCTCTGCATGAAAAAGTTCCCACTTAGGTCCTTTTTAAATCTTTCCCCTCTCACCTTAAACCTATGCTCTCTAGTTTTGGACTCTGCTATCCTGGGGAAAAGGCCTTGGCTATTCACCCGATCTGCACCCTTCATGATTTTAAAAACTTTTATTAGGTCACCCCTCAGTTCAGCTTCACCCTATAGCTCAAACCCTCCAACCCTGGCTACATCCTTGTAGATCTTTTCGGAACCCTTTCCAGTTTCACAACATCCTTCCTATTAGCAGGGAGACCAGAATTGAATGCAGTATTCCAAAAGTGGTCAAAACAATGTCATGTACAGCTGCAACATGACCTCCCAACTCCAATGCTCAATACACTGACCAATAAAGGCAGACATTTCAACTGCTTTCTTCACTATCCTGTCTACCTGGGACTCCACTTTCCAAGAACTATGAAACTGCACTCCAAGGTCTCTCTGTTCAGCAACACTCCCCAGGACCTTACCATTAAGTGTACAAATCCTGCCATGATTTGCCTTTCCAAAATGCAGAACCTCACATTTATCTAAATTAAAACTCCATTTGCCACTCCTCAGCCCCCCAATCAAAGCCCTGTTGTACCCTGAGTTAACCCCCTTGGCTGACCACTACGCCACCAGTTTTGGTGTCATCTGCAAACTTACTAACCATACCTCCTGTGTCCACATCCAAATCTTTTATGTAAAATGACAAAAAGCAGTGGACCCACCACTGATTTTTGTGGCACACCACTGGTCACAGGCCTCCAGTCCGAAAGCAGTTCTCCATCATTACCCCTGTCTCATACTTTTAAGCCAGTTCTGTATCCCAATGGCTACTTCTCCCTGTATTCCATGTGATCTAACCTTGTTAGTCTATCAAGTGGAACCTTGTAGAACACCGAAGTCCATATTGATCACATCCGCTGCGCTGTCTGAATCAATCCTGTTCAAAATATTGGCCTTTTATTGAAGGCATACCAAAGTGTTATAGCCTTTGGTTAGACTACACCTGGCATACTACATGCAGTTTTTTGACCCCCTTAGGAAGTATATTATTGTATAGCTGGAATGCAACAAAGGTTCACAAGATTTTTTCTTCTAGGATAATGGGACTGCATTATGAAAAGAGATTGGGGAAACTGGACTAAAACAAAAGACTGTGGATGCAGGAGGTCTGAATCAGAAACAGCTGGCGAAACTCAGCAGGTCTCTGAAGAGTCACTGGACTTGAAATGTTAACTCTACCTTCTTCCCACACATTGCCATACCTGCTGAGTTTTACCAGTAATTTCTGTTTTTGTTGGGGAAACTGAACCCAATTTTCTAGAGTCTCAGAATGAGGGGTGTTCAAACTGAAACCTACAAAACAATTAAAGGAGGAGCAAATTACTACAGGCGCTGGAATCTGTACTGAAAACAAAAAGTGCTGGAAATCGCAGCAGGTGAGGCACCGTCCATGGAGAGACAGCAAGTCTAGATGTCTTTTTATCTCTGCTATGACGAAGAGTCATCTCGACTCCAAACGTTAGCTTGCTCTCTCTCTATGGATGCTGCCTGACCACTGATTTCTAGCATTTTCTTGTTTTCAGTCAAAATAATTAAAGGGGTGGATGTTGTTAATAAATCAATAGATGCAGATGCAGGTTGGAGAGTCTTGAACCAGGGGACACTTTCAAAATAAAGAAAAACCTCTTAAAATTGAGATGAGAAATTCTTCTACTCAGGGCTGTGAATATTTGGAATTCTCTACATCAGAGAACAGTAGAAGCACAATCACTAAGTAGTTTAAATGGTTAACAATTTGGTATCATTAGAGAACATCCCCACTTCTGACTTTATGATGGAATGATCTATTTTGTAACAACTTTATAGATTCACCAAGGATTAATACATTTTCCAGTAATCCATGTTTTTTCTCTCTTTGTAGAGCTTTGCAGTTTCCTCCAGAAGGATGGCTGAGGATGTGTCTCAACAATGGCAGCATCACCTGGCTTACCATCCACCCTAATGGGAGGGTTGCGCTCCGAACATTAGGAGACACAGGCTTCATGCCTCCTGACAAATTAAGTCGCTAGAACAGAACTGCTGCTTGTTATTTTCAAAATCTTGTGCTTCATTTTACAGTGCAAAATGTTGTCTAATACTTGAAATGATATCAGTTGTTACCATGTCTGTTGACAACAAGTTAGATTTTTATTTTAATAACTTTTTTCCCAATTTTCTAATCACACCCCTGAATCCAGGTTGTACGAGTGTGTGTGTGTGTGGAATTTAATCAATGTTGATTCATTTTAAGCTGATGACACACTTGAATGATGTCTGCCTGTGCCATAGTATGTTTCTGTTCGCTTTCACTCCCTTACCTCATTATAACCTTGTTGAGAAATAGTAAACTTAACTTGGAGGGAGATGCAAAGTCAGGTCCAGAGTGTCATTATCACTGTAGCAGTAACTTGCTTTTTAAAATTTCAAATGATTCTCAGTTTAAGGGTTTGTTTAGTCTATAAAAGAATCACTTTTCTCTTGCAGATATTGTATGTAAGACCTAGCACACAGTGTCTTGCGTAATTTACTGTGGTTCATGAGACATGTCATTCGTCCTGGCTCATTGCATAGCTAAGTCGAGCAGCAGCCCTTCCTTGCTTGTGCAGGCAGGTGACCTCAGGAGAGGGGAGAATAGTTATTATGAATCTGACCCTCCATCGGTCATGGCTAGTATGGTGGATTCAGTTGTGATACCTCAGTAGGTGAACAGGCTATTAAAGCATGTATGAAATAGGATAACTTCTGTCCGTTGAACTGTAAGTGAAAGAATTTTTATCACAGATTGCTTCAGAACCAATGAATTAATTTTGAAATAGGCACAGCTTTGGTGGGAGGGTTGAATATAAGTTGTATGAAACAAATCATTATACTTGATAATTGGTGATCGAGCTATAGAACTTGTATCATGTTTTGCATTAAGCAGTTTACTGATTGTATCAATTTTTTTTTCCAGGCTACATCAATACAATTTTAAATTCATTACAGGGCTCTGCAAATAAAGGGTTTTTAACAAACTGTTGTCATGTAGCAATAGACGTGTTATTAACAAGCACAGTTATTGAAAGATCACAACCAGTAACTTTCATATCCTCTAATCCAATTTATGGATGTGGTTTTAATAAGGAGTTCTTTGACAAGTAAAGGTTAATTCTTTCATTTGAGTTGAAAGTAGTTTCTCAGCTTTAACTATCTGCCAACAGCATTACTTACAGAAAACCTTAATCTCAGTTTGGAGTAACTGTGGTCATCAGCTAGCTGTACACCACTCTGGTGCAACCTGACACATGGCTGTGAAAAACCGGTCAGTCACGGGGAACGGTTTGTTACATAAGTGGTGTGCAACTTACAAGGAGATAGCAAGAACTACAGATGCTGAAGTCAATCAATACAGTGTGGAGCTGGAGCAACACAGCAGGTCAGGCACCAGGAGAGTTGATGTTTTGGGTCAGGACTGGGAAGGGGGAAGATGGGGATTGGACATGGGATGTGGCCAGGGTGGGGAGATTTTGAAACCGGTGGATTCTACGTTCAGGCTGTAGGCTCCCAAGGTGGAATGAGGTTGTTCCTCCAGTTTGTATGGTGTCATTGTGGCACTGGAGGCAGCGTTAAAATGGTTAGCGTACAAAAGGTGCTGTCGATTATCACGTACAGAGTGTAGATGCTCCACGAAACATCAAGTCTGTGCTTGGTCTCACCGATGTAGAGTAGACCAGGTTGGAGGATGTACATGTGAATGCCTGTCAGATATGGAAAGTTTGTCTTGGGCCTCAGACGGAAGTGAGAGGGGAAGCATAGGGGTATGTGTAGCATGTCTTGCAGTTGCAGGAAAAGGTGCCAATGTGGTGGTGTTGGTGGGGAGTGTGGGGTGGGTGGGAAGATCAAATTGCAGGTGGCAGAGGAAGTTGGTGGGGTGGTATGACAGGACCAGGGGAACTCTGTGCTTATATTTTTGGGGTGGGGAGGCGGCAGGTGTGGGAATGCAAGAAGTCCAGTTGAGGGCCTTTTGAATCAACTAAGGGGGGAGGCTGCGGTCCTTGAAGTAGGAGGATGTCATGGACACAGCCTTGCAGGAAAGTGGGTGAGAGGTAGTGTAGTCAGTGTAGTTAGGGGAGTTGGTGTGATGGAGATAGAGGGGTCCAGGTGAATTTGAGTGTTAGTACAGTTGAACTGTAACTGTTCAAGCTCCTCATGGGAGCACAATGTAGCAGAGGAAGAGGTGAGGGATGGTGCCAGTGTAACAGCAGAAGAGGGACTGTTCCATATATCCTACTCACTCCAACCTCTCCCCAACAGTACGTTAGCCCTCTGCTCCAACCTCACCCACCATCAAACCTGTGAGGGTGGGGGGGAGGGGGCACCAGTAGTGATATGGCATTCTGACCTCTACATTAGAGACCAGGCACCAACTCTCTGACATCACCTCCTACCCCTCGCTTATGACCCTACCCCTGATCACCTCAGGAGGCCTCCCACTTGACTGTTGCCCAACTCTGCACCACCCTGTTCTGCCTGCTCCTACCCCACTGAACTTACTTATCTTTTCCCCCGGTCCAGGAACTCCCCATCCCCTCCACCAAGACGTTCAGTTCCCCTGCCCTCAACAACCTCATCTTCACAGTGGATATCCAGTCCCTGTACACCATTATCCCCCAAGCAGAGGACCTAAAAGCCCTCCACTTTTTCTCCCGCAGGCCGAACCAACAACAACACCCTCATCAACTTTTCCTTGAAAGTTGGAGGAGTTAAAGGAGTGACTATGGGCACCTGTATGGGTTCAAGCTATGCCTGCCTCTTCAAAGGATACATAGAACAGTCCCTCTGATGACTGTATTGATGCTACTTCCAAGCTCCTCACGGGAGCACGAACAGGTCATCAACACACCCAGATGTCGTCGTCCTCCTTAAGGACTGCAACTTACCCCCTCCGGCCCAAGCTGTAGGAGAAACCTCCCTTTGATAAATTTCTGGTAGTGAAAAAAGGTGATCTCAGCTAATTTAACTTACAATAATCCACAGGCAGACCAAGTCCCTCTTCAAGCCATAATAGGATGCTAGGGCTTCTGAACTAAAGATATGGAGTATGAAATTTTCTTATCCAGTTAAATTCCGCAAATGCCAGAACACAAAAACAAGAGCTGGATTAAAACTAATGGAAGTTTGGCAGAGAGGTTAAAAAATGATTTTCATATCACTTGTTACATAATTAAGCTATGTGCATTACATCTGTTTGGAAAAGCCAAAAGTCACCAATCTTACCCAAGTGCAGGAAGGGTAAGGAAGCAGTTAATCTTTGAAGCTAGTTTAAAAACTAGCTTCAACTGTCAAGTGGTCTGAATACAGAAAACACCTTGCCTTATAACCATCTCACAGGGAAGAGGTTTTCACTGAGGATTAATTGATCTTAAAGACTCAAATTGATTCTGGTCATTCAAACCAGTTGTTTGCAAAGTACAGATATACTCCAGAATATTTTGTAACATTAAAAGAAATTCAGTACAGCCCAATCAATCAAAATTTCTTCAACACGGCACTTCTACGTACTGTGGGTAAATTTGAATTGCCTGGCTTCCTTTTAGTAAAAGGACTGATGCTTTACTGTTTAAGGTTGACTAGTTTGTAATCAAAGTGCCCAGATAGATGGAGTAGGAATTCCACTGTGGCCAAAACAGGAACTGAATTAAGCTGGATCATCAACATGGCCTGTATGCAGGTGCTCTCAATGAGATCATCTTTTTAAGATGGGCAGAGAACCTGAATTGATGTAATTGTTTTGGTTTTTTTCCTAAAGCAAACAAAACTTTATTTTCCAAATTCAGTACTGTTCAAGAGAGAATGTGTACTACTTAGTTTTATATGAAGCTAAGTAATCTAATTTCATGGTCACCACACCAGTGTCTTGCAGTAATTATCAAAACATCGTTCTAGGTAGAAGTTACATCTTAAAAAAATCCTATCTCCAATTTCTTAATATACTGTTTTATTTAACACCATTTTGTTCTCAACAACATTCAACAGTAATTCATTGTGTTACAGAATATCTGCTGTTTAAGAATTCTTTGCACAGATCAGCTGGAGACTTATAAACATTAGAAACAGGCAACTTGTCAGCAAAGGTGCTTTCTGTCCCATTGTTCCACTAATTACAACTGTCTTTTAAAAAAAAGCAAAGGAACTCACCATACAGAAATATTTATTAAATTTCTACCTACACTAGGTCACTTATTAAATTTCTAAGATAATAAGGTGTAGAGCTGGATGAACACAGCAGGCCAAGCAGCATCAGAGGAGCAGGAAGGCTGACGTTTCAGGCCTAGACCCGAAACGTCAGCCTTCCTGCTCCTCTGATGCTGTGTTCATCCAGCTCTACACCTTGTTATCTCAGATTCTCCAGTTCCTACTATCTATTAAATTTCTAAGTTCATTTTAACCACAGGTAGGGGAGAATGAACCTCCTGTTTTTCATCAACTGGCAAGTACAGTACCTTGAAGCCCATGACAGTGAGAAATTAACCAAATCACAACAACATCAATACTACACTTCAGGTTGGAAGCACTTCATAAGAACTGAGCAAACCAGGATACAGATAAACCCACAATATAAAAATTTACAAATCACTCATTCGATTTAATTTCCTACGTTTATGATAACACACAAAACTAATTTATTCAATGCTATTCATCAACTTGCACTTGCATATTGAACAATCATCCATTATTCAACAGCTTTAAAGAATGTGAAACTCCATTTATAACAATTAAAATGCTTTAATTTTATGCATTTTTCTTTATTTTTTTCTCCAGTCATCATTTCACATTTACACAGTAAGAAATGTACCATAAATACATGCTACATCCCAGAGGGCAGTCTGAAAGGTCAGAGGCAATAAGGTCAGACATTTTCATATATTCCAGAGGACCAATCTACTGCCACTTATGGGTGTAGTGGAGCAACAGTGTAAAACCACTTTATATGAGGACAAGAAAAGTGCTTTCAGGTTAGCATTGTGTCCTAGGAATCTGTGCTATAACAATGTGGGGTTGAACAGTAGATGGTCTCTAGAAATTATCCAGTCATCCCGTACCTACATGCTGCATTTAATTACATTAAAGGCAACAGTAATACTAGTCCATAGCTCAATTAAAAAGTACTTTTTAAAAAAAGGCACTAAAAAGCTTGCAAAAGTCACAGATGTAATCTTCTTGCAACAATTTTTAATACAATTCTGAGAATACTTAATGACCAATGCAAACAAGGTGTCAGGGAGACTGATTCATTGCTGTACATCAGTACCTTATTTTCTCTCTTCACATGTTTAACACAGAGGTTTTCTACCTTTTTACACATCAGTTATAGGAACTTGCTTTCTGTAGCACATTTCAGTTCAATGCAGTATAATGTACAGTAACACAAACCCAGATGTATTTCCCAGCAATAACAAACAAAGCCAAGTTAATTTATTCTCCCTCTGCATCACTTCAATCTGACACCCACTGCCCCCCCACCCAAAATAAGTGGAATCTTACAGAAATTTCACAGAAATTAAATTGGAAAAAAAAAATACATAACTGGGAGTGTTACTAACATCAGAGCTGCCTTGGTCATGCAGTCCTCAGAAAAGTTAAATTACTTTTTCTCCTATTCCTATTTTCGGGAAAGTTCAAATAGGGAACATTTTATTACAGCATGGCGTAAAAGAAGTTGTAACGTATTCACATTTGGATGAAGAGATGGCAGAAAAATCAGGGTTAACATTCATTAGAGAAACAGGGAACTTGGAATAATACAGCAAGCAATAAGGAAATGCAATGAAAATTGATTTACACCAAAAGAATTAAAGAATACATTAACAATGAAACAACCATTGTACATTTTAGACATATTTAGGAAACTACTTTTTTTTAAAATATAAAATTGGTTCATCCTCTAAAATGGGCCAACATAATGGTTTCACAACAGCAAAGTTAGAGCTCAGACGATTCAGATAAGTGCAGAAGTCGCAGCACCTGGATATGGCTGGCGTAGGCTGGACTATATCGCCCTGGGCTTCCAAACTCTGAGTAAGGAGAGCTCCCAAACTTTCCTGGACTGTGGCACAGTGGACTAGACCTCCCATGAATGGAGAGACCAGGGCTGCATGGAGAACTCTGGGCAATGGACTGCATTTTTGGTCTCCCTTTTAGTATAGCAGGGCTTGGCCAACTGCAAGAACAAACAAATAAAAAGATTGTGAAAGCAAGTGCATATCAACTTATCCACTTGCCAGGCTTTACCGAGAGCTCCGTCATGTACATAGCACTTTGCAGAACAAACTCCATAAACATTAGTACAATATACTAGTATTAGTGCCATCTTGTATATATTACTAAATGAGTTGATTACTTTGAGGGTTGATGATAAGGTACTTTGGTCATCAGAAATATCTTACGACTAGAACTGCAAGGTGAAAACTGCCTAACTGCAGATAGCCTTGGCTGATATCCCACATACATTAGAAGAAATGGCATTGATCAGCTGTATGTCATTGAGGAGGTTCTCCCACTGCACCAACCATCTTTAGGATAGCAGCATATTACGCATATGAAAAAGTAGTTAGCTGAATTAAACTACTGCCTTCAATGACTTTACTCAAACATTACAGATTTGGTAGAACAGGCTAAGTATTTTATAAACAGCGATTCAGAGCTGTAACACAGTACTGCTAGGGTGGAGGGCATGCAGGTAAAGAAATCAGAACAGCCAAATTGCAGGATAAATAATTTTAAAGTATTTACGATTAGTCTTTATAAATGCTAAACATACCTTTATGTAAACACTGGCCAATGGACTACATGTGATTTGCCTCTACATGTTCCACCCTGTCTGATTGGAAGACTTCAGGTTTTATTCAGGGCCTCAAATGCATGACTGGTATTAGAGGGAATACAAGTTGTTCATGCTCATTAAGAATTTGCACATGATCTAAAACTAACACTCAGCACTGTTGGAATTCCTGTCCTCTGAAATGCATAAAGGCAGAAGGAACCTCAGTTTAAGTTTAAATAGCTCATGAATGATGCCAAAACACCACGTTTCTTTCTGTACACAATAAAATTATTTGCTGTATAATTTTGATTACTTTGAGAAAGTAATACAAAAGCATTACAGGTTTATTGCCAATAACTTTACTGTAAAATGGTTCAATGCTTACACAAAATGTCACACTGTTCAACATTAAACAGAAACAATCTGTAACCAGCATGTGCTGTTCATCATAACAGTTCAGTTCCTGGGGGAACATCTATAATAACCATAAAATGCCATATTTGGACCAGGATTAACATAAACACTGCATCCTAATTTTCTGCCCAACAAAAACTGTAATGCTAGTTGCTGTAATGGATTACACAGCTATCTCCACTGGAGGACCATTAAAACAATGGTGCAAATCTTAAATATATAGCCTCATAGAAACACAAAATGCTCAAAGTAACATATTCTATACCAAATATTTGGTATGTTTTAATTAAATCCTTTTGGCAATGCTTGGGTTACAATAACTCATGTAAAACACACGTTTCTCAACACATTCTGCTCAAAACACAAAAGACTGTTTCTCTCTTTTAGATAATTTCTTTTCTTATGCTCTTCTGGAAGTGGTGACAGCATTGGGAAACAGACGGATAGGCGCCAGCAACTCAATCATGGTGCTTCCCAACTTTTGGCCTGTGACCCCATTTTGGCACTTGGAGACTGCTATGGCCCTGAGAACTAGGGATATCGTGACAACATTTGGTTTAGTCCATAGAATTTTAACATGAAAATCACCTCCTCTGCCACAGGTGTTCTGCAATACTGCATTCAGGCTCAAGGGTTCACCTGTTAGGCCATTCCCACTATTAAAAAAACTGCAGTGATTTAAAGGGGCAATGCAGTTGTTAATACTCAGTCCAAGTTTCATGAAGTGAGTGGTGTCTTAGCTTGTAACCCCAAACTTTTGGCAGCCAATCTCACTGTAGGTCTCAACCCACTCTGGGAAACCCTGTTCAAGCACCTTGGGCCTAAACCATGAAAGTCAGCAGATTGCTTGATCCTGGGCAGTCAAAGATTACTCAATTCTGCCTGAATGTCACACAGGCAAAACTATGCAACAGACAGCATTCAAAACCAGGACCCTTCTCCTTCCTGGGCAAAGTCAGTGTTGAACCTGAAGTTTTGATCTGTATGACTTGACACTGAGCTTTCAGAGAGAATCTGACAGTTACATTCCACGTACTATACAGTTGAGTTAGGCAATGCTTGGTTTTAGTACTTACTTCTGTCACTCAGAGATTGAAAATCCAAAAGGCTACCAAGTTAAGAATTAAAACTGAATTCAGATAATCTGGTCTAGGATGGCAGCAGCAAGAAATAAAAGTGTCTACCAAAGACAGCAAATGATTAAAAAAAAAGTTTACTAATGACGTCCTGCAAGGTGGGAACATCACCAGCAGATTTGGTCTGCCCTGCACTCAATTCCAGTTCACATGTTGTGGTTTGCTTTTAATGCCCATTGAAAAAATTCCAAAACTGAAGGCTAGCCATTACTATCTTAAGACAAGTATTGAGTTTCATCAGACTCACTTTCCAAGAATAATATGGAAAAAGTGATATTTCAAGTAGAAATTACAAATGTACAGGAAAAATATATCAGTTCATGACTTCTTTTCTGTACAAACTCAACAAGATACACTTTTACAACCTCCTTGGCAATGGCATCATCACATCATCAGATATACTAAAGCAGTACAGATTAGTTACAAATTTTGAAGATATCAAAAGGATTAAGCCACTATAATAAGATCTTCCTCCAACTCAGTGCATGAGGTTTTCTTTGCTTTCAAAACCCACCTCTGCATTTCTGACGGCGAGTAGAACTGCATTCTGCTCTTCCACTGACTTAAGCATGGGAACATCTGAGGATCAATATCAACACCATTTAATGCAGCTAAAACATCACTGTCAAGCTTCGTTGGTCCATCTCTGGGAGGGAAAGAAACAGAACTGTATATGCTTCAATGTTAACCGGTAACTTCAATGGCTCTAAACAATTTAAAAGCACAACACTCCAGGTGTTTAAGAACATTCTTTTAGTCTTCAAGGCATCATATATAGGCCTGATAACAGATGTGTGTACCAGTTTCCTGGAAGAGTAAATGCAGAGGAAGACAAAACTGAAACCTGGTCTGATGTTTCTCCTGCCCCGCCCCAAAGAGCTCAAGCCAAGTGGAAAGACTTAACTGGACTCAGATCAGTAACTCATTACGAACCAGGAATGAAGTTTTCGTTATGACTGGTTCCAAATCAAGGGAAATGGCTCAGGAAATTTCTTTATAAATCATTACTTGATATAATTTGCATTGAAAAAATCCATTCCTCCTACAGTGGGAGAATGCTAATTATAAATACCTAAATAAAGAAAATACTTCCATGAATAAATTGGTAACAACTGAGCTCTAGTCCAGATTAAATCACTACTTTAAAATTGCAGACAGATATTTGATTTTTCTGGCAAACTGTTTGCTTAAATCAGAATTAGCACTGTTAGTGCTGAGGAATTAAACACTATTCATTGTAAACATGTTTATGTTCCCAGCTGATGTTACTACTGCATTAGGTCACAACTCAAATGAAATCTGGCTTGATAGATCATACTTTGATTTTTCTTTAAACAGGCAGTCTTTCACTGAAACAGACACAAGGTTGTAGTTTTGAGTTTAACATCAAAACGAACAGCTACCCAAAATCCAGAAACACTTTCCTTCCCTGTCAAATCTGTAAGTTTGACTTAATAGTGTCTTCTCACTTATAGTTCTGTGAACGGTGAATCCTCTTCTTTGGACACCCACGCAACTGAGATCTTAGACTTTCTCGATCTTAGACTTTCTCAGCTTTGAAAAAACAATAGCGATTTCTAACCAAACAGTCCTGTTCTGTAAGTTTCACAAACTACAATCTGACTAAAACAACTTATTTTCTTAATGGCACTGAACAATCTCCTTTTCTGGGAGGTCCTATATTTGCTTCTGACCCCAGTCAAGTCTCCTTTGAATTGCACAAAAGTCTTTGAACTAAACTTTTGAGAAAACGTCTGCTGCTAAGCCAATCACTTAAAGTGTTCTCTCTCTGGTTGTAAACTCCCTCAGTACAAACAAATTTCCATGAACATTCCAGGAGGTATTGGTTTAATAATCATCATTTTGGAATGTCTGGTGTAGATAATTTCCAAACTCCTTCACAAGAACTGATGAACACTCACATGCCATTGGTTTAAAATTTGAAACTCCAACAAAAAAAAAGTGATAATATATACAAATCAGACACTTGTCATTGCAATATTCAGTGAGTGTTTTACTTGTACTTACAATACCAAGGGCCACATGAGAAATAAAGTTCTCACTCAATATCTCATTTTAATCCACCGTCCACAGCACCATCATGGCCTTTTTACATTTTCAAAATTTCCATCAGCGAACACACCTTGCAAAATCTTGGACTTTTCCTCCATCAGTCCAAGTCACCAGGGAAATTCTGTCCATTTATCTGGATACATCTTGTTCAGTTTCAACTCCATTTACAGTGTTCTTGACAGTCCACATTGAACATTGACAATATTTTGTTTATCCAGCAAAAGAAATTGTAAAAGCATACTTCATGTTTGCTGAAACATTTTGTAGTTGATTTGAGAAAATTTGTGGTCAGCGTTCACTTTAAAATTAACCTGCTCATCTGGGTTGAGTAGCAGTTACAAACACTACATACAGACTCGGTGTTCCAACATAATAGGAGAATATTAAGCCCAAATTTCTGCTCACATAATCCATAACTTCAGTAAGAGAATGCATGTTCATTCATATATTCACTCCCTTAAAATTATGAGGTGGCATGACAGATTGAATAGGAAGGACCCATTCTCCTTCTCTCCATTGGCACCCCCTGCCCCCAACCACACGAGATGAATTTCCAGGGACACAGATTTGAAGTAGTTGGTAAAAGGGTTAGACAGGAATTAGACAGAAACATTTTCACCCAGAGTGAACACTCTGCCTGGATGGGTGGAAAGGACATTTTTAAAAATACTTGAACACACATTCAAAGATGTCATAATTTGCAAGCCTATAATCAAGAGCTGAAAAGTGGGATTAAGCTCAATATCATTTTAGTTTTTTCCCCATTCATTTGTGGGATACGGGCGTCGCTGGCTGGCCAACATTTCTTGCCCATCCCTAGTTGCCCTTGAGAAGGTGGTGGTGAGCTGCCTTCTTGAACTGCTGCAGGTTGACCCACAATGCTATTAAGGAATTCCAGGATTTTGACCCAGCGACAGTGAAGGAACACTGATATATTTCCAAGTCAGCATGGTGAGTGACTTGGAGGTGGTAGTGTTCTCATATGTCTGATGCCCTTGTCCTTCTAGATGAAGTGATCGTGGATTTGGAAGGTGCTGCCTGAGGATCTTTGGTGAATTCCTGCAGTACATCTTGTAGATATTACACACTGCTGCTACTGAGCGTTGGTGGTGGACAGAGTGAATGTTTGTGGATGTGATGCCAATCAAGCAGGCTGCTATCTCCTGGATGGTGTCAAGCTTCTCGAGTGTTGTTGGGGCCGCACTCATCCAGGCAAGTGGGGAGTATTCCATCACACTTGTTATTTCTGCCAAAACAGGCAGAATGGGCCAAATCGCCTTATTCTGTGCTGCAAATTTTTGATGTTTCTTTTATGAAACCTAGTCTGGAAATCTGAAGCACATGGTTCCTAGATCAGGATTCTCTTAAGCTTAACATTCTAATTCAGTTGGTAGTTAGGAAGGCACATGCAATGTTGGCATTCATTTTGCGGGGGCCAGAATACAAGCGTAGAAATGTAGTGTTGAGGCTGGTCAGACTGCATTTGGAATATTGAGAGCAGTTTTTGGCTCTGTATCTAAGGATGTGCTGGCACTCAAGGGGGTCGAGAGGAAATTTACAAAAACGGGGAGAAAAGGCTTGTCATATGAGGACCAGTCCGATTGAAGCTTACAGAATACTGAGAGGCTTGGATAGAATGAACAAGGAGAAGATGGTCCCATCACTACGAGACACTAGGACACAAGGGCACAACACTTTACAATGGAGATGAGGATGAATTTCTTCAGCCAGATGATGGTGAATCTGTGGAGCTCACTGCCGCAGAGGGCTGTGGAGGCCAAGTCACTGGGTGTATTTAAGACAGAAATAGATTGGTTATTGATTAGTAAGGGGATCAAGGATTATGGGGAAAAAGCAGGAGAATGGAGTTGAGAAATACATGATTGAATGGCAGAGCAGGTTTGATGGGCCAAATAGTCTAATTCTGCTCCTATATCTTAAGGTCTAATATATTATCAGTTCCTTACCCAACCAGAAATATCCCCTTGGAGGATCCTCTTCTTAAAGACCCTGGGGTGTGCCTGGGAAGAAGGTGCTGCATGTCTTCTGGGGATCTGCCGGTGATGTTCTCCAAATGCATAGTGGTCCTCGAGTTCAACTGGTCTTGAGATCCACTGGATTCCGGCGTTGAAGAATGTACAAAAACCTCCCTCTCCGAAGTAGGAGAACTCTCTGTCCTATAAGGCTGGCTGCCACTGTTTGCATAGTTCTTCTGATTTTTGAGCTGTAAAGTTGCTACCTTTGATGTGCATATTGACAATAAATCTGAGATTTCACCATCTTCTTTCACAGACTGCTTCGGGTCAGGAGTGAGTAACAGATTCTCGTTCTTGGTTTCTATTTCAGTCACCCCATCACTCTCAATTAGATCACTCTTACTACAGAGAACATCCTGGTCATATGCAGAGTTTTTTCCTTGAGCTACCAATCCTGACACATTACTGCCCATGAACTCTCCAGTTACTTCATTCATCGCTGAAAGCAAATTTCTCTCTTCATCATCATAGAGTGAAAGTTTTTCAAATTCAGCCATGAGGTTAGAAACAGGGGAAAGGATACCTTTTGATCCAGACATGGTAAATGAACGAGAACATTGCCCTCTAGGATTTTCAGTACCAACAGGTGAACAGACCCCATTTAAATTGGCTGAGATCGCCATGTCAGGTTTACTTAGATTGTTTGTAGAATCAATAATGTCTGTTGAGCGCTGCACAGGAAGTATATGGCATCCATTTCCTTCAATGGCACCAGAGCTGGTTCCAGATTTAACCACTGACATGCTGACTTTCAGTGCAGCGTTTTGTCTATTTTTTAATTCTTCTAAACTAAGGTCATCATCCAAAAAAGTACCAGAGATTGAGCTGCAGTACTTGTTAGTTTTACCTGTAGGAGGAGAAAATAATAAGTTTTGATTACATTTTTCCAGCATAAAGACTTTAATTATCATTCCTCATCAGTATTCCTTTTTAAAAATCAGAGCGATAAGAATGGGGAACTCGCAACCACTGAAATGGCTGAGGTGAATAATTTGGACATTTTTAGGGGGAAGACAAGTATTTGAGGGAGAAAGGATCAGAAGAACTCATGACAGGATGAGACAAGTGTCAAGAGGCTTGTGTGGGGGTGATAAACCATCAGATCTGTTGGGCTGATTTCTATGCTGTAAATGCTAAGCACTTACGAATGATGAAGATTAACATTCTTCACCTTCGTTAATTTTTTGAATAAGACAATTTAAACTTCACCATGGAAACTACACAGCATAAAATAACAGAAGGAAATTAATCATTACTAAGCTAACCAAGTGCTTTAAGGGAGCAAGTGAACTGACCTGCCCTCAATCCATTTTTGTTCTATGTGGAAACACTGTGCTTCTACAGGATGCCTTCCACCACATCTAAGGTTTGCAATTTTCAGTCACTGAAAGAATCCTAAAACCCTTAATTCAGGGGTTAGGTAAACCTATCCCCTGACTAGGTCTGTGATTAGAACCTCGTACTAAACCTCATCCATGTTAATGCTCCAAACCCACTGTAGTAACTGCCAGCCCCTTAAACATTTACAAATAGCCACTGTTGCAAAAAAAAAAGTTCAAATAAATGTTTGTAGCTTGTATTTTAACAGTTGAAATTTCTTTTCTTTGCACTTCAGTTGAGTCTGTGTTCACAGAAGTAAGTTTTTATTAGTAGCTATTTATAATGTTAAAAATGAAAAGTGGTATGGATTTGAAAGTAGCAACCTCTGCAGCATGTTGGCATCTTTAACATGGCTAGCTGTTTAGAATCACAGAATCCCTACGGTGTGGAAGCAAGTCATTCAGCCCATCATGTCTGCACCAGCCCTCCAAAGTGTTTCCCTCCCAGACCCACTCCCTATCCCTGTAACCTGCACCTCCCATGGCTAATCCACCTAACCGGCACATCTTTGGGCTATGGGAGGAAACTGGGGCGCCTGGAGGAAACCCACACAGATGCAGGCAGAACATGCAAACTCACACAGACTGTCATCTGAGGCAGGAATCGAACCCAGATCCCTGGCGTTGCAAAGCAGCAGTACTAACAACTGAGCTACTTTGCCACTTCTTACAGAGAACTGAAACAGGAAACCAATTTCCTGTTATTTCATAAGAATTCTTTTTCCCTTCAGAACAGTAGTACATAATGTATACACTAGAAAATACATATGATCTTTATTTAGAAATTAGGGAATATGCATTGAGCATGTGTTTTACAATAGACATTAAAGCTATGTTTTACAGTAGACTTTATTAAATTGCATTATACATTGCTTCTGTATGGGCCAATCTGCTTCCTTGATTTTAGTAAAGGATCTACATAAATTCAGTCACAATTGCTCCGCCAGCAATTGAAAAGATTCATGATTTATTTTTTGAATGGTTTAATGGAACAAACTTCAGATTTGCATCAACAGATTCTTATATAAACACAAAAAGCTTGATAAAAATCTTGAAATATGCAGATCTTAATTAAATGCTGCTTTAAACTTTTCATTAGAACAGAAGCTAAAGGAGTTAATCTTAGAGAGGTCTCAAAATAAATCTTAAATACCTGTATAAGAAAGAAAGGTTATCTCCACCTGGCTTGTGAGATAATGAGAAGCAGATTATTATTGGAAGCAAGGTTTTCACAAAGGGAACTATTAGAATCTTGAATCTTATAGGTAGACTGATTAATGCAGTTGACATTACATAATTTAAAATGAGATTGGAAAAGGAAAAATATAAAAGATTAAAGATAATACAGAGAACAAGGTTAGACAAAGTGAGCCAGTACATATAGCTCACTAAGCAACAATGGGTGGTGGTGGTGATGCAGATTTCAGTTTAAAAAAAACACAAAATGGCAAATGTATTTTAGATATATACGTTTACTTAGGGGTGCAAATACTTGCAATCTTTTCTTTCACTGAAGTTTGGAATTCTACCATGAAATGCACAAACCACCTTAATGCAGTTTCCAGACTGTTACATATGAGCAGGAGTAGACCAACATATGTGATTGGCATAACTTCACAGTGACTGCTGAGAATGTTGAGTCTCCAGTGAAACGGCAGACCCCACCCCAGCTCTTCATTCACAATGTGAATGGGTGCTGTTACCCCCTTGTGGAGACACACTGTGTTCAAGCAGCTAGATATTGAATCTGCTTGTTTCCCTTGGCTGGCCTCCAACAGTTATTCACATTACGCGGACGGGGGAACTGAAATATAATAGTGTTGCTGTTTCTATGGCATCTAGCGCAATTAACAACATCTGGATTCTCAATTAACTCTGCAGCTAGTTGCTAATGTAATGGCCTACTCAAATTAGGAGTATATCATTCATGTGGAAGAGCTGGTATTGGCTCTGGGACAATGGACGCAATATTTTTGTGCTATAATTCCCTTGATTCTAAATTACTTTTACACTTACCAATTGGTGGAGGACTTCTGAATCTATTGCAGATATAGATGTCTCCACCTTCCTGTTCAGCTTTTTTACTCAGATAGTCTTCTATTTTTTGAATTCCCTCCGGCGCCGCAAGATCAATAAAACAGCCAAGAAATTCCCAGTATTCAGCCCATGGATGTCCCATTTCATGGGCTAAATCCCTGAAATGAAAGTTATTACTACATTACACCTTCATTTATTAAAAGCCTGCGGTGAATGATTTAAAAGTCTTCTTGGCTATGCATTTGCACTTTATTCCCTATAGGTGGAGTTAATGCAAGCTTTCCTACTATTTGAACAAATTATTACAATCGAAATAAGCTTCAAATATAGCATGTACGAATTAATTATCAGGCAAGAGTCGTAGAGCCTTACAGCACGGAAACAGATCCTTCAATCCAACTCACGTTAACCAGACATCCCAATCTGACCTAGAGATAAAAGGTACTGCAGATGCTGGAGAATCCGAGATAACAAGCATGGGGCTGGATGAACACAGCAGGTCAAGCAGCATCACAGGAGCAGGAAAACTTGACGTTTCGGGCCTAAACCCTTC
>JAHRHZ010000098.1:37916036-37961063 GCA_024137785.1 Ginglymostoma cirratum
CAGGAAAACTTGACGTTTCGGGCCTAAACCCTTCATCAGAAATGAAGAAGGGTTTAGGCCCGAAACGTCAAGTTTTCCTGCTCGACCTGCTGTGTTCATCCAGCCCCTTGCTTGTTATCCCAATCTGACCTAGTCCCATTTCCCTCTAAAGCATTCCAATTTATATACCCATCCAGATGCCTTTTAAATATTGTAATCATACCAGACTCTACCACTTCCTTTAAAAGCTCGTTCCACAAATGCACCACCCTCTGTGTGAAAAGCGACACACCCCTCACGTCCTTCTTAAATCTTACCACTCTTACCTTAAACCCATGCCCTCTTGTTTTGGACTCCCACACCCCAGAAAAAAGACCTTGGATGTTCACCCTATCCATGCCCCTCACGACTTTTTCAACCTCGAAAATGTCACCCCTCAGCCTCTGTCGCTCCAAGGAGAAAAGCCCCAGCCTATTCAGCCTCTACCTATAATGCAAAACCTCCAGTCCCAGCAACATGCTTGTATATCTTTTCTGCACACTTACAAGTTTAACAACATCTTTCCTATAGAAGGGTGACCAGAAACTCTCACGATATTCTAGAAGTGGCCTCACCAATGTCCTGTACAACTACATGACACCCCAATTCCCATACTCAATGTTCTGACCAATGAAGGCAAGTGTGCCAAATGCCTTCTTCACCACCCTGTCTACCTGTGACTCCACCTCCAAGGAACAATGCATCTAATAAATGAAGGGATTCTGCACCTCATTAGGAAGCTCCTAACAATATCTAGGCTCAATCACATTAACTTTTCAATTTTTAACACACCAATTAGAAAAGCAAGGCCATTCAGCCCCTCAAGCAGTTCCATCATTTGACGTGAGACAGATCTGATTGTTGCCTCCACTCCACTTTCCCAGCTATCTACATGCCATCTGACACCCTTTCTCGATCAAGATTCTGTCCAACTCACCCTTAAAAATGTTTAATCAATTTGTCTACATTGCTCTCTGGGGAAGAAAACTCTACAGATCTAACCTTCAGAGAAAAAATATTGCCACATCTCCAACTTAAATGGGATACCCCTTACTTTTAAAATGTGTCCCCTGTTCTCTTGTCTCTTACAAAGGAGAGAACATTCTCTGAGCATCTACCCTGTTAAGCCCCCTCATGGTCTTGAATGTTTCAACAAGATCATCTCTCATTTTTCTAAACTGTAATGGATACCAGTCCTATTTGTCCAACCTTTCCCATTAAGATAACCCTTTCATTCCAGAAATCAGTCATGTCAGGCTTCAAATGCTATTATATCCTCTCAAGTGAGGAGACTAAAACTGTACACAGTACTTCAAATCTGATCTTGACAAAATGCTATAAAACGATAGCAAAACTTCCCTTTATTAATATTCCAAACCCACGTTGCAATAAAATGACAGTCTATTTGCCTTCCTAATCACTTGCTGTATCTCCATATTGGCTTTTCGTGAATTATGTACCAGGACATCCAGGTCCTTTCCATACCACAAATACTTGCAATTTTTCTTCACTGAAATAACACACCACCTTGCTGCTACTCCTGCCAAAGTGGACAAGATTATGTTTTCCGATATTATACTGCATCTACCAACTTTTTGCCCACTCACTGAACCTAGCTATATCCCTTTGTAGACTCTACATTCTCCACACAATTTGCTTTCCTACTCATCTTTCATTATCAAATCAAAACTCAATCAAATTTAACAACTATATCTTCAGTCTCTTCATCCAAGTTATTTATATAAGTTGTAAATAATCGAGGCCCCTGCGTTGATCCCTGTGGCACTCCAATAATTTTTCTGCCAACTTTTAAATAATCCATTTATTCCTACCCTTGTTACAGAGATAGTAGGAACTGCCGATGCTACAGAATCTGAGATAACAAGGAGTAGAGCTGGATGAATACAGCAGGCCAGGCAGCATCAGAGGAGCAGGAAAGCTGACGTTTTGGGTCGAGACCTTTCTTCAGAAATGGGAAAGGGGAAGGGGATTCTGAAATAAATAGGGAGAGAGGGGGAGGCAGATAGAAGACAGATAAAGGAGAAGTTAGGTGGAGAGGAGGCAGACAGGTCAAAGAGGCGGGGTTGGAGCCAGTAAAGGTGAATGTAGGTGGGGAGGGCGATAGGTCGGTCCAGGGATAGGTCAAGGAGGCGGGATGAGGTTAGTGGGTAGCAGATGGGGGTGGGAGGAATGGTTAGGGAGATGGGGACAAGCTGGGCTGGTTTTGGGATACGGTCAGGGGAGGGGAGATATTGAAGCTTGTGAAGTCCACATTGACGCCCTTGGGCTGCAGGGTTCCCAAGCAAAATATGAGATGCTGTTCCTGCAGCTTTCGGGTGGCATCATTGAGGCAATGCAGGAGGCTCAGGATGGACATGTCATCCAAGGAGTGGGAGGGGGAGTCGAAATGGTTTGCGACTGGGAGGTGTAGTTGTTTGTTGCGAACTGAGCATAGGTGTTCTGCAAAGCGGTCCCCAAGCCTCCGCTTGGTTTCCCTGACGTAGAGGAGGCCACAACAGGAACAGTGGATGCAGGTGAACATCTGTTTGATGTGGAAGGTCTTCTGAGGGCCTGGGATGGGGGTGAGGGGGGAGGTGTAGGGGCAGGTGTAGCACTTGCTGAAGTTGCAAGGTGGTGGGGCTGGTGGGGAGTATGGAGCGGACAAGGGAGTCACGGAGAGAGTGGTCCCTCCAGAAAGCCGATAAGGGTGGGGAGGGAAAAATGTCTTTGGTAGTAGGGTCAGATTGCAGATGGCAGAAGTGTCGGAGGATGATGTGTTGGATTCGGAGGTTGGTGGGGTGGTACGTGAGGATGAGGGGATTCTGTTTTGGTTGTTATTGCGGGGGCGGGGTGTGAGGGATGAATTGCGGGAAATGAGAAAGACACGGTCGAGGGCGTTTTCAACCACTGTGGAGGGGAAGTTGCGGTCCTTGAAAAACGAGGACTTCAGGGATGTCCGGGAATGGAATGCCTCATCTCGGGAGCAGATGCGGCAGAGGCGAAGGAATTGGGAAAAGGGGATGGCATTTTTGCAGGAAGGTGGGTGAGAGGAGGAGGTGTATTCTAGGTAGCTGTGGGAGTCGGTAGGCTTGAAATAGATATCGGTTTCCAGGTGGATGCCAGAGATGGAGACAGAGAGGTTCAGGAAGGAGAGAGAGGTATCAGAGACGGTCCAGGTGAACTTCAGGTTGGGGTGGAAGGTGTTAGTGAAGTGGATGAAATGTTCGAGCTCCTCATGGGAGCACAAGGCGGTGCCGATACAGTCATCGACGTAACGGAGGAAGAGGTGGGGGATAGGGCCAGTGTAGCTTTGGAAGAGGGACTGTTCCACGTATCCTACAAACAGGCAGCCATAGCTTGGGCCCATGCGGGTGCCCATGGCCACCCCCTTTGTCTGTAGGAAGTGGGAGGAATTGAAAGAGAAGTTGTTAAGGGTGAGGACGAGTTCAGCTAAGCAGATGAGAGTGTCAGTGGAGGGGAACTGGTCAGGCCTGCAGGACAGGAAGAAGCTGAGGGCCTTTAGGTCATCTGCATGGGGAATGCAAGAGTCCAGGGACTGGACGTCCATGGTAAAGATGAGGTGTTAGGGACCAGGGAATCGGAAGTTTTGGAGGAGGTAGAGGGCGTGGATGGTGTCACTGACGTGGGTGGGGAGTTCCTGGACCAAGTGGGAGAAAATGGAGTCGTGTTAAGTGGAGATGAGTTCGGTGGGGCAGGAGCAGGCAGAGACAATGGGTCGACCAGGGCAGTCAGGTTTGTGGATTTTGGGAAGGAGATAGAAACACGCAGTGAGGGGTTGGGGAACGATCAGGTTAGAGGCTGTGGGTGGGAGGTCACCTGAAGTGATGAGGTTGTGGATGGTCTGGGAGATGATGGTTTGGTGATCAGGAGTGGGATCATGATCCAGGGGGTGGTAGGAGGTGGTGTCAGAGAGTTGGCATCTGGCCTTGGCGATGTAGAGGTCAGTGCGCCATACTACAACTGCACCTCCCTTGTCCGCGGGTTTTATGGTGAGGTTGGGGTTGGAGCAGAGGGAGCGGAGGGCTGCACGTTCTGTGGGAGAAGAGGTTGGAGTGGGTGAGAGGGGTGGAGAGCTTGAGGCGACTGATGTCTCAAAGGCAGTTAGAGATGAAGAGGTCAAGGAAGCGTAGGAGGCCTTGGGGTGGTGTCCAGGAGGAGAAGGTGTGTTGGAGGCGGGAGAAGGCATCAGTAGAGGGAGGGTTAGGCTCACGGTTAAAAGTAGTAAGCGCGGAGACAGAGGAAAAACTGTTCAACATTCAAACGTGAGTTGTATTCGTCGATGTTTGGGTGGAGGGGGACAAAGGTGAGTCCTTTTACTGAGGACCCTACCTTTTGCTTCCTATCAGCCAACTAATCCTCTATCTATTGCAATATTATCTCTACACGTGAGCCCTTACTTTGTTAGTAACCTTTGATGTGGCACCTTACCAAATGCCTTTGGAAATTAGAATACATCACGTTTACAGGTTCCCCTTTATATTACTGATTACTTCATTAAATAATGCTAATAAATTAGTTAAACATGATTTCCCATTCACAAAACTATGCTGGTTCTGCGTAAGTGTATTGACATTTTCTAAGTGCTCCACTATAAGCACCTTAGTAATAGATTCTATCATTTTTCCCTTATGAAAGATGTTAGTTTCAAATGACCTGTAGTTAGAATGGTTTCCTTCTTTCTTGAATTAACATGTGTATAGCTTTATGTTTACTGCTGTGATCTTTAGGCTGTTTAAAACCGGAGCTCATGAACCTAGTTTCCTTATATTTTTTTCTCTGATAGTACAACGTAGGTTCAGTTGAATGGGTGTCAGCAGTGGTTAAGTGATTCAGACAGGAGTTCTTAGTGCACTTTTCAACTGTGAAGGAAACATCATCCATTCTGATGGTGTTTGAAGTTATGCCCACAGATGTGTAACCTTTCACAAGAAATCAGATAGAGGGCCCTGGTGGAGACTCTCCCTCCCTGGATCAAGAAACACTCAAACGAGGGTCAACTATGTCAGCATAAGCTGTCAATTAACCACAGGTCCTTCAGAACTGTAAGACTGGATACAACATTAAGATGACAGCTTGGGAGAATGTCAGCACTTTTGATATTACACTTGAACGTTGCTTGAAAATCTCTGCAGTGAGGAGTGACTGTTTTCTATTTAGCAGAGGTATCTATGGTGTATATAAACATAAAAGGTAAAGTTGCCAATAAGCCCAAAGGACGACAGGACTACTCTCTTATTAGACACACACAACTGCTGGTGGTTAAACATGAGGGTCATCACATCTCAGGTGAGGGGCAAAATCGAGAAGTTGGAACGTTCTTGGTGATCTCAGCTGATAAAGGAAATGAATCCAAGCTGTTGGCATAACTCTTATTTACCAACCAGCTGTCCAAGCCAGATGAGCCAACCAACATCTGATATTGTTGGACTATATCTGCGTAGAATGAACCATTCATGTTCTCATTTTCATATTTAAAAGAGAGGAAACTGTCGGCTGCGATTTGTTGTCCTTACCTTCCAACTCTCTCGTAGCCTCGCTCAGCATCTGCCTTTTTAAATTCACTTGCTCTCTCTCGAGATGGAGTTTTCCATACTCTCCGAAATTCCTCTGCCTGAATTGAAACAAGAAAAGACTGACAACAGTATAAATAAACTGCATCTGTTCCAAGGGGAAAAAAATGACAGTAAAAACATCAGTGCTATACATACACAACAGATCTGACAACCTCGCTAGTATGACATAATTTTCATTCTTTCTACAATGTTGCTCTTCCTAAACTATCCTCAATGATAGGGATATTAGTGGGGAGAGGGAAACATCCAACTACAGAACAAAGACCTGGCTGAATGAGCTCAACTGGCTGAAACTGGTTCCCAGAGATGAACATTTCTCTCTCTGTCATGTACATACCTGCTGATGGTCTTTTGAATGCCTGCTTAATTGAGAGTGTTAGATAGGTGAAAAAGCTTTACGGAAGAGTAAATCTAGCTTTATTTGATGACTTTTTAATTAACGTGAAAAAAATTGAAAAATCCTTAGGAATCTTCCCTTGTGCAAACTGCTATACCAATCATTTCCTAAACTTCTGACCAAAGTCACTAATCTGAAATGTTAACTCCTTCTACAAATGGTGTCAGACCTGCTGCGTAGTTCCAGTATTTCCTATTTTTTTCGTTGTATAGCCTGTCACGTTCCTGTCATTCCTTCAACTACTCATCTGTTTGTGTTATCCTTGTTAGCGAGGATGCAGGGAGCCAGTGAATAGACTGTAAGATATAGTAGCAGAATGAGGCCACTTGGCTCACTGAGTCTGCTCTGCCATTTCCTCGAGGCTGAAATGTTCTTCAGTCCCATTCCCCTGCCTTCTCCCGTAATCCTCGATTCCCCTTACTAATCAAGAACCTATTTATCTATCTCTATCTTAAAAGCACCCGATGACTTGGCCTCAACAATCTTCTGAGGCAATGAGTTCCACAGATTCACCACTTTGGTGGAAACCTTAATAATGGATCTGAAATCTTACTAGCAACCAAGGTCAGGCTAACCAGCCTAAAAATTTCCTGTCTTCTGTCTTCCTTCTTTCTTAAACAGAGTCTTACATTACCCATTTTCTAGTCCTCTGGGACCGTCCCTGACTCCAGCGATTCCTGAAAGATCACCAACAATGCCTCCACAATATCCTCGACTACCTCCTTCAGAATGTTGGGATTTAGTCTATCTGGTCCGATTTGTCCACCTTCTGATCTTTCAGACCCCCAGCACTTTCTTCCCAGCTACTACTCACCTCTGTCTCCTGTCTCTCAGGGAGTTCTGGTATGCTATTGGTGACTTCCACTGAAGACTGATGCTATTCAGCTATGGAGTCATACAGCATGGAAACAGACCTTTCAGTCCAACCAGTCCTCGTTGACCTTAACCCCAAACTAAACTAGTCCCACCTTCCAGCGCTTGGCCCAGATCCTGCCAACATTTCTTACTCATGTACTTATCTACATGCCTTTTAAATGTCGTAACTGTACCCACATCCACCACATTCCACACACCAACCACTGTTTCAAAGAAAAACTTCCCCAAGTCTTTTTTAAATCTTTCTCCTCTCATCTTAAAAATACACCCCTTAGTCTTGAATCTAGAGACAAGACACCTGCCGTTTACCTTATCTGTACCCCTCATTATTTTATAAACCTCTTTCAAGTCACCTCTCAATCGCCTAAGCTCCAGTGCAAAAACTGCCAGCCTATCCAGCGTCTCTTTATAAGTCAAATCCTCCATTGCTGGCAACATCTTGGTAAATCTCTTCTGAACTTTCTTCAGCTTAATAATACCCTTCCCATAACAGGGAGACTAGAACTGGACACAGTACTCCAGAAGAGGCCTCACCAACGCCCCGCACAACCTCAATAATAACGTCCCATCTCCTACACTCAAAGGTCTGAGCAATGAAGGCAAGCATGCTAAACACCCTCTTAACCACCCTATCTATTTGTGATGCACACTTCAAAGAATTATGTAACTGGACCCCTAGGTATCTGCTCAACAACACTACCCAAGGCCCTACTTTTAATTGTATGTCTTGCCTTTGTTTGTTTTACTGAAATGCAATACTTCCCATTTATCTAAATTAAACCCCATCTGGCACTCTTCAACCCACTGACCCAGTTAATTAAGATCTCTGTAATCTTCGATCTTCTTCACTGTCCACTATACCAACAATCTTGGTGTCATCCTCTAATGATGCTTTCTATGTTCTCATCTAAAGCATTTATAATAAATGATGAACAACAGTGGATCCAGCAGCGATCTCTGCAGAACAGTGCTGATCACAGGACTTCAGTCCAAAAGACAACCTCTCCACCATCACTGTCTATCTCGTGCCTTTAAGCCAATTTTATATCCAATAGTCAAACTCACCCTGAATCCCACGTGATTTAACTTATCAAAGCTTTACTAAAGTCCGAGTAAACAATGTGTACCAGTTTTCCTTCTCAGTTACTTCCTCAAAAAAGTTAATCAAATTTGTGAGACATGATTTCCCTCGCACAAAACCATGCTGATCACACCGAATCATTCCTTGCCTCTCCAAACGCATATAAATCTTATCCTTCAGAATCACTTCCAACAACATACCCACCACCAAAGTCAGACTCTCAAGTCTATAGTTCCCATGCTGCTCCTTACATTCTTTCTTAAACAAAGGCACAACATCAGTGACTCTCCAAACATTTGGCACCTCATCTGTTGTTATAGGTGATTCAAATATTGCTGCAAGAGGTCCTGCCTAACTTCCTCCCTAACTTCGCACAAAGTCTTGGGATACACTAGATCAGGTCCCAGAGATTTATCCATCTTTATATTTTGAGACCTCCAGCACTTCCTCTTCCGTAATGTGAACTGTTTTCAGAAGGTCAATATTTATTTCCCCCGAATTCTCCAAACTCCATTTCTTTCTCCACAGTAAAAACTGATATGAAATATTCATTTAATATCCTGACATCTCCGGAGTTTCAACACAATGACGTCCTTTTGGTCTTTATGGGGCACTACTTGCTTTCTAGTTGCTCTCTTACTGTTAACGTACTTGTCAAATCTCTTTGGATTATCCTTAACCTTATTTGCCCAGGCTATCTCAAACTCTTTTTGCATTCCTGATCTCCCTCTTAAGAATGCCCCTCACTCTTTGTACTGTGCAAGAAATTCATTTCAACCCAGTTGTTTATATCTAATATACAATTCTTTTTTATTCTTGACCAGAACCTCAATATCTTTATTCACCCATTGCTCTCCAATCCTACCAGCCTTACCTTGCACTCTTAACAGGAACATAATGACTCCAAACTCTTGTTATCACACTTTTGAAAGCCTCCCATTTATCAGATGTCCCTTTGCCTGAGAACAGTCTACTCCAATCAATTTTTTGAATGTTCTTGTCTCATATCATTAAAATTTGCCTTACTCAAACTAAAAACTTTAATTTTTATGGAAGGCTTATCCCTTTCCATAACTGTTTTAAAACAAATAGAATTATGATCACTAGACCCAAAGTGTTCCCCAACTATCACTTCAGTCATTTGCCCTGTCTTATTACCCAAGAGAAGGTCAAGTTTTGCTCCTTCTCTAGGGGGAGCATTTACAGGTTGATAAAGAAAATTTTCTGAACATGTTTAACAAATTCTTCACCATATAAACCGTTAACATTATGGCAGTCTCAGTCAATGTTTGGAAAATTAAAATCACCTACTATTACAATCTTTTCTTCTTACATATATCTGAGAGCAACTGTAAGTGGTGTTGCATCTGCCCCTCAACCTCTCCTCTCACCTCTGTCCAAGGCCCCAAACAATCTTTCCAAATCCGACAGGATTCACCTGTACGTCCTCCAACCTGGTCTACTGTATCCGTTGCTCCCAATGTGGTCTCCTCTACATCGGTGAGGCCAAGCGCAGACTCAGTGACCGATTTGCGGAGCATCTGCACTCCGTACACGATAACACTTCTTGTTGCCAACCATTTTAACACCCCCTCCCACTCCCTGGGTCACATGTTCATCCTGGGCTGCCTCCAGTGCCGCAACGACGCCACATGTAAACTGGAGGAACAACACCTCACATTCCGCCTCGGTAGCTTACAGCCCAATGGCCTCAACATAAGAATTCACCAGTTTCAAAATCTCCCCAACCCTGACCTCATCCCATGTCCAACCCTTCCTTTCATCCCAGCCTCCTTGACATAACATAACCTGTCCATCATCTTTCTTACCTATCCCATCCTTCCCACTGACCAATCTCTACAACCCCCTACCGACATCTACTTATCACCATCCCACCTATCTTCCTCAGTCCCACACCCCTCCCTCTACACATTTTTGAGCTCTCTTCCCCGTCCTCAGTCCTGATGAAGGCTGTAAACCCGAAACATTGACTTTCCTGTTTCTCTGATGCCGCCTGACCTGCTCTGTTCCTCCAGCTTCACACTGTATTGACACTGATTTCAGCATCTGCAGTTCATACTATATCTCCACATATTTGTTCCTCAATTCCGCTCTGACTTTTGAGAGATCCAAGACAATTTTGGGAATTCCAAGATAATCTTTTCTTTTATTTTTAATTTCAACCTATATATTTTCAGAAATACTACTTTAGTTACAGCAGTAACACATTTCTTAATCAAGAAAGCCATTTCCCCCCACTCTTTTGCCTCTTTTTCTATCCTTCCTACAGCATCTGAAATCCGGAGTACTGAGCTGCCTGTCCTGTCCGTTCTTCAGCAAGGTTTCTGCAATAGCTTTGACGCCCAAATTCCAGGCTCCCAGACATGTCGAGTTCATCAGCCTTACATGCAAGATCCCTTGCATTGAAATAAATGCAGTTTAATTCATCACAGTTACTTGGTTCTCTGACTTGCTCTTGTCTGTCTTTTCTAATTAACTTGTTCTTTTCAGATTCCAAACCATCCTCCTGTCTTTCTATTTACTCTGCTACTTAGGACCACAACCCCCCACCAGCTTCCCCCCCCACCCCGCCCACCTCTCTCCAATAGCTTACAGTTTCCCTTAATAGAACTGGCAAATCTTCCCACTAGGATATCGGTCCCTTTCTAGTACAGGTGAAACCCATCCTTTCTGAATAGGTCTTTTCTGCCCTAGAAGAGATCCCATTATTCCAAGAACCTGAATCCCTGAACATTACACCACCTCTTCAGCCATTGATTTATCTCCTTTATTCTTTCCCTCATTTGAGCTTGGCACCAGGAGTAAACCAGAGATTACTACTTTTGAGGTTCTGTTTTTTAATCTTATTCTTAACCTCTTCTACTCACTCTGTAAAGCCTTAATCTTTTCCCTAACTATGCCATTCCCACCAATGTGTACAATAACTTCTGGTTTTTCAGTCTCTCCTCAAATGTTTCAAAAGTTTCTTAATCCTGGCACCAGGAAAGCAACATACTATCCAAGATTCATGCTCACTGCTGCAGAATCTCCTGCCTGTGACCTTGACAGGACAGTCCCCTATAACAATTATTCTTTTATATTTTGTCAAACCCTGCCTAACTTAAGATACCTTCTTAGAGCACAAAATCTGACTGTCTCTTCTATTTACCTCTGAGAGATTATCCTTTTCAACAGTACCCAAGACTGATGGGTGTCATGTACTGACGTCCTAACTGTAGTCAGGATGTGGGGGAGTTCCTCCACCATTTCTTTGTTCCCCTTTACTACTTCTCCAGCCTCATTTTCCAACGGCCCCAATGCCCACTCTTGACTCCCTCTTACATTTTATGCATCTGAAAAAAATGTCTTCCAATCTTCTTTTATACTAGCTAGCTTATCCTCATATTTCATCTTCTCCCTCTTTCTTTGTTGTCATCTGCTGGCTTTTAAAGGCACTGAAATCCTCTGGCTTCTCATTAATCTTCATCACATTGTATGCCTTTTCTTTTCCTTTTATGCCCTTGTCAGCCATGGTTGCCTTGTCCTCACTTTAGTATGTTTCTTCTTCCCTGGGATGAATCTCTGCAGTGCCTCCCAAATTACCCCAGAAACTCATGACACCGTGGCTCCATCATCTTCCTTGCTAGGTTCCTCCTCCATTCAACTCTTACCAGCCGCTCACTCACGTTTTGTAGTTACCTTTAATTGTAATACCGTTACATTTGATTCAAGCTTTTCTCTTTCAAACTGCAGGGTGAATTCTATCATTTTGTGCCCCTAGGGGTTCCTTTACCTTAAACTTCCTAAGCAAGTCTGCCTGATTACACATCACCAAATCCAGAAGTGCCCATTCCCTAAGTAGGCTCTACTGTAAGCTACTCCAAAACACCACCTTGTAGACATTCCATGAATTCTTTTTCTTTGGCTCTGCTACTAACCTGGTTTTCTCAGTCCATCTACATATTGAAGACCCCCATGATTACTGTAATAGCACCTGTCTTGCTTGCCTTTTCTATCTCCTGATTTATTTTCATCCCCACGTCCTGACTACTGCTAGGTGGCCTCTGCACAACTCCCATCACAGTTTTATCCTTTGCTGTTCCTCAACTCTACCTACATGGATTCCATACCCGAAATGGATCCTATATCGCTTCTTGCTATTGATTTAATTTAATTTCTCACTAACAAGGTAACCCCACCCCCTCTACCTGTCCTCTCAATACAACTTATATCCTTGGATGTTTAGTCCAGCCCTGATCCTCTTGCAGCATGTCTGTGATACCAACTATGAATTTCAATCTCCGCTACAAGCTCATTTACCTTGTTTCATACACTGCACACATTTCAGTACAACACATTCAGTCCTGTGTTGACTACCTCCCCACATCTCATAGTTGTCTCCTTATTGGCTGTGCCTGAAGTTAGATTCCTGTCCCTTTCCATACTCGCTGTCCTATTATGAATGAACTAATAATCAGGAAAATACAAGCAAAGTAATTAACAATGATCATTGAGCACAACAACTGTTAGTAGAGATCTCACGTGATGCAAGAATAATTTTTTGAAAAATGGATTAATTATAGATCTAGTCGAACCCAAGAATTTGCACATGCTTACAAAAGAATTTTAAGGATAATGTTCTGACACACATGCATCATCACAACAGTTACAACGTTTGAATACATTTTATTCAATTATCACATACCTGAATAACAGAGATTCAGTTTTAAAAAGCGAAACTGTTACCTTGGATGGTGGCATGGGTCCTGCAAATGCTCTAACTTCCATAACCGGATCCTTGGGATTTCCAGTGTGCCTGGATAAAGATGTACAATACTGGTCAGATGACTGATCAGGTGACCAGGGAGAACCAATTACAGGTGGGCAGGAGTTGTCAGTATCTCTTAGCAATGGTACATAATATCGATCTGAAACAGAATATTGGTAGCTCAATTTTAATACCAACTTTGTACATATAACCAAAGATCCTGCAACAGAACAAGACACCAAGTTATGGAAGTGTAAGAAAACCAATATTAAAGCAAAGCAGATCAAATTAGGAAACAGATTAGAAGTACATACATAAATTATGGTCTTTATGTTAACCTTCCAAATCATAAAAATCTTTAGGTAGCAATTTCATTACGTTAGAAAGTTAGTAAGAAAACAGTTCCACAAATTGGCACATGAGAGTCTGGCACAAGATTTTTGCCATATTCACAAATTATTCTTGAAAAGCTTAGATGAGTTCAAGGTTGAATATGCAGCATTAGCACCACCTTCTGGAGATACATCATCACAACTGGATAACATACACCATTTGTTGAGAGTTCCCACATCTGCTGGTCTAACCACAAGATCACAACTGTCAGTTACTTGCAATAAGGTACATCATGCGCAATGTCTAGCTGAAACAGGGTTAGTATATCCCAATTAGAACAAATATGTGTGTCAATCTTCTGAAAGTGAGGAATTACAGAGTAGTACGAGGACACTTCGTAGAAGGTAATACGGCACAAGAATTCCTTCCTGCCCCATTCCTCTACGAACACTACACAGAAGCAGAAACGGTAGGGAAAATAACACAAATGACTCTCTGAAGATACAAGTGATCCAACTTATAGGCCATCACTCAGGCGTGAATCTATTGAAGGAAAGATAAATGGAGTAAAAATCAGGCAGGGGCAGGCAAGCCACTTCTTCAGATTACCATACAGGTTGTAGCGTGAAAATTACCCCCTTATTTCCCTCTTGCTCTTAGCAAACTCATGTGAACAAAACCAAATGACCTAATTGAACCCTTTAATACACACGGCACCTTATACAAGTACTGCCATGCCAACAGGGTTAATAGACATGCATGTAGTAAACATATAAAATGTCACATTCATACAGAAAAGTAAATTTAAATGCTTTGAAAACTTTAAAGAAGTCCAGATTGTAATCTGCCTTAAATGGGAAGGTGTACTTCTTTTCAATATACTTCCATGATGCTTTATTTGCAAAATATAGTCAGAAGTATATACATTACTAAGGTTTTGGAGGAGATTTGTAGCTCGGGCTGTGGATGTTGTTGTAGGTTTGATGACATACATCAACCCTACGACAACTGCTCACCCGAAGCAAAGATCCACTACCCACTATGGACAGGACCAATGTCATATATAAGATTCCCTGCAGAGACTGTGACAAACACTACAACCAGACAAACAGGAAGGAAATTAACAAGAGTACACGAACACCAATTGGCTACAAAAATTATACATGACCAATACTCACTCATCTCTATCCACATGGATAAGGAGAACCACCAATTCGATTGGGACAACACCAGGATCCAGGGACTAGCATAGCAGAGACAGGCACGGGATTTCCTAAAAGCCTGGTACTCCACTAAGAAAGCCATCAACAAACACATAGAACTCGATCCCATATACACTCCAATACGAAGGAAAACTGGAAGTGAGGTAATCCAGCTCTACGGACACCAGAGTTTAAAAACCAGACGGGAAAACACAATGGCGCTTCAGTGGAGGCTGCACTGATGATGTTACCCAGCAGGGTAATGAAATGTCTGCGGAACAACAACGAACCAGCTCTGCAAGCCAACCAACCTCAATATATACATTACTGCTAGAAAGCAACATTTTAATAGTCTCAGAGTAATGCCGTTTTGGACTGCTATCACTCCTGCTGTACCAGTGATAGTTGGCCCTGCAAATCTCCCATAACACCTCTCATAATTTTAATAAGCCAGTTCCTCAGACTAGCCAGAGATTTGATCAAGAGCTATTCAGCAATAGAAAGCCCTTCAAAGAAACAAACCGTGCAATGGCATGGCATAGCATGCATTTTAGTAAATCCTTAGTCACACAGTGGCAAACCTTGCAAATACTCTCGGATCTTTTCCTTTAGTTCTTCAGATTTATTTTCACTCCTTTCACAGATAACCTGTGGAATGGAAAAAAGGCAACCATATTTATTCTGCCCCCAAAATAAACTTTAATTTAACATCATTTTCAGGAAAAAAATCAGATAATGAAATCTTACCTCTGTAGGAGTTTGGCCACACTTGTTCTTCGAAACCTTGCTGATGTCAGGATGTGAGCATAGAACATTAACCACCTCAGCATGTCCAAACTTACATGCAAAATGTAATGGGGTGTCAAAACCCTGAAAGTAAAATCATCAATTTTAGAAGGGGCTTTGACGCATTAATGATTTCCAAATATAAAATTCAGAACCAAACATAGCAGACCAATTCGATTTCAAACTCCCAATTACAAAATAAACAAGGACTTGGATGTTAACTGCTTTGGTAGTGTTTTGTTAATTAGTAGTGCACATATGAAAAAAACACATTCTCCCTTAAAAGATGAATGTATCCTCTCCCCACACCCATTTTCTCAAAAGGTATTAATCATACTGACAAAACTGCATTAAGGTTTTAAAGTAGATTCGTAGCTCGGGTTGGGGACGTTGTGGTTGGTTGGTTGGGTCACTGAGCTGGTTCGTTGTTCCGCAGACGTTTCATCATCAGTGCAGCCTCCGATTAAACGCTGTTGTGTTTTCCCACCTGTTATTTAAACTCTGGTGTCCGTTGAACTAGATTACCTCACTTCCGATTTTCCTTCGCAATGGAGTATATATGGGGTCTAGCTCTATGTGTTTATTGACACTTTCTTAGTGGAGGACCAGGCTTCTAGGAGTTCCTGTGCTTGTCTCTGCTTTGCCTGCCCCAGGATCCTGGTGTTGTTTCAATCAAATTGGTGGTTTTCCTGATCCATGTGGATGGAGATGAGTGAGTTTTGTTCGTGTCTTTTTGTTGCCAGTTGATGTTCGTGTACCCTTGTGGTTAATAATGACCACTGGGCATCAGAGTAGCACATAAACCCACATCAACCCTACGCCAACTGCTCACCTGGGCCAAAGACCCTATACCCACCATAGACAGGACCAACGTCATATACAAGATTCCCTGCAAAGACTGTGACAAACACTACATTGGACAAACGGAAGGAAATTAACAAGGGTACACGAACATCAACTGGCAACGAAAGACACGACCAATACTCATTCATCTCCATCCACATGGATAAGGAAAACCACCAATTCAATCGGGACAACACCAGGATCCTGGGACAGGCAAAGCAGACGCAAACACGGGAATTCCTAGAAGCCTGGTACTCACTAAGAAAGCCATCAATAAACGCATAGAGCTAGACCCCATATACACTCCATTGAGGGGGAAAACTGGAAGTGAGGTAATCTAGCTCAACAGACACCAGAGTTTAAAATGACAGGCAGGAAAACACAACAGCGCTTCATCGGAAGCTGCACTGATGTTACCGAGCAAGGTAATGAAATGTCTGTGGAACAAGGAACCAGCTCGGCGAGTCAACCAACCACAGAACTCTATTAATAGTTCATTTCAAGCTGCACTAGGAATCCAGTGGTATGGCCTCTCCTTCACTGCCGCAATCTTTACGATTCTATCGCTCCAAAGGTTATGTGAATCCCAAAACTGAGATGAACACAGTGGTGTACATCGAGGTCAGAAGGGTGAGACATGGAAGGGACAACACTTCCAAGAAATTGCTTTTTTTGGTCTCTCAGTAGTCAAGTACTTGGAGCCAAGGGATTGTTGAAGTAAGCCTTGTGATTGTGATAGTGGATCTCAAGATAATACACACATATAGGTATACTGGTATGAAAGGAGAGGGCACTGAGCTCAGTAGCAGGGAAATAGCCAAGATGACGTTCCCATCTTGGATATTGCTATGATTGTTGTCGGTGGTACAATACAACTCAATACCCTTGGACGTGAGTTCTTCTACACTTCATCTCATTGCGTCTATTGGATAATGCATTTATCTGACGTTGACAATTTCATTGTATTAAGGGAACCACATAAATGCAATTTTTTGTAGATAGCACCAAGCTTGACCATATACAAATAGTTTGCTGATGGCCACTGATGTGAGCACTTTACTGTAATCCAATAAGATGGTTGCTTTTATGCATTTGACAAAGGGGAATGAGGACAGAGTGAAGCAAATGGTGAGAGCCCACAAAGCAAAAGATAAAGGGAGCGCTAATAATAGTAGAGGAAAGATATATTAGATATTAATGGTAAGTGTGACAAGTACAAAATAGGTCAGCTTTGCAGAGAACAAGCACACTAAATGAAAAACTGGTGGGGAAGTGGGTGTCAAAATGAAGGAGTGTTCCTGCTCTTAACTTGTTAAACTCAATGTTGAGCTTTGAAGGCTGTAAGGTGCTAAGCAGAAAAAGAACTATTGTTCTCTCACTAGGCTTCGGCAGACCACTGCATTGGGCCTAGCACAGAAATGTAAGGATGACAGCATGAAGATGTACTGAAATAGAAAGCTACTGCAAACTTGAGGTCAATCTTACAGACAAAGCTGAGGTATTCCTTTAAGCAATCACCCAGTCTGTATTTGATCTTGGCAATGCAGAGGCAAGCTCAACGTGAGCAGAAAAAAGTGGAAGTAAAACATTGCCTTACCTGGAAGCTGTATTCAGAGGACAAGAGCAAGGGTTATACCTTCTGCAAATTAGATTCAAATAGCTGGCCATTTATGCTTTTTTTGTTTTACACAATATAAAAATCAACATTCTCCATTAATCATAGACAATACCATACGTTAGTCTATTTAGAAGGTTATCTGAAATTGCACAAGTCACATCAATATTCATTGTGGGACAAAAAAAGTAATACCAACCATTTTATCTGGTGTATTGAGATAAAGGTCAACTATGTATTTGATTCGTTTTTGCAGCATAACTTCATTATCATCTGGATACATCAGCAGCATAAACTCAGGGTTTTCCAATGTGTCCAGTAGAAGTTGGCAAATTTGAGGCTGATTTTCTTTAGCAACGACATGCATAGCATTATATCGACATCCTTCCTGCAGTTTATACACAAAAGGTATTTTATTTCTCAGAGGGAACTTATTATCTCATCCACACCTCCCTTGTTCCATGCTCAATTCCCTTGCTGAGGCAGTAGTAAGGTGACTTTCTCCAGAATTTCACCAAATTGGATAACCAGGTACAGGATGGCTGGAGCAGTTCTACTGATCCTACTTTCTACGCACTTGGTTTTCAACCTGCACTGCCCTTCAAAACAAAACCTCAGATCTTTTCGGTAGTGTCCATGTAATTGCAAACTAGTCAACAAAAAAAGCAAAGAACTCCAGATGCTGAAAATCCAAAACAAAAACAGAAATTGCTACAGAAACTCAGCAAGTCTGGCAGCATCTACAGACAGAAAGCAGAGTTAACAGTTCTACTCCAGCGGACCCAAAATGTTAACTATACTTTCCTTCCACAGGCGCTGCCAGACCTGCTGAGTTTCTTCAGCAATTTCTGTTTTTGTATGTAATTGCAAACTGATGTCTGCCCTCGCTCAGAGATATGTTACCACATCCACATACAAAATCCAAGTGAAATGTCATTGCACTGATGTGCAGTTTTCTCATTGTCTGTAACAGGAGCAGGAAATGTCAGTGAGCTAGATCAGATTGAACCATCACAGATGTAACATAAGAACGAGTTAGCCAAGACAGTGTGCAATGGTTCATAGCTCTTAACAGACAGAAGACACTTATTCCAACGTTTGTTGTGCACTGTGTTTATTGAGCTTGATTAAACATTTTCTAATGCTCAAGAATAACGGAACAGTGAGTACTTTAGAGGAACAGTCAATAGAACACAGAATCACAAGGGGCAAAGCAAACCAACCCAAGCTCTGAGATAACAAGGTGTGGAGCTGGATGAACACAGCAGGCCAAGCAGCATCATAGGAGCAGGAAAGTTTGACGTTTCGGGCCTAGACCCTTCATCAGAAATGGGGGAGGGGAAGAGGATTCTGAAATAAATAGGGAGGGAGAGGCGGATAGAAGATGGATAGAGGAGAGGATAGGTGGAGAGGAGGCAGACAAGTCGAAGAGGCGGGGATGGAGCCAGTAAAGGTGAGTGTAGGTGGGGGTGTAGGGAGGAGATAGGTCAGTCCAGGGAGGACGGACAGGTCAAGGGGGCGGGATGAGGTTAGTAGGTAAGAGATGGGGATGGGGCTTGAGGTGGGAGGAGGGGATAGGTGAGAGGAAGGACAGGTTAGGGAGGTGGGGACGAGCTGGGCTGGTTTTGGGATGCGGTTGGGGGAGGGGAGATTTTGAAGCTTGTGAAATCCACATTGATACCATTGGGCTGCAGGGTTCCCAGGCTGAATATGATTTGCTGTTCCTGCAGCCTTCGGGTGGCATCACTGTGGCATTGCAGGAGGCCCAGGATGGACATGTCGTCTGAGGAATGGGAGGGGGAGTTGTTTGTTGCGAACTGAGCGCAGGTGTTCTGCAAAGCGGTCCCCAAGCCTCCGCCTGGTTTCCCCGATGTAGAGGTAGCCACAACGGGTACAGCGGATGCAGTATACCACATTGGCAGATGTGCAGGTGAACATCTGCCTGATGTGGAAAGTCTTCTTGGGGCCTGGGATTGGGGTGAGGGAGGAGGTGTGGGGACAGGTGTAGCACTTCCTGCGGTTGTAGGGAAAAGTGCCGGGTGTGGTGGGGCTGGAGGGGAGTGTGGAGCGGACAAGGGAGTCGCAGAGGGAGTGGTCCCTCCGGAAAGCAGATAAGGGTGGGGAGGAAAAATGTCTTTGGTGGTGGGGTCGGATTGCAGATGGCGGAAGTGTCGGAGGATGATGCGTTGGATCCGGAGGTTGGTGGGGTGGTATGTGAGGATAAGGGGGATTCTTTTTTGGTTATTATTGCGGGGACAGGGTGGGAGGGATGAGTTGCGGGAAATGCGGGAGACACGATTGAGGGCGTTCTCGACCACTGTGGGGGGGGGGAGAAGAAGAGTTGCGATCCTTGAAGAATGAGGACATCGGAGATGTATGGGAGTGGAATGTCTCATCCTGGGAGCAGACGCGGCAGAGGCGAAGGAATTGGGCATAGGGGATGGCATTTTTGCAGGAAGGTGGGTGGGAGGAGGTGTATTCCAGGTAGCTGTGGGAGTCAGTGGGCTTGAAACGGACATCGGTTTCGAGGTGGTTACCCGAGATGGAGACAGAGAGGTCCAGGAAGGAGAGAGAAGTGTTGGAGATGGTCCAGGTGAACTTCAGGTTGGGGTGGAAGGTGTTGAAGTGGATGAACTGTTCGAGCTCCTCGTGGGAGCACGAGGCGCCGCCAATACAGTCATCAATGTAACGGAGGAAGAGGTGGGGTTTAGGGCCAGTGTAGGTACGGAAGAGGGATTGTTCCACGTAACATACAAAGAGGCAGGCATAGCTTCAGCCCATGCGGGTACCCATGGCCACCCCCTTTGTCTGTAGGAAGTGGGAGAAATTGAAAGAGAAGTTGTTGAGGGTGAAGACGAGCTCGGCTAAGCGGATGAGGGTGTCGGTGGAGGGGGATTGGTCAGTTCTGCGGGACAGGAAGAAGCGGAGGGCCTTTAGGTCATCTGCATGGGGAATACAGGTGTGTAGGGACTGGACGTCCATAGTAAAAATGAGGTGTTGGGGACCGGAGAATTGGAAGTTCTGGAGGAGGTGGAGGGCGTGGGTGGTGTCGCGGACGTAGGTAGGGAGTTCCTGGACCAAGAGGGTGAAAATGGAGTCTAAGTAGGTGGAGATGAGTTGGCTGCAGGAACAGCAAATCATATTCAGCCTGGGAACCCTGCAGCCCAATGGTATCAATGTGGATTTCACAAGCTTCAAAATCTCCCCTCCCCCAACCAGCCCAGCTCATCTCCGCCTCCCTAACCTGTCTTTCCTCTCACCTATCCCCTCCTCCCACCTCAAGCCGCACCCCCATCTCCTATCTACTAACCTCATCCCGCCCCCTTGACCTGTCCGTCCTCCCTGGACTGACCTATCTCCTCCCTACACCCCCACCTACACTCACCTTTACTGGCTCCATCCCTGCCTCTTCGACGTGTCTGCCTCCTCTCCACCTATCCTCTCCTCTATCCATCTTCTATCCGCCTCTCCCTATTTATTTCAGAACCCTCTTCCCCTCCCCCATTTCTGATGAAGGGTCTAGGCCCGAAACGTCAAACTTTCCTGCTCCTATGATGCTGCTTGGCCTGCTGTGTTCATCCAGCTCCACACCTTGTTATTTCGGATTCTCCAGCATCTGCAGTACCTATTATCTCCAACCCAAGCTCTGACCAGTTCTCAATGAAACATCAACAATAAAATGTCAATATTACCTACAAAACCAGAGTCAAGTGTCTGAGAAACACAGGCAGCTTGCATTCTCAATTCCAGACACAGTACAATGTCAGAACAGTGCTACCAGTGATCACTGCATAAACCCCTGTTCTTTTTCTCTAAGCCTTTCCCCACGTATTCAGAAATTCAGAAATTTCTTTGTTTACGGGGGTGAAGCTCATTTCCTAGAGTATCTGAACTACTCAACGGTAGACTATGGTAGTGATTAATACTTTACAGTTCAAGAAACAGAATAACTTGCATGAAATCCTCAAACCTGCAGAACTGTAGGGTTATCCCCAGATCCAATTAGGTAACGAGGATTACTCCACACAAGATCAAGAAAGATGGCCTTGTCTCCTTTTTCAACAGCCTTCCGTAGCTTGGACGTTAAGTCCTGAGAGCGTGGACTTTTGAAACTGTTGGCTCTCTCCCTATTGGTGCTTTCTACTTCCAGAGAACTTGTTCCATCTACCAAAAAAACAAATAAACAGGAAAACCTCAACAAACGTGTGTCTTTAATTGGAGAAAGTACATGACAAAACTTTTCAAAGAATACAGATCAGTCCATTGTGTGCTGCAGCAAAACTCAGCTCTCATTACTGCTTGTTAAAAAATGCTTTGAGATGATTTAATTGCTCAAGCTATGGCAGTGACTTTTTGGTTAGGTTTTGAGTGATACAGCAATAGTGGAGGAAAAGGAATAATCTTAATTTTGATTGCTTGTTTCAACAGTGGATGAAATGGAGAGATTACATTTTTGACCAATTAAATTTTACTCAATGATCAGCCTGTAGACACTGCAGGAGGAACAGGATCAGAATAATCAAGAAAGGCAAGAGAAGCCAAAAAAAAATCAAATTCACCTTTCTTTCTTCCATTAAGAAAGATTCCACTTGCAGAATCCAACCTGTCAAAATTCATTAATAATTCATTCTCTTATCACTGGGGACAATCTTTTATCTAATTAGAGTTGAACTATATTTTGATCTTGATATTCATTATCTAAAGGTCTCAGTATATAGCCCCACAAGGTGTACGGATCCTCCAGTATTGTGCCAAAACGTTCGTTCTATATTTGAGAGTCTGGGCAGTAACTGTTGTTGGCTTTTTGACCATGAGTTAATTGAGAATAAGGATAAACCTACTGTCAGCTGACATTTGGAGGGAGTGAGGGAGGGAGTGGATGCATGCAAGAGAAATTAAGCAAATATTTTAATTGATTTAATACTTTAACATCACACTTGCGCTATGTACAATCACACATAGAACATATACCTAACAATAATGTTTAATGATAGTGTGCCACAGCTTGAGAAAAAATAGATTTGTATTCAGACTAGCACTTACTGAAATACCAGTTGAACTACGCAAACTACATCAATAACTATGTAAACCACTATAAAACCTGAAAAGTTAGAAAATTTTAATTTCACTTTTTTGCTTTCATTGTGTATTTATTATGAAAGTTAGGACAGTGAAAATAGTTCCCCTATCAGGTATGTATTTCTAGAAAATTATCAAATCAAACCAGTTTTAAGATGAAGAAAAAACCCAAGAAAATGTTGAAGCCATAGGAATAGCAAAAAACTTCCAAAATCCTCAAGAAATTAGTTGTTAACAATTTACCTCTGCTATACATCATACTGGCTTTCAATGGAGATACACAAGCAGCCGACTTGCTTGGTGAAGGGAAGTAGTCACAAATCCCTCTGGCAAACTTTTCTGCATCTTCCCTGTTTGTGAAAGCTTTGAAACGAGATCCTTTCATCAACTTTACAGCTTGAAGAGCTTCCTTCTTATCCAAATATATATGTACTTTGTCTGTTCAGGCAGGATAAAAAAACAATTACAAAACAAAGAGACTCACCAACTCCATGCTCTTGCGCAGAAAACACCAGTCACAACCATCAACATTACGATGTCTCTGAAACCATATTTACAACTATTGGGATGAAAGATATTTAATGTGGGGAACCATTTTCGGATTACTAAACTATTTACCATAATGAGCACACTACCATGAAGGCCAATTTAAAAGTAAGAATATTTATATGTAGTTATTGTTTTGCTTGTCGGTGACATAATAAATAGCCACCTACCACTGTAGATAATGGCGCAGAAAATTTAAAATCTAAAAGCAGTACCTGGAATGAATGGTATTAATTGCCCTATACTCCCAGATAATCATCATCTGCTGGCTCCACAGAGAACATCCAGCATAAAAACAATTCACTTACCCTAACATTAACAAGCTGACCTAAACAAAATCACAATCATGTACCAACTCCTTCTATTTAATTTTCCAAAATGTTCAACTGAGTAAGGTACAGTTCACTTTGCACTGTCCCACCAACAGTGGTAACGAAGTACTCAGGATGAATAACATTCAATGCCTTCAATGCTCTGATTGCTCAGCATCTGGCAGGAGTTCTATTACAGATTGCAGTATGTAAAGGATATAATCTCGAAGTATTCTCCCAATGTAACCAGACAGAAATTGTTTGGCCCGGTGTCAAATTTGCAGCTGACCCTCTCCAATGAGGCAAATTTCAGAGTCCCCACAGGAAATCTATTCTCCTTCACTGACAGGAATTCTGTCAGGGTGTTAAATACCTGCCAAGGAAATGCCTCCTAACCGTGTTTAGCTAACATGATATATCCATCCAAAACGAAATTGCACCTTAGCATGCGGGTCTGTTAGAAATCTACCAGGTTGCAGAGGAGAAGAAATGTTTGTGCAAAGAAATATCAGGGAAATTTATTCACCCTTCTAATGGAGAAACATTTCCCTAACTCACCCCCAGCAAAACCAGGATTAGTGTTCAGATACACATTCCTTTCCTCTTGCAATATAAGTTATCACTGCCTCAGGATCCTACTCTTGAAGTCAAGTCAAGCCATTCCAATACTTGTAAGATGAATTTGAAGACTGCATTGCACTTCAAGCTATAACTAATCTTTATTGAACTGAAAAGTATGTGTCATTCTACTGTTTCAAAAGAAATTTCTTTAAATCATAATTAATTTCAAAATAACGATCGTTGAACTCCTTCTCTCAACAAGGGAACAGGTGACCCGTTCCAGTAAAGAACTGATTAGTACTCCATTTCCTTTGTCTGCAACCTGATGGCAAACTCTGTTCCCTGTACAAATTACACTTTGGCTGAAATTAGTGGAATTTTCTCCTAATGTCATGTCACTCATAATATCCAAGGGTTAAAGTCCTTAGCCATAAAGATGGAAGGTCCTAAGTTTGATCACACATCAGCACTGACCTATCCAATTTCAGATGGTACAGCAGCTGGGCGTGAAAACGGATCTCAATTTTTCCGAAGAGGAGAAGAAAAGAAATTGGAACTCTAGAGGCTGTACAGCTCCTTCAGCATGTTATACCACTCAGTAAAGGTCATGCCCAAGGTTTCCACTTTCTACCTTTCTCCTGCCCTATCCCCATGTTCTCTGATTCCCTTACTTTCAAAGGAAAGCTGTTTACTTAATTTAAAAGTCTCCCCCATGAAAAGATATCCCAAGGCCTTGACATTCTAGTATCTCCAAAACACCCCCCTCCTCATTTCAACGTGCTAGAATCAGCCATTAGATCTCGATGGTGACCTTAAAGGACCAGACCAGATTAGTTTTCAATCATTACAGCTGTCCTCTACACTCCAATGGTGAAAACCGTTTATATTATTGTAACATCTTTAAAAAAGGTATTTATCTTCACCAATGACTTTGCTCTCCATTCATTTTCCTTCTTGCTCTCTTGCGTATAACAGCTATTATGGAGTATACTTCCATCTGTAGTGTTTGTGAGATGAACCATGTAAATAAGAGCATTTAGTCAAAGACGACAGAGCTAAGCATGGTGTAGAGTCAGTAACAAATTCCCACCTTCTTGGCAAGGCAGATATAGAAGACAAAATTTATCAACAACACTTAATTCGCTAGCTCAACAATTGGCCATCTAAAGTAAACAGTACATGAAGACCATGATCTCAAACCAGTGACTGAGATCATGGCTTACTGGACAGCAGTGATCCCCGTCTTCCTGTAGGCCAGTAAGCTTACCATGTTGTGGTAAAATGCTAATGCCCATTATCAAGGAAGAAATACCAGGATATTTAGAAAAACTTAACACAATGACAGTCAACATGATTTTGTGAAAAGTGAAATCATGCTTGACAAACCTGCTAGCAAGCAGAATTAATAAAGGGGAAAATAGCAGATGTACTGTATTTGGATTTCCAGATTCAATATGGTACATTAAAAAGTCACTGCACAGAACAGGAACAATGGGAGTAAAGTATTAGCAGGAATTGAAGATTGGTTCACACACAGGTGAGTGTATTAGGATTAATAGGTCCTTTTCGGTTGGATAATTAATGGAGTGCTACAAGGGTTAGTCAAAGAGCCTAAATAATTTCATATCTCTGTTAATGACTCTGAGGAGAGGGCAGAGTGTAATGTGTCCAAATTTGCTAACATATAAAAATAGGTGGGAGGGATTCCTGTGATGATGACATGAATCTGCAAAGGACACAGATAGAGTGAGTGAGTGGAGGTAAAAAAAAAAACCTTGGCAGATGGACTTTGACACAGGACAGGGTGAAGGCTTACACTTCGGTAGGAAGAATCAAAATGCAGACTATTACTTAAATGGATAGAGGTTCCAAGGAAGTGCAGAGCGGACGGACTGGTGGTTTCTTGCACATGAAACACAAAGCTCGCTTGCAGGGGCAGCAAGTAACTAAGACGACAAATGGAACTTTGGCCTTATTGCTAGGCAGTTGGGATTTAAAAATCGGGCAGTTTTGTTTCAACAGTAGGTGGTGTTTGTGATGCCACACCTGGTAGACTGTGGACAGTTTTAGTCCCTGTTTTAAGAGAGGATAGACTGACAATGAAGGGTGCTCAAAAGAGATAAACTATGCTGATTCTTGGTATAAATGGGTTGGCTTATCAAAAACAGTGAAACAGGTTAAATCTTTATTCATTAGAGTCTGGAAGAATGACATGGTCCCCCATGAGAAATAGATAAAGAAGGATCCAGGGTAAATTAGCAAGATGGATCCAAAATTAGTTTAGTAAAAAGGGACTGAGGGTGGTGGTAGAAGAACGTTTGTGTGACTGGAGCCGAGTGTGCAGTGGCACGCCACAGGAATCAGTGTTCGGTCCCTTATTGTTTGTGATGTTCATAAATGATGTGGATGAGAAGGTGGGAGGGATGATAAGTAAGTTTGCAGATAGTACAAAGATTAGCTGGATGGTTGACTATGAGGAGGAAGGTATTAGGTTAAAGGATATAAACAGATTGGCCAGAAGGGCAGATCAATGTCAGACAAAACTTAACCCTGCTCAATATGAGGGGATGCTTTGGAAGAAGGAACGAGATAAGGGAATACTCATTGAGGGGCAAGACACCAGGAGCTCAGAGGAACACAGGGATCTTGGGGTGCTTGCCCACTGATCCCTGAAAGTGGAAAGACAAGTTAATAAGGTAATTAAGGTGGCATACAGGATGCATGCCTTTAATCAATCGTGGCATAAATCATAAGCACAGGGAGGTCATGTTGGAGCCGTAAAGAAGTTTGGTTAGGCCACACCTGGAGTACTGTGTGCAGTTCTGGTTACTACACTACAGGAAGGACGCGATTGCACTGGAGGGGGTGCAAGGATTTTGCTTGGGATGGAGCATTTCAGCTATGATGAGACCAGATAAGCTCAGATTGTTTTCTTTGGAACAGAGAAGGTTAAGGGGGGAACATGACAGATGTGTATAAGTTTCTGAGGCACAGACAGTGTGAAGAGAAAGCAATTGTTCCCCTTAAAGGGTCATTAACAAGAGGGCATATTTTAAAGTGAAAGGCAGGTGGTTTATAAGGGATTTGAAAAATATATTTTTCCCCCCAGAGGGTGGTGACAGTCTGCATTGCACTGCCTGGGAGGTTGTTGAGGTAGGAAACCACACAACCTTTAAAAAATTACATGGATGAACACGTGAACTGTCATAACATTCAAAGCTACGGGCTAACTGCAGGAAAATGGGACTAGTGTAGGTATTTTTGGCAGTACAGATTTGATGAGCCAAAGCGCCTCTTCTGTACTGTGTGGTTCTATAAATGAAGCATGATCTTATTGAAACATACAAGATTCTGAGGCTGCATGGAAGAGTAGATATTGAGAAGATGTTTCCACCTCAAAATAGAGTACACAGTTACAGAATAAGGGGATGCTCATTTAAAACTGAGGTGCGAAGGAATTACTTATCTTGGAGAGTAGTGAATGTCTGTAATTCTCTACCCGAGAGAGCTGCACAGACTAGATCACAAAGTATTTAAGGAGGAGAAAGATAGATTTTTGAAATATTAGAGAGTTAAGAACGATAATAAGATAGCATGAAAAGAAGGGTTCAAGCATGAGATAAATCGATCATGATCTTGTTGAATGATGGGGCCAGGCTGGAGGGGCTGAATCCCTACACCTAGGGATTATGTTCTTGGTCAATTCTGAAGCCAATTCAACAGGACAAGTCAACATTTTAAATCTGGCAAAAAGAAGATTGAGACAAACCCAACTATTAAATTATAGGATATTACACGAGTTTAATACCTAACTGAAATTTATACTTCCGATTACAAAAGGCAGTTCAATAAAACAGAAAATTAAAGTGACTTTGTTCTGAAGTACTGAAGGTTTAGTTTGACAAATCATAACAGACACGCTAAAAGTTATCTGTGGTGCACATACTGTGACAAGCATCGTTTCATTTTTTTCTCTTTCGGTTTCATTTCCACAATCAACGCTTATATGTTAATAATTTCTTAAGTGCTTTGAGTTTATCAGCACACATGTCAAAGCTAAAATAACTAAATATCACACAGCCAATTCTGCGCTACCAGGTCACTGAAATTAATCTCACTTAGCATTCTTATGCATACCAGAGGACAGTGTGTTGGTTACGACAACGTTCATTTTAGACATTTTACCAGGTGGGATCTGTTGGAGTTTGCTTCCCCTACTGCTTGCTTGCCTATCACACACTTCCAGAGATTCTGAAGAAGGGTCCTGACTCGAAACGTCAGCTTTCCTACTCCTCTGACGCTGCCTGGCCTGCTGTGTTCCCCCAGCTCCACACTGTGCTATCTCTTCTGGAGATTCCAGTCCCTTCTGACACTTGAGGAGGATCAGTCTCTCACTTGCTGGGACTTGGGCTTGGGATTGCTCAAGGAAGGTATAAAATCATAACTTGGTCTTGTCTGTTGCAAGTGTAGGCCTTCATAACAATAACGCAGTTTCTTGTTACAGTAAACTGGGCAGTCATGAGGTGCTTGTTTATCTCACAGGGGGAGCAGCTCAGGCACCACTCAGGCTTATTTTTGATGGTACAGCTCATCTTATCGGAAGTGTCACTCCTCTTCTGGAAGGTCCTTCTAGACAGAAGGGTATACGTATTACCTTGGTTCCTTCAGTTAGCCTCCTAACTGCACTACACATCTCAATTAAGGCAGCAAACTGTACGCCACTGCGCCACTGTTCCTGAGCTATGAGGGTACTGCAGCATTCAGATCTGTCACAGTTGGAGATGTCTCAGAATTTTGATATTCCACGTCAAACTTCAATTTGACGAAGGGAATATGCCTGCATACGCTTTTTTAAAAACAATGTGAGCTCGCCATAGCACTCCAACTGTGATATGGTTACAGAAGACCAGAGCCTTAGTCCAACAAAAGAGAATAAAAAGACAATTGAGAAGCATTAGCACAGCACGTGCATGATCATACATTGGCGTGTGTATGACAAACGGTCAAGAACAGGCCAAAGCTAATGTAACAGCTCAATCATGAGCTAGATTCAGGCTCAGAAAGACTGAAGTCTCTTAAACAATGCTGTGGTGTGGAGGGGGCAGCAGACCAGCCATCACTTTGAAATATCACAGGATAACCAGTGAGACAGAGACACAGGTGCCGCTTCTAAATAGTCAGAAACTAGACATATCCTGTAAGTTTGTGTCAGAATCCCTCGAATGTCCTAACTCAATGACCATATGGTTTTTGGCCCGGAAGTTTAAACTTCCAATGAGCAATTATCTTGAGTATAGAACCGTCGCAAAGCAAAAGTATTCTACTCCAAGTTAGTCAATGATTGAGGGTCCCAACTTGCTTGCATAGTTACTCAGGAAGTGTTAAACACACATAACAGCTCTGAAAGCGAAAGTTGCCACAGTGGCCTCAGTCAAAACAAGAATTGAACCTTGCATTCTGGAGTCTCGACACCACAAACCAACTGTCCAGTCAACTGAGTTAACAAACCCTCTAGCTTGTGGATAGCTATAAAAACGACTTTTCTTCCCTCATCCTAACTGCAATCCTTCCATCACCTTACCCGCTCCCTTTCAACCAGGCCCAACATAGTCTGAACCAACCATCTCCACCCAACCGACCTTATCCCCCCTATTAGTGCTTCCTCATGACAGTACAGCCAAAATGGCTGATGAAAGCCACTACAAGCTTTGCAATACGTTTAACAGAAGTTATAAAGTGTGAGAAACACTTGTTGAACGTGTTCTTAGCACAGAGAACAATGTTTCCTCAGAAAGACCGAACGTGCAACCTTCTTTGCTCCTCTATACAGCATTTCAGGGGAGGCAATGGCCTCGTGGTATTATTGCCAGACTGTTAATCCAGAGACCTAAACATTCTGGGGACTGGGTTCAATTCCCACCACAGCAGCTGGTGGGATTTAAATTCAATAAAATATCTGGAATTAAGCATCTAATGATGACCATGAATCCATTGTCGATTGTTGGGACAACCCCATCTGGTTCGCTAATGTCCTTTAGGGAAGGAAACTGCCATCCTTACCTGGTCTGGCCTACATGCGACTCCAGACCTACAGCAATGTGGTTGACTCTGAACTGCCTCTGGCAGTTAGGGATGAACAATAAATGCTGCCTGGCCAGCAACGCTCTCATCCCATGAATGAATAGAAAAAAAAAATTTCATACCAATTAGTTATTTCATAAGATTTTCTAATCAGTTATAATACCAAAAGTAGGTTCTAATTAAGAGGTAACAAGGTATAGAGCTGGATGAACACAGCAGGCCAAGCAGCATCAGAGGAGCAGGAAAGCGGACGTTTCGGGTCTGGACCCTTCTTCAGAAACGGGGGAGGGGAAGGGGATTCTGAAATAAATAGAGAAAGAGGGGGAGGCGGATGGAAGATGGATAAAGGAGCAGATAGGTGGAGAAGAGACAGACAGGTAAAGGAGGTAGGGATGGAGCCAGTAATGGTGAGTGTAGGTGGGGAGTTAGGGTGGGGTTGGTCAGTCCAGGGAAAGATGGACAGGTCAAGGAGGTGGGGATGAGGCTGGTAGGTAGGAGGTGGGAGAAAGGATGGACAGGTTAGGGAGGTGGGGACGAGTTGGGCTGGTCTTGGGATGTGTTCAGGGGCGTGGAGATTTTGAAGCTTGTGAAGTCCACATTGATACCATTGGGTTGCAGGGTTCCCAAGCTAAACATGAGGTGCTGTTTAGCTGTATGAGGTAAACGTCAGCTTTCCTGCTCCTCTGATGCTGCTTGGCCTGTGTGCATCCAGTACTACACCTTGTTATCTCAGATTCTCCAGCATCGGCAATTCCTACTATCCGTGAACAGGTTCTAATTAAGATTCTTTAAGATCATCATAGATATAGTTCCCTAATAAATTGTAGATTTAAAACATACATATGAAATCACTAAACAAAACAAAGAAAGGTTGAAAAACTAATTATGAGCACTAGAGTAAAGAGAGGGGCCTCGCTACCTCTTATCAAAGACAGCGGCTAAGAGAGTTGGAATGATGGGAAATCTCAAAAAAGACTCTTAGTCCTGTATAAAATAGCAGACACAGACAGCATAGTTGAGATAAAAGGTCACAACTGACCATGGAGAGTTCAGTTCCCCCCATACCAAAAGGGGCCCATTTAGATCACAGCAACAAGACTACTAATAGTGTGATGTACTGGAAACCGAATCATAGTTGAACAACTCAGCACTAATTAACCAAAAGTATACAGGGTAGGGAGTATTTTTTTTCTTCTTTATTCATTCATGGGATGAGGGCATCGCTGACCAAGCAGCACTTATTGCCCATCCCTAATTGCTCAGAGGGCAGTTGAGAGTCAACCTCATTGCTATGGGTCTGGAGTCACATGTCGGCCAGACTAGGTAAGGATAGCAGTTTCCTTCCCTAAAGGACATTAGCGAACCATATGGGTTGTTCCTGACAATCGGCAATGGTTTCACGGTTATCATTAGACTTTTAATTCCAGATATTAATCAAATTCAAATTCCACCATCTGCCATGGCGGGATTTGAACCAGGTTCCCAGAATGATATCTGGGTCTCTGGAATAACAGTTCATTGATAATACCACTAGGCCATTGCCTCCCCATGTATGAGCCGCCATGTTAATGTTACAAGAAAAGTGTATTAAACGACAATGTAATTGCATTTAAAATTGCATTGACTTTTCTTCCAATCTGAGCTGGCTAAGAGAATAATTGAACTCTTGTATCAATGCCAGATTCAAGAATACTCTTTGGCCACTCTTTGCATTGTACCGGCAGAATGCATGGATAAATTACCACGTGCCTTGAGTTCTGCTGTCTCCTGAAAATTTATTATCTCCATAAACCTGTTACAACATCCCACCCCTGTCGACACACCCCCAGTATGACCACCCTTTAGACTATGCTACTTCCTGATTCACAATGACCCACCATACAACCTGCTCATCTGCGCTGCGCAGCTGCTCAGCTTCTCAAATAGGATTCCAACATTCTATTTACTTACCAGAATACTGCAGCTAATGTTGTAAAAGTGGGTGTGGCATCTACAGAGCATCTCTGTAGGATTCCCATGCTAGGCAAGTTCTGTTGGAACCTCCACCGTCAGTTTGGCCCAAAAAATAAAATCAAGAGATACGCAACTGTGTAACTTCTTATCTGACCTGGGTTAGAACGAAGGATTCCAAGCCAGATCAGAAAATTTGGAGCAGAATTCTTGTCATATGATACAGCCAATGTAGTCCAAAACAGAAAACATATTCTTGATAACCTGTAGAGTGCAGGAATTTGAAGCTAGATTTGAGATTTTAAAAATCCTCAGTTGTAACTTTTCCAGATCTTTAACAAAACTAATAAGGTAAGTTGGGGATAGGCTTAGAACCATCACAGGCTATTGAAATTAATTGTTCAAACTGTTTAAAGTTCAAAGATATAGTTGGCACCTGAAAAGCATGGAGGTCATAGATGTCAATTCCTGAAACATGGCAGAACAATCTCATATCTCTGCAGAGACATCGGAGATGCCCCAGTACATGAATCACGAAGTTAGAATGGAGGTACAGCAAGTGATCAGGAAGCCAAATGGAATGTAGGGAATATTAAAGTAGGGAAGTTTTACAACAACATTACAGGGCATAGGTGAGACCACATCTGCAATACTGTGTATATTTTTGGTCTCTTTGTTCAAAGGGAAAGATATAATTGCTTTAGAACCAGTTCAGAGAAGGTTCAATTAGCTCATTCATGAGATGAAGGGCTTACTTTATGAAGAAAGGTTAAATAGTTTATGTCTTTATCTATTGGCATTTAGAAGAATTACAGATGACCATACTGAAATGTAGATCCTGGTGCATACAGAGAAGATAGTTCCCTTTTTCTAGTTCGGTGTTTAAGAATAAGAAATTTCCAAGTTCGAAAGGAAGAATAGTTTTTCTTTTCCCCTGAGGGTTATGAGGGTGTTGAATTCTCTTGACAGAATGCAGTGGAGGTCTGGTATTTAAATTTAAATTTAAAATTTAAATTAAGTTGATTTTTGATAGACAAGGGAGCTAATAGTTCAATTGCAGACAACAAAGTGGAAATGAAACAACCAGATCACCTACGATCTTAATGGTGCAGCAGGCTCATAAGGAACAAATGATCTATCCCTGCCCCTATGCTCCTACAAGAGATAACACAGACATTATCTTCAGTGCGTGTCAAATTAAAAAAAAAAACAAGGAATAGCACCAACCGATGCATATGGTCTTCAACCTCACAAAAGCCTTTAATTTTGACAATGCCTATGGAGTAACCTCAAATTTGGCTGACCTCAAAATTTATCATCCTCCACCTACTCTACAATATGATGCAATCCATGACTGTCATTAACGGAGCCACCATAGATGCTATCTTGGCAAAGAAACTCGGGTTAACCAAGATTATGGTCCTGCATCAACTCTCATCTTCATTTTCTTCCCTGCAATGCTGTGCATCACCTCCAGCAAATTACACAAAGGCATACAGAGAAAAATCTACAGAATGGACAGGAAAGTATTCAGCCTACTTCATATTCAATCCAAAACCCTCTATCTCGGCCTTCAGTCACTGAGTTTTAGATCACAGCTATTATCTGTGCATACAAACACTCAGAGACTGAGCTCCATATCATTGCTGATTCCTTCTTCGAAGTATTTGAGAAAATGGGCCTTTTGCTAAATACTTAGTAAACCAAGGTCTATTTCAATCAGTTTTCACAGCAAAATGTCTTACCCCATCAATTAAGATCAATGGGTGAGATCTTGGAAAATGCTGATTTTTTCCATGCCTCTGAGTCTCCTCTTGACGAAAACAGATGTAAATAACAAAATTCATCAGCTGTGACATTCACCAATGTGACACCTCAGTCTTCAGTTGACTAAGAAACTGGAGTATACAAGGATTAGGATCTCAAACCCGCGACAAAGATCAGGTTTACCGGGCAGCAAAAGTGACCAGACTCCTTGAAAAATACACGGGAGCAATCTCAAAGCACTGGAGAAGTGACACAGCTCTTCACAAAGTCCTCCAAATCCAGGAGTAAAAGTGGCAGTCCAAAAGAAGAAACTCTCCAATGCCAACATTGAGGTGCTAATCATTCAACGACAGCTCACTGGACATGACATATCACTCACAAGCCTAACACTAGACCTCTGATGCAACTCTCATAAAAGACTCCCTTGACAGCAGTTGAAATGCTTTAGCAATGTCCTCAAAGCCTCACTGAAGAGGTCAAAAATAACCAGGAAATTAAAGATGATCCCGGCTTGTGACTGATCAAAGCGGAAAAGACTCAGTAGAGAAGACATTGAATACACTGAAAGACTGTGTCATGGAACATGTGGAGGGGAAGTCACGGTATCAAAGAGAGTGCACAACTCATCTATCCAACTCTTTAAACATCACCTGTCCTGCATAGAACAATTCTGAAGATCACACATTAATTTTATAAGCCATTTCAGAATCTACTGAACCAGAATGGAAGCACGGCATTTCAAATTCTGAGGGACTGCTTAGGGAGAAAAATCAGAGGCTAGAAGTCTCCACTCCATTATTTTCTCCTGCAATTTGAACGAGTTCACAGAAGTAAAGGAAAAAATGTTATAACCCACAACATCACCCTGTTCCTTCCTTGCACCCTGCTCCACTGTTGGATGCATGTAATCTTCAAGGGATGGACTGTTGATCATGATGGGAACGTTATGACACTTCAAAGCTGACCTGTGAGGTTCCAGTGAAAGGATGATCAATAATGGAGAAGTAATTCAGGTAAGGTTAGCCCTGACATAACCACACATATTTATGTACTTACAATATTTAACAGACTCACCATTCCTGGACAATATGTCATCCCAGACCGGACAAACCCCATAATAAAGTGAAGGGGAGGCAGCTGACCCTCCCAACATCTGTTCAGCACTATTCTGTAAATCACTCACATCTACATCTTTTGATAATGATGCCTCATCTGGAGGATTCGGTCCTACATCACATCCAAAATGTCCATCGTTGTTGGCACTACCAACTCTTGATGGATGGGACTGGTCAGAATATGCAGTAGAACTGTAGGCAGACACATGTGAGGAGTGGCTACACAAAGTTTTGTCATCAGGCTTGGCTGAATAATTAGTCAATTCAGGCAGTTTAAGTGATTCTCCTCCTCCCTGGTGCTCCAACAAAGCCTGGGCTAGCTTCTTTTCAAAAATGGAACGGGTGGTCAAAGTTATGGGCCCATAGTTCAGTCCAGCATTGAGAATTTCTTGTCTAAGTTCAGCAGGGGTAAGTTGCTTCAATCTCATCAAAATAGAATCCATGCTGTCTTTATCTGTGAAGAAAAGAAAAGAGATAAAATCTATAAAGGAACACAAAATATTGTTCAGGAGCTGACATCAAATTTACCATTAATCTTTAACCCTTCAGCACTTAATTTCTATTAGATTTGAACACAACCATGTAACTTTTGAGCACTTGTAGTGATTTTCTTAGCAAAAAACTTCATGCAACATAACAGTATTTCAGTGATTCAGCTCCCATTCAAAATAGCACAATTCAAAAATAAGATTCATAGATATTTTTCATGGAAGCTGAATAAAATTAGATTGCGATTTTTCCATTCCTTTTCTCACCCTATCTTCCATTAAAACATATTAGCCAGATTGTTATTCAGCCCATCATTAAATGCAATAAAAGTAATTTAGTTACAAAAACAATTTACTATGGATGCTGAAAAATTGAAATTAAAACTGAAAATGCTGGAAATAGCAGGTCTAGAGATAGAAAGAAACTATTGTCAAAAGGTCTGCAACCTCAGAATTACCTTTCGTCAACAAACAGACGTGATCAAATCAAGGGGACTGCTAATTGCTACTTTATCACCAACATCTTTGACACCAGAGCAAACAAACCTCAGATTACCTGTATCATAGGGAGACAAACTACAAAATGACTGAAAACTCAATAGGGCCCTTCCATTTTAGTACAGAATCTGCCACATCTGAAAGCTGGAACAAAACAGATGCAAAAAGACTTGTAAATTAAATAAAGGTAGTAAGTATCTTAGGATCCCTTTAGTTTAACATCTCTGAACAGGTTGAATAGAAAATACTTATCCTGAGGAACTTCTGCAGACATATCCTGGAGCTGAGATAACTGACTTGCAAATATCACAACCATCTTCCTTTTTGCCAAGTATAACTCCAACCAGCAGAGTGTTTCCTCCCATTGACTCTAGTTTTGCTACAGTTTTGACTCCTTAATGCCACACTTGGTCAAATGCTGCCTTGATGTCAAGGGCAGTTCCTCTCACCTCAACTGCAGAATAGCTGAATTTTGCCCATAGCTGAACCAAGTCCCTAATAAGGTTAGGAGTTAAGCGGCCTTAGTGAAAACCCAACTTAACTAAGCCACAGTACCGCCTCAAACTGCATGCATAATAAGATATAATCTGAACAGTTATTTTTGATTATAGCACACTTCCTTATTGATTACTAAAGAAAGAACACGGGGTTGACTACCTGCAGATTACAATTCAAGTTGCAGAAGTTCTGGTGACAAAGTGAGTTGCAGCAGTACACCAAATGGATCTGGAAAATTTCCTGTAACCTTCTCATATCAGCATACACAAGCTTTCTTCAAAAATAATTCTGCTCCTCCTGTTAACTTTGCACCTTAGTTCATGACTTTCACTTGTTCTACTGAACTACAGTAGAAAGCTCATTATGCACCATAAAATTACACAAGTTTCTGTTCCTTGTCTTTTACAAAGAAAAGTAGTTATATGGACTTTCTAGACTGTAGAAACTAAACAAGAAAATTTCTTAAAAATGCTATATCTTCTATCTCACGTCTCCTTTAGCTTTACGCTGTACAAAATGGTATCAACACACTTGACACAGAACACCACAGTTCTTCCATAAAAGAAAGCCAGGAGAAAAATGAACAGATGGGTACGGATGTGAATCTGTCTCTTATTCAGTCTGAAAGCCAAGATATGCCTAAAGCTTCAATTCCCTGTTCAGAGTATCACATTTACGCATACTTGCACAGACAAACGATTTAGTCTTGTACATTTGGATCTGCTAAATTTTGCAATCTGCTTCAGTGATTGAACATTTGGAAAGTAGATTTTAAGGCCATTTTCTAGACGTTTGGTTGCAGGCTACTGTACTACACAGGTCCCATATCAGATTTGTGGTCTCTGCTCGGTTAAGCACTCTTAACAAAGGTAACATTTGCTGCAATGGCAACTGCATTCACTTCATGCAAAAACAGAATCGGGCTCTGATTTGGTGCCATCTTTAACAAATAACCTGCTAACTTCAGTCACATAAACTGAACAGCTACTCAAAACGAAGATTCTGAAATGCTGACAGCATCTTCAGGAAGAATGAAAGAGCAGGGGGAAAAAAAAATCTAAAATTCCTAACTTAAATTTTTTGCTTGCGTAATATCTCAAGCTGCACTGCAAGTCAGGTTTGAAACAAGATAAAATGCTAAAATTAGGCTGGAAACACATTTGATTGTTTGTGTTTTTCAGTAATTCTGCAAATATTTTGGCAATTCAGTCCCAATTTTTCAACTAACTATATTCAAAACAATGCGTCACCCACAAAGCAATCAGACTAAATAATTCAGCTCCTAAGAATGAAAAATTGCACCAATAATAAACTGTCTTTTTCACCCCAAAAAATGTTAACAGTAAAGAGCTTTTTTTTTGAAAGCTATGGTCATAAAGGACAACACTGGCAGTTATATAGCACCTTTCATGACTTCAGGTGTCCCCCAAGACTCTTTACAGCCTCATGGCTTGTCATTTGGAACTGAATACAGATAATGTTTTAGTAGGGGTGGGAATCCTCTTACAGAGATATCACCCCTTGTGTGCGAGCCCTCAGCATTCAAGTTTGGAGAAGGATTCTATTCACATGCTATCATCTTCTCTCAAAATATCAAAACTCTTTCCACTATGCTTCGTGCTCGGCCATGCCAGCTCAGGATCGCCAGTAACTTCCTTCTCTTTTGCTTTATTTTCAATTTTCTATCTTTGCAGAAACTTGTTAAATTCCAGGTAAGGACTCCTCCCACGTAACCCCATTAACACAGCTGCTCACAAGTGCATCAGCCTTGGAATGATTTAGATGCGCAGCAAGAAGGCATGTGTTTAATAAGCCACACTACATAAATGGGCAAAAGCAGCAATAGAGATAAGTGGTGCTGGAAACCAAATGCCAAGGAGAGAAATTAACCAACTCCAACGTGATGAGACATCAGTCATTATCTTAATTTACCTCTCAATTTCCCTTTTCTTTAAATACACTTTCTTAACATAATTGGCTGATGGAGTCACTGGAGGACTGTCCAGGAATATCAAACATATGATGGCAAGTGCTCCATGTAATTGTTGCTTACTGACAGAATGTAGAATACGTAGTCAGCCATTGAAGGAATGGCAATACCAGAGTCATCTGCAGCACAGCCTTGGAGACAGCTGCTGAACATTATATACAATGTCATCTGCTAGCTCCTCAGTGAGGTGGTACGTTTAGCCAAATTAGGAATGAGTTTTAAACAGACTGGCAAAATGCCACTGTGAGCATAGGGGCCGTTCCCCACAAATCAGAACACAGAGACAAGCCAGAACTAGCAATTGCAAAAGCTGATCTTTCAACAAATAGCAGCATTGGCTTGCCAACTTCCACCTGTGTCAGAAGGAAGATAGACTGGACTCTGTCAACTCCAAAGGAGGGGGAGGCTCACTGGTCTTTAGTGGGATCACTGGTGACTAACACCATGTCCCAGTTTGCTTCCAGGAATCTGTGGCTGAAACATAGTTTCATCCATTCTTCCTGTCAACAAAAGTGGAGTCAGGAAAGTACAGGGATAGCTAGTTGTGTATCATAACCAGACTTTAAAAGAAAATATTGATGCGCCATGGTGACAAACAAAAAGGACATATACACACACACACACAAACTGGTTTAAATCAAGTCGGAATCAATTAATTGATTAGCTGAGCATACTGACTGTAGAGATGCTGCAAGAACAAGTGTTATGAAAAGAATACTAGTATGAAACTTAAAGGTGTTGTGGGGAAAGTTTTGCTCCTCTGTATTTGGGTGGGCTGGAGTATTTATTTCATCGGGATGGGTAAGTCAACATGAGGGAGCATTTATGTGTGCTATCAAGGTGGCTTGTTGGTGATAAACAACATCTGCTTTGAAGTCTTTAGCCCTATGAAAATTACTGACTCATTCTGTGAAACTTCTCAACCTCCCCTTAGAATAGAGAGCATAGATCATAGAATGCCTACAGTGTGGAAGCAGGCCATTCAGACCAATAAGTCCACACCACCCCTCTGAAGAGCATCCTACCCAGACCCATTCCCCTATATTTCCCATATCTAACACACCTATTCTGCACGCCCCTGAACACTACGGGCAATTTAGCATGGCCAATCCACCTAGCCTGCACATCTTTGGACTGTGGGAGAAAGCTGGAGCATCCAGAGGAAACCCACGCAGACACGGGGACAATGTGCAAACTCCACATAGATAGTCGCCCAAGGATGGAATTCGAACCTGGGTCCCAGGCGCTGTGAGGTAGCAGTGCTAACCACTGAGCCACCGTGCCTTATCTTCAAGATGAATTTAAGTTCATGGTTACCAATTGTCTATCAGCACATCAAAATCCCCATACTAATTTCTCTGGGAAATAAGGTCAGTATATCTTACTGCTACAACAGACATCAGCATATATAGCTTCCATATGGCGCAGTAGTAGTGTCCTTATTTCTGGGCCTGTAGGCCTGGGTTCAGAGGTATGACAGGTTGATTAAAAATATCTACATGGTTTTCATGTGTTCTTAGCAGGAAGGGCCAGTTGAGTAAATTATCTATATTGCACTGCAAATATTGTATAAACCTTTGCTCCAAACATACCATTCACCTAGAAATCAGACAGGAATGCACAAGATCTCCCTCTATAATTCTCAGCCTTCAAATAAAGTTCTATTCTACACAAACTCCAAAACAAAGTCACTAAATGAAAACTTACTACAAATTAGATGCATGCACTTCAGGTGAGCCAGAACCTAAGCGTCAGCATTGCAATCAGTAGTTAAAAGAGAGCAGCCTGGCTTTCGACTGAGTCCAATTTTTACGATACAGAGTTTGACTGTTGTTGGAGTTTTGTTGTTAGGCCTTGAAGGAAACAAATGAAGAACTTTATAGAAATACAAAAGATTTTAAATGACAAGATTAAGTTGATCTAAAGCACTACTTCAAGAAAAGCCCAGGACACTAAATCAAAGGAACATGGGTAAGAATTAGGAGAACACGCAAAGATACAAATCTGCTCTGCAATTCAATAACATCATGACTGATATGATCGTGGCCTGAACTCCATATTCGTGACTAACCCCAACACCATTCAAGTCCTTTGTTCGGCACAAATCTAGTGAATATTTTTTAAGACCGAGGTCGATGACCTAGCTTCCACCACTTTTTAGGAAATAAATATCTCCATTGACTTAGAACCATCAGAAAAGAAATCTCCTTCTTAAGTAGACCCCCTATTTTAAACTCAAAGCAAGTATGATGGGATGCATGGACTCCTTCTGCGTCATAACAATTCCACTGGACTGAGATGACTGACGTCCAACAACCACACCCATCTTTTTCAGTGCTAGGTATGACTCCAACCAACAGAGTGTTGATTGATTCTAGTTTTGCTAAGGCTCCTTTGCAGCAAACTCAGCCAAATGCTGCCTTAAAGTTAAGGGCAGTCACTCTCACTTCATCTCTGGAGTTTAGTTGTTTTGTCAATGTTTGGTCCAAGTCTGCATTGAGGTTAGATGTGGCAGGTCTTTGGTAGAACCCAAATTGAGAGTCAGTGAAGAGGTTATTCCAATTATTTCCTAGGATGTTATCTGTATCCACTACAATGAAGACAGACGCAAAAAATCTGTTTAATTCATCCACCAATTCCTTATTACCCACCATTAGTTCCCAAAATTCATTCTGTAAAAGAACCAACTTTCAGTTTCCCTACCATTTTCTTTTTTAAATACCTATAGAAGTTCAGTATGTTTTTATATTTCTAGCTGACTCTCCCAATCAACTTCTCTGCTCTGAGATAGTAGGAACTGCTGATGCCGGAGTCTGAGATAACAAGGTGTAAAGCTGGATGAACACAGCAAGCCAGGCAGCATCAGAGGAGCAGGAAAGCTGACATTTTGGGTTGAGACCCTTCTTCAGAAATGCTCTGCTCTTATCCTTTTCACCATTGTTTAATATTCTGTCCGATCTTCTGACCTGCTGCTGACCAGAATATTGTATGCTTTTTATCTCAATTTCATTTGATCCTTAACTTCCCTAACTAAGGATGACATATTAATCCCCCAGAGTTTTTCCTTTCTCAGCATTAAGTATCTTTGCTGAGTGTTGCGGAATGTTTTCTTAACTGATGACCACATTAACTCTACTGTCCTATCCCACATACTAATCTCCCAGTTCACCTCAGCCTACTTGGCTTTCATACTCTCATAACTGACTTTATTCAAGTTTAAACACTAGGTCTTGTTTCCACTCTTCACTTCCTCAAACTGAATGCAAAATTCAAAAGAGAAAAGTAGGAAAAGTTAGGAAAAAAATACTTCACAGAAAAACCAGTCAATACTTGACTTGATACTCTGGGTAGGTTGTTGAGATGAAATCTTAAAAGAATCATTCAAGAGTCTTTTATAGGCAGATAAATGTAAGTCTTTTATTCTGGATGGATATTTAAGGGTCAAGGGGCCTCCTTCATTTCAGCCAAGATGGCGGCAGGTATAATGTCAGCAAACTGCAGAATCATTGGATCAACAAGAGAAAAGGATCCCGATTATGGCTGCTAACGATCCTACTGAAAATATAAGGAACTGCATCTGCAGCTTTTTTGTGACATCCACAGTTGGATAACCTGCCAACTTGAATAATGGTTACTTGAGTAAGAAAACATCTCAAATGACACATTAGACTATTACCGAGTAGCAAGTTAATGCCTGCACCAAAACAGGGGAAGAAAGCTAAGCAACTGTTTCCTTACATTGTCACAAATCACTTTGGACATCCTGAAATTGTGAAAGGTGCTACATAAATGCACGATATTTCTCTTACTTCAGTTTTTTAATCTATTTGGTTTCCTTAATGTTTCAACTTCATTCATGCTTCTTTCCTTGGCTTGACACGGGGATCATTTCAGTCAACAATCTGTTTATCTTTTAATCCAGTTATTTTGTTTCATTTGGTATATGTATACACATTACAGAGATACCAGTAGCTCATGTTTGTAGACATATTTACGAGTGAAATGTCAAATTTTCAAACGTTAAATACCTTCAGTTTTCAATTAGAATACCAACTAAAGAAATCAACCTCTGGGACAGTGTTTAAACAGCAGTAATAAACTAAAAATAAATAATGGATTGATAAAATACATTTAACATGCCACCATCTATTACAGGCACCATATATTGGACACAGATCCTTTCAGAATAAAGCAAGCTTAATTAAACCTAATATTTTACTAGCCAAATTCACACTTTCCTGCATTTGCAGTAAAACCTCAACTCTATTAAACCAGATATCTTGTTTGCAAGCTGACGTAACTATTAGGTATTTAGCATATGGAGAGCAGTAGGCCTATTTCAGGACGAGACATTCAGCTTCTGCAACAGGTAACATTGGTAGATAAATTATACATTGAGAAATTAAATAATTTTGATTTTTCCAATCCAACCACAGCCACATCAAGACTTGTGTTTATGATGAAGACTGCAGATTGTGTAATACTAAAAAAAAGTCACAAAACCAGGTTGTGATCTTGGTGCAAGCACTTAAATGGATATTGTCACATAAACTGCCCCATCACTAACCATGCTGTTAATATTTTTAAACTAATTCACAACATGTACCATCAAATTACTCATTTTCAGAAGACTTCATATAAAACCCCAAAACAATCTTATTACTGGACACTAGAGTCATTCATAACCCTAAGAGAGGCACCAAAATATCAAATGAATGAATAATAAAATTAATTTCAAGTCTACAAGAGGTAATAGTGTGGATACTGAAAATGTGAAATAAGGAATGAAAAATGCTGGTAACATTAAGCAAATATGACAACGTCTGTAGAGAAGTGGAGAGGTGTTCAAAATCAGTCGTCTTTGCTAGTGCAAATATATTTCAGCGTTTGGAACAGCATTTCACACAGCAACCCTACATACGCTTCATTTAGTTGCGTAAATTACCCAACTATATTGCAACCTAACATGGTTTACACAATACAAAAAATTCTTTTTACAGATTTGAAACTCATGCAGTTAATTAAACCCTTGCTTATTCACTGAATTTCTCAATCGTCAGAAAGCAGAGCGATTATTGTGTTTTCGCTGCAAAAGTCATTGTTTGGCGATTCCTACGGGAGGCGGCCATAAAAGTATAGGTAAACCTCATATGTTTATACAGCTTTTGTGTTCACATGTAGGACAGAGCTGAATAGACATGTGAAAGAAGAAAGGGCTCAGCCTTCCTACACTCTGAAGCACAAAATGCAACAATAAAGCTTCCCAAATGTCCAAGGGACACATTGTGGAGAGCAGCCTGAGGAAGGAGCGAGATCCACGCATGCGCGCAGCCACAGGGCAGGGCATAAGGCGGTGCGGCCCGGAGCAACCACTTGGAACCGCCACTTTGCCCAGAGCCCGAACGGAACATCAACACCTCAACCCCTCTCAGATACAAGTGGCTTCTACACAGACACATCTCCATCAAAACGCTCACCTGAGCCACATTCCGCTCGCTGAGACGTTAATCCAACAACACTTCTCTCAGCAACCGCTAACCGTTCAAACTGTCCAAGCGGCAAAGACCCCCGTCCCCGCTGAGCAGGTGTGGCCAACGCACTGCCTGCGCAGGAAATTCAATAGCACATCCGGGGAAGCGGACAATTTCGTCCAATCACCCCTCCCTCAAGCTCGTCCTGCAGCCGCTCCTCCTCACCGCAGGTGGTGCTGCGGAGCAGTCCAGTTAGATTCAACAACGTCTGACGTGGAAGTTTTTCCAAATTTAGCTCAAAATGCCAAAGAACGGGAAACACCCTGTATTTTGGGGAAAAAAAATTCAAGCAAGTAAAAGACTGGTATTCATAAAGCAACTTTCCCTCGCTCAGGTTCAAAGAGGAGTGGAAGAAGGCATACTAGGAGTAGCACGAGGAATACCTGAAAATGAGATGTCAACCTGCTGAATTTACCAAACACTTACATACCAACAGCATAGGCAACAAACGATGGAGAAAGGCAATCACACAATCAACAGATCAAATCTGCACTCCTGCCACATCCAGTCATAAATGGTAGTGGACAATTAGCCTCCCCACTGGAGGAGGAGACTCCACAACTATCCCTGTGCTCAAATGATGGAAAAGCCCAGCACATCAGTGCAAAAGATAACATTGAAAGATGGGCAGCAATCCTCAGCCACAAGTGCCAAGTGGATGATCCAGCTCAGCCTCCTTCAGCGGTCCCTGGCATCACAACCCCAGTCTCCAGCCAATTTGATTCACTCCAGTGATTTCAAGAAACAGTTGGAGAAACTAGATATTGCAAAGGGTATGGGGCCTGACAACATTCCAGCAATAATGTGAGGACTTGTACTCCCCAGAACTTCCCCTCCATTAGCCATACACTTTTGGTGTTGATAGCAACAGTAGCATCTACTTGAGAGTGGAGAAAATTGCCCAGGTATGTCCTGTACACAAGAGTAGTACAAATCCAACCCTGCCAATTACTGCTCCATCAGTCTACACTCCACATTTAGTTGAGTGGAGGAAGATGTCATCAACATTGCTATCAAACTGCTCAGCAATAACTTGCACACTGATAACAAGTTGTGGGGCTGGATGAACACAGCAGGCCAAGCAGCATCATAGGAGCAG
>JAHRHZ010000098.1:37961463-38036727 GCA_024137785.1 Ginglymostoma cirratum
AAGGGGGCAGGATGAGGTTAGTAGGTAGGAAATGGGGGTGGGGCTTGAGGTAGGGCCCACCCCCTTGACCTGTCCGTCCTCCCTGGACTGACCTGTCTCCTCCCTATCCCCCACCCCCTACACTCACCTTTACAGGCTCCATCCCCGCCCCTTCGACTTGTCTGCCTTCTCTCCACCTATCCTCTCCTCTATCCGCCTCCCCCTCTCTCCCTATTTATTTCAGAACCCTCTTCCCCTCCCCCACTTCTGATGAAGGGTCTAGGCCCGAAACCTCAAGCTTTCCTGCTCCTATGAAAACCTGGCTTTGGAGCAAACAGCACAGGAAACAACAACTTGTCTCACATAACTTGTCAAAAGGTGCTCCTGAATATAGATCTTAGTGATTCCACTTCAAGCAGTCAATGTTGGGAGGTGTGTACAGGAAAGAATCTACTTAGTATCTTTTCTTAGCACTGTGATGCCCTTCAAATACAATGGAAAAAGTGAGATACAAAGGAAAGGCAGGGAAGTAGAGTTGAGGATTATCAGATCAGTGTGGACACAATGAGCTGAATGGATGAATTATGCTTCAACGCATTATTGTCCAAAGTACATGGTAATGTGAAGAATAGTGCAAAAGATCATTTAAGTCAAGAACAATTTCACTACAAGCAACACAAAACTTTATAAGGGCAAAGGAAACTTTAATTTCACAATTACACAATAAATTACAAATCTTAACAAGCAAAGCTTTAATTGCTTCAAGAATTGATATGTAGTTGTTAATTATATTGCTTAAAATTGAGATTAAAGACTGAATTTGTTTTTATGCAACATCTTTCATGACTTTAGGACTTCCTGAAGTGCTTTAGTTAAATTACACCTTTTCTGAAGCAAATTAACTGTTATAATGTAGGAAATATTACCAAAGTAGTACAAGATTAAAGATAAAACTTTACTCTTAAACTCATTGAAGGGAGTCCAAAGTGAAATTTATATTCAAATTAATTTATAGTTGCTTTCTGAGCTCAAATTTTGCCCAAATCTCATCTCTGGAAGCCATAGGCTCACGACAATTTTTATTTGAAATAACTTAGTAATAATTTCACAAACAAAAATAAATCTGGGAATCTTACAAAAGCATCTTTAGTTTGTACAGGCAGTTCTATCAAGTATTACTGCTATGTTACAAACTGCATGGGAATACTAAACTTCGCATTTGGTTATACAGAGTTGGGACGCTGAATAAAGCTTTCTCAAACCACACCCGGTATTGGACAGCACCTTAATACGAATCAGTGGAATTATTTCCAAGAATGATTACTAATTTATTGTAGAGTTAGGGAAGATTAATATTGTAATCCCTGATTTATTAGGAACTGGATTGAGACTTTGGGAATTCAATTCACACAGGACCATAATTAGCAAACAGGAGGACCATTTACTCAAACAGTCTGAGCCACATTTGTACGTGGGTCATTAAAATAAGATTAATGTCCAATCTTCCATCACATTTATATCTTGGAAGGATACCCTGCAAACAGTAGCTGTACTCTTCATTTTTTAAAAAAATGAACATTTATCTCTGCCTTATGCAGTGTTATGCTGGAATGGTAATGAAAGCATGTTGATCAATAAGCATTCAGGTTCTGTAGCACACAAAGGTAAACAGAAGCTGTTGAATTTCTATTTCAGACTTTTATTCACTATTGAACCAAAGGCAATTATTGTGATGTGTTAAACCCAATAGTTGATCTTAAAAGTTTGGGGGAGAAAGCTCTTCGTAAGAGGCAAATTCTACGAAATATAACATGAACTGTCAATTACACAAGAACTGAGGAAATAAGTGTGGTGATGGTGGTTGAATGAAAACATTTTCAAGTTTAACATTAAAAGAAACTGACATTTCTCTCATATCCTTAAAACATTCTTGATTTAAATGCCTTTTCTCAAAAAAAAAAACACAAACTATAGGCTTTATGCAATTGTGAAAGCATGTCATTTTCCAGATAGTTATGCTGTAATGTCTGAACACATACACAGAATCATAGAATTATTATACCATAGGTGGCCACCATTTGGCTTATCATGTTCATGCCTGCTGCCTGTGACAGCGATTCATTTAGTTTCACTCTCAGCCCACCAAAAACCCCACAACCCTGAAAAAATATTTTTTGTCCAGATAATTACCCAATTCTTTTTTGGAAGCCATGACTGAATCTGCTTCCAGCACACCCTCAGGCAGTGTTTTCCACTACACTGGACATACTATTTCTTTATAACTGACTACAGAAGAATCAGCTTCATTAATGTCATTATTACATCAAACAATCCTGCAAAGAAATACCATGACATGTTGAGGTTACAAATCTGGCAAAACAACAGAGAACAAATTCCATATATAATGTAATTGCGTTAATTTTTATATTCCAGAATTCAGATAACAATTATAAGAAGCTGTTACTTCATCTGAACTGTTTACTGTTATGACTCTTTGCAGTATTTTCTTTACAAACAATTACTCGAATATCATTTTGTGTATTCTTTGACCAGATAAGGGCATACTGTTTTTGTTAGAGGATCTAAGGTCATGGAATAGTCGAATCAACGTGAGGTCATTGGTTCCCGCTTCAAGTTATAAAAATATTTGCTCGAGCAGAATTCTGTACTTTTTAGCTTCTATTATGCTTACATGAAGTAAAGTATTAACTGTCAATCAGACCATGCAGATGACTGATCATATTTAATTAGTTTCACATGCAATTTATAAATAAGCTGTACCCCTGTTTAAAGAAAATCACAAAAGTAAACTATACATGGGAAACCATTACCAAAAATAGTTTATTGCACAATGCTCTCCAGCAATATTATGCATAAATTTAAATCCCTTAACATGCTTACAGAACTGTCATACTGTACAAGATAGTTTTGCTTAGTAAATCCAAAGTGTACAGACAAAACTGAAAAACAAACAAAAAAAAACAGAAAGCAAACGTCAACTTAAATTGAACAGTTAGTAGTTACTGAGCAAACTATTCAGTCATGTCAGGACAGCAGCAGTTAGTGAGAAAGAAACAATAAGTGATGTAGTGCACAAATGTTGACAAATAGTCAAAGCAGCTCGTTAGGCTTGTACATAGGCTAAGCATCTACGCTGCTATTGAAAAATATTTTTTCAGCTCACCTAATAGTGATATAAACACACTTCCTCCATAACAGAACATCTTAAGTATATGGCAGTGGGACTTTTAATGAATATTCCATTTTTCACAATTTTTAAAAATTCGGTTAAGTTTTTTTAAAAACTTGTCTTTTCTGCTCATCATGGTGAGGATGCTTAGCACTGGGGAATTATCTACTTTTCCACTGTAGGCACGAAGTATTGGCAAGTGTGACACCTGGGTAACAAACACCTGCTGTCTGAAGCTTCCTATTGAGAGCACCTTTGTAACATTTTATTCTTCTGAACACAACTGCCAACTCAAGGCCATTTTATGCTGTGAGCTTACACCTACTGATCACAGAATTTAAAACCCTTATCCTTCTGTCAAACCCAGTATGCCAAAATTGTTGTTGTGCAATCCAATCCCCTAACAGCATTGTAAAGAAACATAAAATTGTAAAATTTAGATAATTCATATTCATGTGCGTGCACGAGCAAACTAACATACAAAAAAGCATCTTTAGCATTTGCTGCTAAAAGTTAAATCAAGTAAGTTGATATGATTTGGGCTTGCCTTAACTCCACAAACATGGAGATCAAAAAGGTGCAAAATATGTCTTTAAACTATGGTTTCTTCAAAAAGGAAAAAAGTTAAAGGTGAAGAAGAACAAAACTTTTGTCCTTTGACTTATACAATACCAACATAATGCTGCCAAGCCTTAAACTAACAAATGTATCTCAAACTACAACAACTTTCAGAACTGTAAAACAAAACTTACAACCATTTTTAAAGTTAAAATTTAATTAATAAATTAGAATCAATATTTTTCTTGACCTTTTAAGCACTCCCTGTAATTATTCCCCTCCCCCATCACTCAAAAGGTTAGAATACCCAAATCGACAGCAATGAATTTTTCCCTGTCAATCCATGCTATTGAGTTGTTGATGGATTGACTTTCTGAAAACAAAAGTTACCTCCCACCTCCTTTTCTTCTTTATTTCTTCCTTTTTATGGACCCTGTAGTCTAACAAAAATCACATGTGGAAGTTGCAGTCAAGCAGTTACAGGCAACATTTAAATCCATTACCAGTCACGTGAGTGAACAATTTGCTGCTAGGCTGCCAAGGAAACCAGAACGTAAATAAAGCACAGAGGTCTGGAAAACATTCCCACTCTTCAGCATTGCTAAGGGCTTTTAAATTTGTGGTAGTTCAGAAATTGTTCCTTGCTGACAGGTCCTATTTGCATGGTTAGTATTTGCACTATTGTTGAGGTCAGTTTCTGTACTATTGCTGGACAGCTCTGTTGCTGCTGGGGCTGCACCATCAGCAGTAAGTTCCATCAATTGTCCTTCCATTTGTGTCCATGACGACATAGACTGGTGTACAGTTACTGTATGCTCCTCCATCTGTCGCTGTAAGCTGTCCATCTCTTGCCTTTGGATAAAAGAGAGAGGGTTTTCTCTTTAACGATTATAAACAGATCTCCAATGATACTGTCCATAGATAATTAAAGATCCAAACAGTCCTACATCAATGCATTAACTTATAATAAACAAAATCTCCTGAAGCGAAAAACAAAAAGCCCTGAAATAGAAACAGAAATTGCTGGAAATACAGTGCAGGTAATGGATGTAAAGAGAAACAGAGATAAGATTTCAGGTAGAAGCCAAGTTATTTTATTTACTGAAGTAGGCTGAGAGATACAGGAACCTTACATGTCACAAGCACCCTTGCTTCAAGAAACTTGCCTAACATATTAAATTCACACAATCTCGGAGAGTTGCAGTATTTGCTTACAAGGCAAATATCTTCCATCCTCCAAACTGAAATCTTTATAGTATTTAGATGGTTATTAAAAAATAAGTTTGTCTTTTCCTATACTTTCCTTGATAGATCTGCAGTTCTTGCTCAAGCTGTCCATGTTGCACCACTGTAGCCAACTGGTTTTCTCTACCATGAAGTCACCGTGCAGCAGAGTTGATCATCATTTGCCATGGTTTAATCATAGCTAGTTGATTATTTGAAACACTGGCAAGCATGCAGTATCTAAAATGTCATTTAAACATTTACTTATGTTCCTGCCAAACAATCAGTTCCACTAAGTGACAGAAAGCATTTATATCAGAATTCTTAATTAACATTTTAATGTGTATAAAATGCTGTAAAAATTAAAACATTTCCCAACAATACTCCAGATTTACAACAAATTTTATGGGTAATCCCAATGATTTTAATCCAAGACTGAAGCCACCATGAAAAAGCAGGATCAACTCGTGCTGCAGAACTTATTTGTTTTCCTATGGGAACTCTCCTGATTGTGTCTCTCTCAAGAAAGAGGCATCCTCAATCCATTGTCCTTGAGAACACCACTCCATCTCCAAGCTCATTTTCCATCCCAAAACCTGAGACTATGTTGCTGCATTCTAACCGCATCCCCTTTTTGCCTACAACTGTGTGCTTGAATCTCTTCAAATCAGGTTTTCACTTTCATCACAGCACTAAAACTGCTCTAATCAAAGTTACAAACAGCATTCTCATAAGATTAGGCCATGAGATACAGGAGCAGAATTAGGTCATTCAGCCCATCATGTCTGGTCCACTATTCGATCATGGTTGATATATTTCTCAACACCATTCCCCTGCCTTCGTGGAACAATCCCTCTTCCGGACCTACACTGGCCCTAAACCCCACCTCTTCCTCCGTTACATTGATGACTGCATCGGCGCCGCCTCGTGCTCCCACGAGGAGCTCGAACAGTTCATCCACTTCAACACCTTCCACCCCAACCTGAAGTTCACCTGGACCATCTCCAACACTTCTCTCTCCTTCCTGGACCTCTCTGTCTCCATCTCGGGTCACCACCTCGAAACCGATGTCCATTTCAAGCCCACTGACTCCCACGGCTACTTGGAATACACCTCCTCCCACCCACCTTCCTACAAAAATGCCATCGCCTATCCCCAATTCCTTCGCCTCCACCGCATCTGCTCCCAGGTTGAGACATTCCACTCCCGTACATCTCAGATGCCCTCATTCTTCAAGGACCGCAACTTCCCCCCGACAGTGGTCGAGAATGCCCTCGACCGTGTCTCCCGCATTTCCTGTAACTCATCCCTCACACCCCATCCCCGCAATAATAACCAAAAAAGAATCCCCCTCGTCCTCACGTACCAACCCCCCAACCTCCGGATCCAACGCATCATCCTCCGACACTTCCGCCATCTGCAATCAGACCGCACCACCAAAGACATTTTTCCCTCCCCACCCTTATCTGCTTTCCGGAGGGACCACTCCCTCCGCGACTCCCTTGTCCGCTCCACACTCCCCTCCAGCCCCACCACACCCGGCACTTTTCCGTGCAACCGCAGGAAGTGCTACACCTGTCCCCACACCTCCTCCCTCACCCCAATCCCAGGCCCCAAGAAGACTTTCCACATCAGGCAGATGTTCACCTGCACATCTGCCAATATGGTATACTGCATCCGCTGTACCCGTTGTGGCCTCCTCTACATCAGGGAAACCAAGCGGAGGCTTGGGGACCGCTTTGCGGAACACCTGCGCTCAGTTCGCAACAAACAACTGCACCTCCCAGTCGCGAACCATTTCAACTCTCCCTCCCATTCCTCAGACGACATGTCCATCCTGGGCGTCCTGCAATGCCACAGTGATGCCACCCGAAGGCTGCAGGAACAGCAAATCATATTCAGCCTGGGAACCCTGCAGCCCAATGGTATCAATGTGGATTTCACAAGCTTCAAAATCTCCCCTCCCCCAACTGCATCCCAAAACCAGCCCAGCTCATCTCCACCTCCCTGACCTGTTTTTCCTCTCACCTATCCCCTCCTCCCACCTCAAGCCCCACCCCCATCTCCTATCTACTAACATCATCCCGCCTCCTTGACCTGTCTGTCCTCCCTGGACTGACCTTTTTCCTCCCTACACCCCCACCTGCACTCACCTTTACTGGCTCCATCCCCGCCTCTTCGACTTGTCTGTCTCCTCTCCACCTATCCTCTCCTCTATCCATCCTCTATCTGCCTCCCCCTCTCTCCCTATTTATTTCAGAACCCTCTTCCCCTCCCCCATTTCTGAAGAAGGGTCTAGGCCCAAAACGTCAAGCTTTCCTGCTCCTATGATGCTGCTTGGCCTGCTGTGTTCATCCAGCCCCACAACTTGTTATCTCGGATTCTCCAGCATCTGCAGTACCTTTTATCTCCCCCACAATCTTTGTTCCCTTTACTAATCAAGAACCTAACAATCTGTCTTAAATATATTTAATGACTTGTCCTCTACAGTCCTCTCCAGCAACAGGCTCCAGAGTCAACACTCTGAAGGCTGAAGAAATTCTTCCTTATCTCAGTTCTTGAAGACTGCTCATATCTTGTGGACTTTTTGCAACTTTTGACACCATTGACTGCACAATTTACTGCTACCCCATCATCTCTGTTGTGTAGCTCAGTGGAAATACCCTTGGTTTAACCCATCTGTCTCTATTCAAGCACAGGCAGAGCATCTTCACTTACCTTACCGACAAATCAGAAGCTATTTTAAATGCAGCTTTTACACAAGAATGCCATATTTACTTAGTTACTTAAGATTCTTGGACAAAGTTGGCCCAAATTTGTATTATGTGAAAGTATTTACCGTTACTAAGGGACAGCAACATCCATTGACTGGACATGTATAGTGCTGAAACTGTCCAATTCCTTTAAGTGTTGTGCAACATAGAGAAGTATCAATTCATCAGCTGAGGGAGGATAGTAGGTGGAAATCAACAGGTGGTTTCCTTGCCCATGTTTAACCTGAAGCCACAAGACTTCATGGAGTCTGGAGTCAGTGTTAAGGACTATCAGGGCAACTCCTTCCTATTATGTACCATTGTGCCACCTCCTCTGCGGGTTTGTCCTGCTAGCGGGATGGACATATCCAGGGATGGCGATGGTGGTGTCTGGGATATGGCAATTAAGGTAGGATTCCGTGAATGAGTAGGTCAGGCTATTGGTTGACTGGTCTGTGCAACAGCTCTCCCAATTTTGGCACTAGCCCCCTCATGTTAGTAAAGTGGGCTTTGCAGAGTTTCCGTTGTTATCTTTTCCGATGCCTAGGTCGATGCCAGATGATTTGTCTGGTTTTATCTCTGAGACTTTGTAGTGATTGGTACAACCAAATGGCTTGCTAGGCCATTTCAGAGGGCGGTTGAGTCAACCACATTGCTGCGGGTCTGGAGTCACACATCGGCCAACCCAGGTGAGGATGGCAGACTTCCTTCCCTGGAGGGTTTTTCTGACAAAAATCAATAATGATTCCATTATTATTAATTCCAGATTTCTTTTTCCCTTCACTACTGAATTCAAATTCTGCCATCCGCTGTAGTGGGATTTGAACCCGGGTCCCCAGAACATTATCTGGATCTCTAGATTATCAACCTAGTGACCAATAGGCCATCGCCTACTCTGCCCAATGAAGGAAAGCATTGAAGATGCTTTATTTACCACGTTATGTGTCCTGCCACCTTCGGAGCACGTGGACATACGTTCCAAGGTCTCTTGCTTTTCCTGCCCCTCAAAACCTTACTGCTTATTGTGCATAATGATTTATTTTGTAGGATATATTTAACTAACTGAATTCAAATTAGCCATGAACATTACTTTATTCTAATTGTTTCTATTTGTGGTAGTTTTGTAAAACTTGACATTTATTTACAAGATTATTCAATGATTACAATCTGTAATGAATTACTGCAAAATGCAATATACATTAAACAAGACTTACAAAAACCCCAAAGCAAATCCACTTTTTCAAAAGGAACTTACCTCAACTGCTTTAAACAACTGTGGAGGTTGTTAAGAGGCTCTTTACTCACAGCCGTCGGTGGCCTTAGCAGTTCTTCAAGGAGTGAGGCAGGTACAGGGCAATCAGGTATCTTTACTGGGGTCACTGGATTTGATGAAACAACATCTCCTTTCAACTCCATTCTCTATTTAGAAATAACATTTAAATGATAGTCTTACATTGCATTTACAGCATAGAAACAGAGCATTCCACCCAACGATTTTGTGCTGACATTTAAATATTAAATTCCATCTAAAGTCTCTTCCCACTGCATTTCATCTCAGCCTATGGACATCCTGAAATTCATAATTTCTTTAATCCTATAAAATAAGTCATGTAAACCAGATTGCTGAATAATACAATTAAAAAGAAAAAATTTTGTTGCATAATGTGTCAAATTTTAACATTGGAACTTTTAGTGGGAGATAGAAGATTATAAAATTCTGTATATGTTGCAACTAGTTAAAAGTGAATTATAACTTGATACACAAATTACGCTGGATCTATACATTAAATTCAGAGAAGGCCTGCAGAAATCTCCAGAATGATTTTGCCCTTGTTCATATGGACAGAATTAAAATTAATACTACAATAATATGCACATTGATTCCCTGCTTTTAATACTACTTAAATATTAACTAGATAAGGAACATTGCATGAGACATTGTCTGATGGCAAAAGCTGTTATCGTTTGGTGACAGAGGAGCTGGATTCAAGAGTAATCTATATAAAGTGAAATAAATTAGCTAATATTTATGCCTTTGAGAGTAATTACAAGCTGGAATGCATTGCCTGCAAGAGTGGGGGAGGAAAATTCTATTGTGGCTTTCAAAGGAGAATTAAATGATTAGCTCAAGGGAAGAAATGGAGGGCCAGGAGTGGGGTGACCAAGATCCCTCTTGCAATGTGGACTCGATGGGCTGAGTGGCTTCTTTCTGTGCTGTGAACATCCTACGAATTATTAGACACTTTGGCGCTGGCAAAATGAGACATTACACAGGGCAAAATCATGTTTGAGAATTCATGTTCTAGTTCCTAAAACTAATTTCAGGGACATCAGGTTTCATCGCAAGTGGCAAATATTGCTCGGCCCGTTCTTAGTTTTAAATCAATGGTTGATATTTTTGTTTGTGAGCCAATGGTATTAAAGGATACAGGCTAAAAGCTCAAGAAAATGAAAGTAGGCCACAGAACAGCCACTGTCTCTTGGATTTGTGGAGCAAGAGAAGGTCAGAACAGCCCACACTGATCAAGTCCAAATGTTTCAGGGTAAAAAACACCACTTCTACGGTAACTATACCTGGAGTTAATCACTTACCTTCCGTGTTTTTGTCTGTTTGAGGTCCAGCTTCAGCTGCTGGTTTTGTTGCAGTAACATCTTCATGGTATTTCTTAGTTCCGTCACCTTAGTTTGGAGCATGAATTTATCCTTACGAGTGACTGTCAATTCCTCCTGTAGTTCCTCCAAGTTCACCTTTATACCCTGTAAAACAGTACAAGGAAGAATCAGTTAGGTTTTAAAGTAAGTTGTAATAGACACAAGCTACTAAAAATAAGCCAGAAATATGCAAATATGCATGAAAATGTTTAACAAACAGCTAGCCAAGGTGTTATTGTTAAGAAAAATGAAGTCAACAGAAAATAAAATGCATATTTTTGTGCCAGTATTGTGGGATAGTTTAAGTGAGGACCATTTCCATTTGAATTATTACGTAAACTGTCCAAAAAATTCCCTTAGCCAAAAATCAAAATGCACAAAAACAAAAAGGTATATTCATCCCCCACATACTGCAGGTCAAAAAGTCAGATTGGCATATTAGTTATGTTCTTGAATTAGTTATTCGAGAACAAGCAGATAACAACCTAAGCCAATTAACCACTCCAGTCCCCCCTCCTCTTTTTTGTGTAAAGTACCCTTTATATCTAGGCTTAGATCTGGAGCTCATCATGACAAACTTAGAGTATGAAGCTGTTGTAAAGACCATACCATTTTATTTTTCTGTATTTTTGATTGTGGATTGAAAACCAAGAAATTGCTGCAAATTTAAAGGCAAATTACTGAAATTCTTCTTAACTGGTGTTTACTTTGCTGCTTTGGTGGCAGGGTGGAATGTTAATAGATGAGTTGGCACTAGAGGGTGTGTACAAAGTAAGATTTAACTGGGAACAACTACTGATTGGTTCCTGGATAACTGAACAGTTTGTGCGTGTAACTAAAACTGACAGAAGCCTTTGGACCTCTCAAAGGGGAAGTGTTGTGTCTTTCTCTTCAACAAAATAGCTAAAGTTGAAAAAAGACCATTTATTCTCCCCATCAGCAGTTGCTGTGAACTATGGCTTTTATCTGGGAAGGAAGGTATTTTGCAGTTAATCTACCAGTAACCTGTGCCTCCTGCAAAAAAAAACGAAAAGGAAGTGGAAGAACAGGGATTGAAGAACAGAACCCCTGGCAGTGTGTGTTTGTGTGCGAGTGTGTGCGTACGAGAGAGAAATAAGGGGGTTAAGAGTCATATTCAACAATTCACAGTCGCTTACTTGTGTGATTGGCATCTATTAATTTATAAGAACTTGTAATCTTTCTTAAGAAACCTACGTTTTCTATAGATATGGGTTTAAAAAGGCAGATAAATTGAGAATTTTGCATACTTTGATAACATTTTAATTTTTCTGCAACTCCAGGATTTCCAGTGTGATGATTGGTGATCTGGAGGATAGCTATTATAACCTCAATTTTTACAAAAAGGAGAGAGGGAGAAAACGAGGAATTTTACGTTGGTTAACCTGACATTGGTGGTGGGGAAAATGCTGGAGTTTATTATTAAGGAAGTAATAACTGAGCATTTGGGAAGTGGTAACAGGATTGGTCTAAGTCAGCATGGATTCATTAAAGGGAAATCATGCTGGACAAATCTTCTGGAATTTTTTGAGGATATGACCAGTAGAGTGAGCAAGGGTGAATCTGTGGATGTTTGTATCTGGATTTTCAAAAGGCTTTTGACAAGGTCCCACACAAGAGATTTGTAAGCAAAATTAAAGCTCATGCTGTCTGAGGTAATGCAATGACATAGACAGAACTGGTTGGCAGACAGGAAGCAGAGTTGGAAAAAAAACAGGTCCTTTTCATAGTGGCAGGCAGTGACAAGTGAGGCACCACAGTATTCAGTGCAGGGACCCCACCTGTTCACAATATATATTAGCAATTTGGATGAAGAAATTGAAGGCAATAGCTCCAAATTTGTAGCTGACACTAAACTGGGCGGCAGTGTGGGTTGTGAGGAGGCTGCAGGGTGACTTGGACAGGCTAAGTGGGCAAATACTTGGCAATATAATGTGGATAAATGTGAGGTTATCCACTTTGGTCACAAAAACAGGAAGGCTACTAACATCATCCCGCCCCCTTGACCTGTCCGTCCTCCCTGGACTGACCTATCTCCTCCCTACCCCCCACCTACACTCACCTTTACTGGCTCCATCCCCGCCTCTTCGACTTGTCTGCCTCCTCTCCACTTATCCTCTCCTCTATCCGCCTCCCCCTATCTATTTCAGAACCCTCTTCCCCTCCCCCATTTCTGATGAAGGGTCTAGGCCCGAAACGTCAAGCTTTCCTGCTCCTATGATGCTGCTTGGCCTGCTGTGTTCATCCAGCCCCACAACTTGTTATCTCTTATTATCTGAACAGTGGCAGTTTAGGAAAAGGGAAGGTGCAACAAGACCTGGGTGTCAGCGTGGAACAATCACTGAAGGCTGGCATGCAGGTACAGCTAATAGCAATGCTGGCCTTTATTGTGAGAGAGGAGTGAGTATAGGAGTTAGGATGTCTTGCTGTGGTTATACAGGGTTTTGGTGAGGCCACACCTTGAGTATTATGTTCAGTTTTGGTGTCCTAGTCTGAGGAAGGATATTCTTGCTACTGAGGGAGTCCAGCAAAGGCTCACCAGACTGATTCCTGGGATGGCAGGACTGTTAGGGCTGCCCATAACTGAGTAGCACAAAATGACCGCAGAACAGGGCTGACAGTAACATTTCAAGGTTGCTGAATGTGCAAAAAGACAAATAACAACATTTAACATTTGTTTAATATAGTAGAACAATAGCAGCTCTGTAAAGACATAGATAATAACATTTCACATTTAATAACAATAGCAGCTCAAGGTTGCAGCCAGTACATAAGACATGACATAGATAAGAACATGTCACACTAATTAATAAATTTAATCAATAATTATAGATGTGAATTAGTTATAGAAAACCATTAAAGGGAAAGATTCAAACCAGTTTCAGACAGTAATAGCAATTCGTTTTATTATTACAGGGAGGAATGAATAGAGATTAGCAGACATTGGAATGTGGATTGAATGAACACATTAAGGCAACTTCTTCACTAAAGAACTTTACCATCAGGTGTAATCACATAAAACTTTGTCGGAACTGATCAAAAATAAATATTCTTTTGTACTCCCTGTAATGAAAAATTTAAGAGGTCCTGAAGTAATAGGCAAGTATCCAAATAATTGGCAGTTGACGCGGTGCACCTGGAAAAACGTTAAGCCTCACGACAGGAGATGAGAGTCTAAAAAACATCATGAAGGACCAGGAGTGGACCACAAGCCTGTCCACCTCTTTGTCACTTTACTGAAGCAAGCTTAAATTCTATAACATGCTTTACTGGACAGCCAATTACAGATGGACAACTCGGCTCTGCTGATTGATAGTAATCGGGGCAGAGGGGGGAATGTATGCATTCTAAGTTTAAACTGTATAAGTTACAACATTCTGGAGCTTTGTGTGCACCTTTTTGCTGTGCTGTAACTGACAGGTAAATCGCAATAAAGGTCACTTGAATTTGCCCTACGACTCAGACTCTCATTGAAAATACGAGATCTAACAAGAATTGACATATGAAGAAAGATTGGATTAACTGGGCTTGTCCTCACTAGAATTTAGAAGAATTGTGTGTGTGTGTTGGGGGGGGGGGGGGGGGGTGCGTGGAATCTTATAAAATCCTCTTGGGTCTGGACAGGCTAGATGTGGGCAGAATGCTCCCAATGTTGAAGTCCAGAACTAGGGGTCACGGTCTTAGAATAATGGGTAAGCCATTCAGGGCTGAGATGAGCAGGAATTTCTTCACTGAGTTGTGAACCTGTAGAATTCTCCACCACAGAAAGCTGTTTACGGCCAGTTTATTAGATATATTCAAGAGGAAGCTGGAGGTGGCTCTCGCAGCTACAGGGATCAAGGGGTACGGAGAGAAAGCAGGAGTGGGATACTGAAATTGCATGATCATCCACAATCATATTGAATGGTGGTGCAGGCTCAAAGAGCCAAATGGCTTACTCCCATACCTATTTTCTACGTTTACCCCAGTGAGTTGTGACATTGTGCAGTTTTACTTAAGGGTTCATAGTCAGTGGCATTTCATAGCAAGCCAAATGCTGGAAGTTGGGATTAGGATGAAAAGTTTGTTTCCCAGCCAGTGCATGCCCAATGAGCCAAGTGCTTTCTTTTCGAACCATAAACTTTCTCTGCTTCTACCTCCTCCATCTCAGTACATGAGATAGAACTTACATTTAGTGAGTTGCCCAAATATATAACCCAAAAATTGAGACTATTCAATTGAAAGTGGAGTATTTTTCACCTATTTTGATTACATTCTGAACAGTGCATCTTACAAGACTATTAAACAAATGGTGATGGGGAAAGACTGCAAAAATGCCAAAAAATCCTAACTCATTCAGCAGGGAACCTTACTCAAAGTATGAAAGGTTGAGATACCTTGGTGCAGAGTAGAGAGTGAATCTTCTTGTTAAAAGCTCCTACCTGTAAAGCTTCCTGTAGCCCTTCTAACTCCTTCTGACTTCGCTGTTCGGTTAGTGAGAGTTGCTGTCTTAAGGCTTGTAGGTCCCTTTCCTTCTGTTCGACTTCCCATTTCAAGTCCTCCACCTGAAAAGAAAGACTTTTTAAACTATCATAATCACAATAGTTAGTTTATAGTCTACATGCAAGATCCATTTCCCAAAGTAATTCCTATCACTGGCAACCAAATCTATCCTCCTTTGCTAAAAAGGCAAATTCCAATCACACAGATGACCAAATGTCTTAATACAGTGTGCTAGAATTAAAATCTTTAACATATTTAGTGCCAAAAATTTATTGACTGCAAATTGGTTGATGTTTACCATAAAGAAATTGCAATTTAGTCTTGGGATAGCCAATATTGGACCAAGCAAACCCACCACTTAAATAAATGTGCTGTTTTTCTTGGAGTGATTTGTATGAATATTCTTTATATCTGTAAAATGTCTTATGATAATGAAATGGAGCATGGCTCTTCATAAAAATGCAACATCGTTCATCAGCTGCTGGTGGTAACATTTATCTCACAAATGAAGCTTCAGCATTCTTTTCCTCAGATTCTATCACACACCTCAAATAAATTCATTCAAGTTTTTACCTTAGAAGACATTTGACAATTAAGATCAGCTGTGACTGAAAGCAAAACATGAAAAAGATACATGGGGCAGGACCACCAAACTGAAGTTAACTCTGGAGCTAGCTTTGTCTCTTCAATACAACTGTTATCACTCCATTTTCTTTCTATTCTGCGATACATCTAAACTCAAATCTCAACCATCCTCTAACCTTTTTCTGATGCTTTCTTCCATTAACCTTGTTGCTTTTCTCGAGTATTGATCTGATCTAGGAAACCTAACTTCAAATCGCACCTGCTCTAGATAACATCTCTGAACAATTTTCCACCTTTCTTCACATTTGAAGAATTATACCGGAGTTGAAATATTAACTGTTACAGATACTGTCAGATCCAAGTTTTGCAAGTACTGTGGTTTTTATGGCAGGTTTCCAACATCCACAATATTTTATTTTTATTCTGGATCCAGGGGGGGAAAAAAAAAAGTGTTAATAACAGAATAAAAGTCAGCTCTGAAAGCAAAAAATGAATACAAATTACAGAAAATGGAAGGGGGAAATGTATCAAAATAGAGTGCATGGTGTGAAGTTGTTTAAATTAATGCTGAGACCAGAGGGCTGTAAAATGCCTAAGCCAAAAATGAGGGATCCTCCAGGTTTGACTCGAACACTACAGAAAGTCTAGAGGGAAACACGTGAATGAGGAACAAGCTGATATTTTGAAATGGCAAGTGACTGAAATTACCCTAGTGACCCGTGGTCCAAAATGATTGAACATAATGTTCAGTCATGATCCAAAGTACCAGCAAAGCTATGCAGTATGTGCACTTGTTAATGGCAAGATTCAAATGGGAATCTTCTCAAGCATTGTGTTGGAGAGGAGTCGGGGGGAATGGAGGAGGTCAATACTACCATCTGAAACAGATCGAAACAGTCTGGAGATAAAATCTTGCATAAAGAACAGCATGTTTAAAAATGAAGCACTCTCTCACAACTGTACTTGGTGCCATTCAGGTTAAATGGTGGAGTGTGACCTGAACATATGAACACACTGCCACAGGGGAACAGCTGGAATACTGATGAAAATGTGACTAAAAGGTCATAAGAGGGTAAATACAGGTGAATGAAATAATTGTTTTCACTCAGCTTGGTTTAAAATTCAACAAAATTAAGGTCACGGCCCACGCTAAAACCAATGATTCAACTTGTGCAAGATTCTACAGAGATAATAGAGACGTAGTCACATGATAAGTTGTACCTCCTGGTTTACAGTAGATGGTTTGTTAAGCTGCTCATCCAGCTGTTTCTGCAATAGTTTAAGCTGAGAGTGAGCTGCAGCCAATTCCTCCTGGAACTGTGCTACTTCCTGAGAGTGTTTCTTATCCTGGGCTCTGCAACAGAACACAACGGGAGCAAAATGAGATAAATCCAAATCATGACGTAGCAAGAATTCCAGAGACCATTAGGAAATCAAAGTATTTCAACGATTGTTTCAAAATTGAAGTTGTTAGAACTGGATATGGAGCAATACGTCCTATGAGTTGAGTCTTCAAAAGAAATGGTGCCTTGTTTTCAGCGGCTATGCAAGTAAAACTGCAGTGGTTTCTTTGATCATTGAGCCAGGACATTTATTAACTTCACTGCTGGGAACATTTATGTTCCATAGCAAATATTTATTTTTAACATTGCCTACTGAAAATAAACTGTTTGACAGTTTCGCAAATTATTAGAGAACATTTAAATGTGGTTTCTGACTACATTTTCATGTTCTTTTATGCGGTTACACCATATTTTTTCTTTATTCATTCATGGGATGTGGGCATTATTGGCAAGGCCAGTATTTTTTGCCAAAACCCAACTGCCCTTGAAACAAGTGCCCTGCTCGACTATTTCAGACGGCAGATTAGAGACAACCACATTGCTGTGTGTCCAACATTTCCTCTGATGTTTCTTCCTCCTGCACAAACTGCCAAGATCAATGCATGGCAGCACTTACTGGAAACAGAGTCATGCAGTGGCATGGGCATGACAATCAATCAACATGCATGGGGTGTCCCAGGGTCATGCAGCTTAAGGGAAACATTGTGGCAGTTTGAAGTCACAGGTAGGCCAGGATGCAGATTTCCCTCCCTGAAGAACATTAGTGAATCAGATGAGTTTTGACAATAATAGATTATAGTTCACTGAGACAATCTTCCAATTCCAGATGTACTAATTTAGTTTGAATTCGACCAGCTACCCTGATGGGATGTGAACCCACGTCACCACAGCATTAGCCTGAGTCCCTGGATTACCAGTCCAGTGATTTTGCAATTACATCATTGTCTCCCAGATCACTGACTTCATGGAAACAGCCCACCCTTCCCAACTCTTCACGAACTAACAACCACAATTAAATGTACCCAACTAAATCTCTCACTTCTTTGTTACTCTGGGGAAAAGGACAGTGAAACATGACAAAGAGCTAATATTATCAACTTACATTCCTACAAATTTAGAAAATGTATCAAACCGAGTTACTGTACAACTGCTTGTGACATCACTCCAGCCGTAGATCCCAGATTGAACACTGCAGTAGGGTAGGAGCTGTGATTCCCCAAACTCTAGAACTGAAGTCAACATGGCAACACTGAGCAATTCTGACCCTTAAAGAACTATTGTATGGAAAGCACTCATTAAGTGATATGGTAGGGTTGGATCATGTGTGGTGTAGGGAAATTCCACCAACACAGCAGACGAGGGGTTTTAATTCTCCAGATTTCAACATTCCTACCACACAACTCATTCCTTAGCTATTGGACGTCAGATTTGTACAAGTTAATGCCACATAGTTGTCGTACTGGAGTTTATCAGCTTCTGCCTGCAGAGCTTCTACAAGCTGTTCTTTGGCATACAGCTCTTTCTTCACCTCGCTGAGTTCAAGGGCAGCTGCTTTGTAGTGACGACGATTGTGTCCAGCCTCAGCCTTGTTTGCTGAAACCTATAAATCATTTAAAGATTAAAAAAAAACTCAATAAAAAGCAGTAACAAAAAAGTGATTTACTTCAATATCCTTTAGTGAGGTCAAAATATTGCATTCTTCCAGTAGATTCAATCCCCACTTTCCTTAATCTTGAAATCATCTCTCTTGTATGTATACTGTTTAATAAACATCACCAGCTCTTCAGCACCCCACATGCAGGTGACTAAGAACACTGCTGTCTTCATCCATCATCTATACTAGCATTTCCCAGGAAATCATTAAACAGCAATTGGATCAGAAACCTTCACTAGCTCAGTGATACCAATGCTAGCTGTAGCATTTTAATTACCAATCAGGCCAAGACCCAGGTAATTAGCACAGAATCTATATGAATCAATGGTAAACTGAGCTGTGCCTTAGCCACTCTGTGGCACACTGAAGTTCAATAAAGTCAGCAGTTTGTTATACAATTGTTTTCAATACATTTTACAGAATAACGTTAGTGTACGCAGCAAATTCTACAATACTGTACAACAATTTTTCATTCAATAGTCTGAATGGAACTGATTGAACCTAAATTTTTACACATTTGTGTAAATATGAAATGCTTACCGTTTCCTGAAATGAAGACTTAAAGCTACCATTTACCTGCTGTTTTAGTTGATTAACATTTCCTTTCTCCTTTTCCAGCGCAATCTGCAAAGCTTGTACTAATTGCTTCATCTGCTGGTCCTCCTCTTCTTTTCGCTTTAGGACTGCTTGTACCTGTCCAAAAGAAGTCACTCAATGAAAACTTTTCTTGTTGGGTGTTACCACGAAAGATTGCATTCAGTAATTTTTCTTTTCTATTTTGAAATAGGAGTACAAATGAAATGCAGTTAATTACAAAGTTGAGGAAAGGGAAAAGGAATTGGATTGGTTTGTTAAATGGATTTGACATGATTAACACTGATTTTCAACAAGACAGATTTTATTTGTCTGCATTGGCAGAGCACAGCTCACTGCTGGTGTATTTAGCCATTGGAGCAGCATGACGTTCTTAACATGGCATAAGCAGCTGAGACCTCCGAGCATGTGCAATTCTTGATTTGACACTAGACAAATAAATATTGACAAGATTGTCTAAATAGTGGGACCACCCGAATCTTCAGTTTTACATCATGAGTGGTCTGGAACTAGCTCTCTGCTGGACAAACAGCAATTTTACAATGTAGCCCTCACTTTCAAATGAGAGAAGAAAAAAAAAAGACAGAGAAAAAAGTATTTGAAGTCCATTAAAAATAACTAGCTTGATTACAATCATTTTAAAAAATTATGAAGGAGGGCAATGTTATCTCTAACTTCCATTCGTCAGGTACTTCAACCTGTTACACAGTGCAGTCCCTTTTAAACTGCGTGCATCTTAAAGGAAAGATTGTGTGCGCACAGCCTGTTTGTGTTTTGTCTGGCCAATTCTCAAATGCTAGAAGGTCGTGTGCCCCTGTAGCTTAGAAGAACATGGGCAGAGAGGGAAGATGGGGAAGGTTAATAACCACAAGTGGCTAAAATAAAATTTGAAATAAGTTTAGTTCCACACCATTATTAGAACAATAAACCCATTTTTTATATGTGATAATGTGTTTCCAGATTCAATGTCAGGTTTGATTTCTTATCAACAAAATACTTTGCATCAGGAATTCCTTTAATATATAGCACTCTTGGTATCCAGCATAAATGACTGACTTAAAAAAATTCCTCTACTTTGGGCTCATACCTGTAGGTTTAGTTGGACAAGATCTGCTTCTCTTTTCGATAAGGCAGTCTCCAAGATGCTGGTGTGTTCTTTCAGTGCCGCGTGAGACTGACTTAGGCCAACTAATTTCCCTCGTTCATGTTCCAACTCTAGAGTCAGTTTTTTATTGGCTTCTTCCAAGCGTCTTATCTTTTTCCGATAACCTCTTGACTCTTGAAGCTAAGTGGGAGAGAACGGAAGCCACCATAGCAAACAAAGAATTCAAACAAAATAAGAAACCTTCATACTCATTACATTTAACCACTATAAAAAAGATGGACTCGGTATGCAAAGGTATAGTACAGCTGGTCAACAGTTTAAATCACATATTTTATAATCTCAAACACACTATTAGTGTTTGGAAAACAGAGTCTCAGCTACAATTATTCTCAACTAGGCCACTTCCAGAAGTTCTGTATGGAAAGCAGACTACATCAATCTCAACTACACCTTTCAACATCCCTCAGGACAGAACGCACCCCTAATTTTGCCTGAAGGATGATAGTTCCAGAGAAATACTACCACAAATGCTTGAATTAGATTGCATTTAAGGAATGAGCAACTGGAATAGATATTTTCTAATAACCTATTCAGAGATGTTATTACACAACGCTGCAGCAGGTAGGACTTGAAACAAGATTTCCTAGGTCAGAGGTAGGAGCACTACCTTGAGTGCTTGCAATAATTCCTACAAAAGGGATTGATAATAGATGTGTTCATTCAAAAAAAAAAAAAAAATTGACAGTAATCCTTGAAATTAGAGAAAATACAGGGGAACGGTCAAGAGGAGAAGCTAAAGAGATAGAAAGAGAAAGCAATAAATGATCAAAGACATTTACTCATGAATGTAATAGGCAGCATCTCATTTATCATTTACAGTTGTAAATAAACAGATTTGGTTTGCCCCTGACCTTTAGCTTTGGTTTTCCTCTCCTGAGAATGGTGCATTTGTGCTGCAGTAGTTTTATGGATGTAAGCAGGTAATAGATCACCCAAGACACCATTTGATTCTGTCTCCAAGGTGAAGAGGTTCACCACCACAGACCCTATCTTTATTTGAAATCCATACACATATACAAAGCACATCAAAACTGACTAACCTTTCGATCGGCTCTGCTGTAGCGTCACAGACTTAAATAAACGACATGGAACAAAACCTATCAGGTAGCTGACTGGTATGACATTGTACATTGTACAGTGACCCACAGAAGTTCAAAGTTAAACATCCGTCCAATTTTTGAATACACATTTAGTCAACATAGGGTCACGGTACTAGAACTTTACATGTTCTTAAATAGATAATTTTACATGAATTTTTTCGTTTTTTTTGCTGAATTTATCTGTTCCATTGCTGTTAATTTTGACAGGAAACTGACTGATTGTAATCAGTACACAAGAATGACAACATTCTTCTGGAATATACCAAACATTGGGCTGTATTCGCAAACAGAAGAGAGTCAGAGAATGTTCTGTTGTTGTTTAATTATGCCAGGAGAGGAAATAAAATTGAGTGAACAGGACAAATTTATTGCGTATGGATACGGAGACCAAAATACTCAAAATATGCAAACTGTAGGGTAATTTTACAGCTGAAAAGCATCTCAACAAATACTTATGTGCAACAAGTGTTTCATTTAGAGCAGTGAGAGATAAATTTGAGACATATATTTTTACTATGCAGGAATATATTGAAAATAGTCCATGGTTCATAGCAAAGAAAATTCCAGTGAGGAGGGAAGATTCCGGGAAGGAGATGAGTCAACCATGGTTAACCATGGAAATTAAGGATGGCATCAAATTGAAAGAAAAGTATACATTTTGGCAAAGATTTGTGGTAAGCCAGAGGATTTGCGGTAAGCCAGAGGATTTGCAAAGTTTTAAAAACCAAAGGATGACAAAAAATTGTGTTTTTTAAAAAAATATATAAAAAACAAGACAGCACAGTGTTCATAGGTCCCTTAGAGAACAAGGCCAAGTAGGTAATAATGGAACCAAGAAATGGCAGGAGTTGAATAAATACTTCATATCAGTTTTCACAGTACAAGACATCAATAGCATTCCAAAATTACTAAATAGTCAAAAGCAAAAGGCCCAGAGGAAATAAATACAACAACTAACATAACAGGAAAAGTCCTATAGAAAGTCCTACAGTCTCCTAGACCTGACTGGATGCATCCTAGGATATTAGGAGGAAGTAGTTACAGAGGTAGTGGACACATGTAGCAATGTAGTAATGCAGTAATGTTCCAAGAATTGTTAGTTTCTGAAACAGTCCTGGAAGTTTGGAAATTGCTAATTTAATACCTTCATTTAAAAAGTGGAGATAACTAACAGGTAACTATAGGCCAGTTAACATGTATTATTGGGAAAATATTGGAGTCTATTATAAAGGATGTAAAAGCAAAGCGTTTAGAAATACAGAATATGATCAAGCAGACTCATCATGGCTTCACGAAGGAGAAATCATCCCTTACAAGTTTACTAGACCTCTTCGAGGCTGGTAACAAGCAGGATAGATAAAGGAGAAGCAGTGGACATAACATTTAGATTTTCAGAAGACTTTAGATAAAGGTACCACACTTTAAGCTGCTTAAATTAAAAACCTTTTGGTGTTGGAGGACCTATTGGTTAGCCATTTAGCCATACTAATGTAAGAGTTGGGATAAAGGGGATATTTGCAGGATGGCAACCTGCAACAGGTGGACTGTCACAGGCATCAGTGTTCGGGCCACAATTATTTACAATATATATTAATGGTTTGGATGAGGGAAGTGAAGTGAATTTACCATAACCAAGAAGAAATAAGTGGGGAGGCAAGTGGTGAGGATGAAGCAAAGAGTCTGCAGAGTGATATAGATAGGTTAAGCGAGTGGGCAAAAACTTGGCAAATGAACATAAGAACTAGGAGAAGCAGTAGGCCATCTGGCCCTTCGAGCCTGCTCCGCCATTCAATAAGATCATGGCTGATCTTTTCGTGGACTCAGATCCACTTACCCGCGCTCTCACCATATCCCTTAATTCCTTTATTGTTCAAAAAAAAAACTACTTCAGCTTTAAAAACGTTTACTGAAGTAGCGTCAACTACTTCACTGGGCAAGGAATTCCATAGATTAACCACCTCTGGGTGAAGAAGTTCCTTCTCCATTTAGTCCTAAATCTGCTCCCTCTAATCTTGAGGCTATGCCCTCTTGTCCTAGCTTCACTTGCCAGAGGAAACAGCCTCTATACTTCTATCTTATCTATTTCCTTCATAATTTTATCTGTTTCTATAAGATACCCCCTCAATCTTCTGAATTCCAATGAATATAATCCCAATCTACTCAGTCTCTCCTCATAAGCCAACCCCCTCAACTCTGGAATCGACCTAGTGAACCTCCTCTGCACCCCCTCCAGTGCCTGTACATCCTTTCTCAAGTAATGGAATATAATGTGAAAAAATGTGAGGTTATACACTTTGGTAGGAAGAATAAATGAGCTGAATATTATTTAAAAGGAGAAAGAACAGAGAGATGTGGGAGTGCTTATGTATGAGCAACATAAAATTGAGTAGGCAATAAAGAAAATGGAATGTCGACCTGTATTTCAAAGGGAATAGAATATAAATGCAGGGAGGTTTTGCTGAAAATATACAAGACACGAGTCAGACTACATCTGGAATACTGTGAACAGTTACCTAAGGAAAGATATACCGGCATGAGAGGCAGTCCCAGCAAAGGTTCACTAGGCTGATACTGAGTCGCGGGACAGCCTTATGAGAAGTGGTAAGTAGGTTGGGCCTGTGTTCATTGGAATTTAGAAGATTGACAGGTAATTTTTTTTTTGTAATATACAAGATTCTTATGGTAACTTAACAAGGTAAATGCAGAGAGGTTGTTTCCGGAGATGGGAGAATCTGGGACCAGAGGGCATCATATTAGAATAAGGGAACACAAGACAGAGATGAGGAAGAATTTCTTCTCAGAGGGGAGTAAATCTGTGGAAATATTTTCCGCAGAGGGCTATCCAGGCTGTGTTGTTAAATATATTCAAGGCTAAGATAGACAGATGTTTAATCAGTCATGGAATCACGGGTTAGAGGGAGAAGGCAGGCAAGTGGAGTTGAGGGTTATCAGATCATCGATGATCTCACTGATTAGCAGGGCAGACAATGGGCTGAAGGGCCTACATCTGCACCCACATCTTATGGTCTCAATGATGGCTCCTTAATGTACCTGGAAATCTACTTTCTCACAATTCCAGTGACTACACTTCAAAAGTACTTTCAGACATCTTAAGGTCATGAAAGGCCAAATCAATGCAAGTGGTTTTCTGTTTTTAAAATAGTTTCCATTCATTTTTTTTAGAACACAAAAGTCTTCATACTCCAAAACAGAAGGGTAAAAGTGGTTCATAAATAGATTGTTGATAAACACTGTTTTTTTGCCAGTAGAATGATCCACCACCTGGGTCTGGTTATTTTCTTGGGGCACCCCACCAGCCTCCGCATCCATTGTATCATGCTCAAAGACTTCCACTAACTCCAATTAGACCCCACCACACAGAACATTGTCCACTTGCTTGGGGGTGCAGAGGAGGTTCACTAGGTCGATTCCAGAGTTGAGGGGGTTGGCTTATGAGGAGAGACTGAGTAGATTGGGATTATATTCATTGGAATTCAGAAGATTGAGGGGGGATCTTATAGAAACAGATAAAATTATGAAGGAAATAGATAAGATAGAAGTATAGAGCATGTTTCCTCTGGCAGGTGAAGCTAGGACAAGAGGGCATAGCCTCAAGATTAGAGGGAGCAGATTTAGAAGGTTAAGGAAAGAATAGAAGATCCCAGAATTAATCCATTCACTCCCACAGTACAGTGTTTAATTTACTTTGTTCCAACTCAATTGAAGAGAAATTAATTCATTTCCAAGCAATACCAACAACGTTTTTTTCCTCTTTAATCTTTCAGCGAATGCTGGCATCGCTGGCAAGATCAGCATTTGTTAATCATCCCTAACTTACTTTATTTATTCTTTATTCATTCACTGGAGCAGTTCATCGACTTTGCAAACAACTTTCACCCTGCGCTCAAATTCACTTGGTCTACCTCAGACACCTCCCTCCCCTTTCTCAACCACTCAATTTCCATTTCTGGTGACAGTTTACGGACCGACATTTACTATAAACCCAGAGACTCCCATAGCTACCTAGACTACACCTCCTCCCATCCTGTATCCTGCAAAAACTCCATCTCGTTTTTCCAATTCCTCCATCTGTCGCATCTGCTCTGATGAGGAGACATTCCACTCCCAAGCATCTCAGATATCCTCCTTTATCAAACAAAGTTCTTTGCCCGCCTCGGTCATCCAGAGGGCCCTCCACCACGCCTCCTTCATTCCCTGCTCCACAGCTCTAAACCACCCAACTCCAAAACATAAGAAAGATAGGGTCTCCCTTGTCCTCACTTTCCACCCCACCAGCCTCCGCATCCATTGTATCATGCTCAAAGACTTCCACTAACTCCAATTAGACCCCACCACACAGAACATTGTCCACTCCCCACTCTTCTCTGCCTTCCGCAAGGGCCATTCCCTTTGCCACTCCTTAGTTCGCACCACACTCCCCACGAACCACCCCAATCCGCCCAATACCTTCCCCTGTAACCGTAAAAGATGCAACACCTGCCCACACACCATCTCCCTCACCTCCACTCAGGGCTCTAAACAGTCCTTTCAAGTGAGACAGAGCTTCACCTGCATCTCCTCCAACCTAGTCTACTGCATCTCGTGCTCCCGATGTGGTCTTCTCTACACTGGGGAGACCAAATGTAGACTATGTGACCGTTTCACCAAGCATCTCTGCCTGGCTTGTAATGGCTAAACTAATCTCCCAGTCACCGTGCATTTCAACCCCTCCCCCCAAATCCCCCTCCAACACATCCATCCTCAGCCTCCTCCAGTGTCGCACTGACTTAGAACACAAATCTGAAGCACCACCTTACCTTCTGCCTGGGTACCCTACAGCCCAGAGGACTCAACACAGTTCTCTAATTTAAAATAACCTTCCCACCCATCCCCTGGCTCCCTTTCCAGCTCCATCTCCTCCCTTCCATTCCACCTTCTGACCCTCCCTTCCAGCTACCAACCAGATTCATCCCTCCCATTGACCAACCAAGTCATACCTATTACCAGCGTCCATCTATCACCACCATTCTGCACCCCGCCCTTTTATCTGCAGCTCACCGTACTCCACATCCAGTCCTGACAAAGGGTAATACCCGAAATGTTGACTGCTCCTTTCCTCCAGATGCTGCCTGGCTTGCTGTGTTCTTCTAGCCTCCTGTTTGTCTACCCCAGAACATTACCTGGTTTCTGGATTAACAGCCCAGCAAAATTTCCATAGGCCATTACTCTAGGGGAGGCAAAGTAGATTTTTTTATGACAATAGATGATCATAACTCAACAACCAATGCTTTAGGTTGTTGACTTTCTTCAGAACTGATGATTTTCAACCTGAAATTTTAACTCTGTTTCTTTCTCCACGGATGCTGCTGGATTTGCTGAGTGTTTCCAGCAGCTTTGTATTTCAAATTTGTTAACAGAATTCAAACTCTACCTGCTGCTGCGGTGGGATTCGAACCCATGTCCCTCGAACATTAGTCCGAACCTCTGGATTGCCATCCCAGTCACATGAAATTGGGTATGTGCGATTGATAATAATACCCGTACACAGAACTTGGTTTGGTTTAGGTCTTACCTCATCCTCTAGATCCAAAACCTTCTCTCTATAATCCTCAAGTTCCTGGCTGGTAAGGGAGATGATTGCCTGTAATTCCTTCTCAAGTGTCGCTTTGCTGTGGTTTACTGCCTGCAGCTCCGTTTGCAAAGCACGAATCCGTTCCTATTAACGGATAAAGGGATAACATTATAAATTTGTCAGTCCAGCTCCAAACAACCTCATCAATACAGTAATACCAAAATCCACATTGCATTTTTTCTGTCAAAAATTTTCTGCTAACAACTGAGCTTTATTCATTGGATACCTTATGAAGAAAACATTGTATATTTTGTCTGAACATGAAAGTTTTGCGGGGAAAAAAAACTACATCCTGTAAATTTCTCTTTGCATTACTGAGTCATTAACCTGTCAGAAGGTGGGAAGTCCTTGATCACGTTGTTCAAGAGTTTGACGGGAAGGGCCAACTCTCCTAAAAAACCAGAATGATTGGACCTCCAGTTTTTACCTTCAAGGCAAAAACATGGCTCCTTATGTCTTGCTTATAGCATTCAAAATGAGGTCACATGCTTAACAAGTGGGTCACAAATGATGGAAATTTGCAACCCATCAATCTGTGGCACCAATAAACTGCACTATTCATTGTTATTTATTTCAATCAACAAAGCTCTAGCTACACAAAAGCAAATTATAAAAAGTGCTGATGCCGAAAATCTGAAAAGACGACAGAAGCTGCTGGAAACACTCGGCAAATCCAGCAGCATCCGTGGAGAAAGAAAGTTAAAATTTCAGGTTGAAAATCATCAGTTCTGAAGAAAGTCAACAACCTAAAGCATTGGTTGTTAAGTTTAAATCAGGGATAGATGTTTTTTGTCAAGCAAAGGTAGGGTTCTGGGCCAAGGCAGGCAAATGGCATTCGGCCAGAAGGTCAGTCATGATCTCACTGAATGATGGAACAGGCTTGAGAGGCTGAATGGCCTATCAGTGTCCCCATGACCTGCTGAAAATTTGGAGATTTTTGTTTTACAATAAACTTCAGGTACCTCTCAGTAACAAGTTGGACTTTTTTTTCCCTATTCATTTGTGGGATGTGCGCATCACTGGCTGGCCAGCATTTCTTGCTCATCCCTAGTTGCCCTTGAGAAGGTGGTGGTGAGCTGCCTTCTTGAACTGCTGCATTCCTCCTGCTGTGGGTTGACCCACAATGCTATTAGGGAGGGAATTCCAGGATTTTGACCCAGCAACAGTGAAGGAACGGCGATATATTTCCAAGTCAGGATGGTGAGTGACTTAGAAAGGAACTTGGATGTGGTGGTGTTCCCATGTATCTGCTGACCTTATCCTTCTAGAAGGACGTGGTCATGGGTTTGGAAGGTGCTGTCTGAGGATCTTTGGTGAATTTCTGCAGTGCATCTTTTACATAGTACACACTACTGCTACTGAGCATCGGTGGTGGAAGGAGTGGATGCTTGTGGATGTGATGCCAATCAAGCAGGCTTTGTCCTGGAAGGTGTCAAGCTTCTTCAGTGTTGTTGGGGCTGCACTCATCCAGGCAAGTGGGGAGTATTCCATCACACTCCTGACTTGTCTCTTGTAGGTGGTGGACAGGCTTTGAGGAGTCAGGAGGTGAGTTACTCGCTGCAGTATTCCCAGCTTCTGGCCTGCTTTTGTAGCCACTTTGTTAATATAGTGAGTCCAGTTGAATTTCTGGTCAGTGGTAACCCCCATGATGTTGATGGTGGGGGATTCAGTGATGGCAACACCATTGAATGTCAAGGGACGGTGGTTAGATTATCTCTTATTGGTGATTATCATAGCCTGGCATTTGTCTGGTGCAAATGTCACTTGCCACTTGTCATTAGTGATGCAGCTGAAGATGGTTGGGCCTAGGGCACTACCCTGAGGAAATCCTGCAGAGATGTTCTGGAGCGGAGATGATTGACCTCCCACAACCCTGACCGTCTTCCCGTGTGTCAGGTATGACTCCAACCACGGGAGTGTTTGCCCCCGATACCCATTGATTCCAGTTTTGCCAGGGCTCCTTGATGCCACACTCGGTCGAATGCAGCCTTGATATCAAGGGCTGTCACTCTCACCTCACCTCTGGAATCTAGCTCTTTTGTCCATGTTTGAACCAAGGCTGTAATGAGGTCAGGAGCTGAGTGGCCCTGGTGGAACCCAAATTGGGCATCAGCGAGCAGGTTATTTCTAAGCAGATGGTGCTTGATAGCACCGTTGATGACACCTTCCATCACTTTACTGATGATTGAGCAAAGACCGATGGGGTGGTAATTGGCCGGGTTGGATGTGTCCTGCTTTTTGTGTACAGGACATACTTGGGCAATTTTCCACATTGTCGGGTAGATACCAGTGTTGAAACTGTACTGGAACAGCTTGGCTAAGGGAGCAGCAAGTTCTGGAGCACGTCTTCAGTACTATTGCCGGAATGTTGTCAGGGCTGCTAGCCTTTGCAGTATCCAGTGTCTCCAACCATTTCTTGATATCATGTGGAGTGAATCAAATTGGCTGAAGGCTGGTATCTGTGATGCTGAGGACCACTGGAGGAGGCACAGATGGATCGTCCACTCGGCACTTCTGGCTGAAGATTGCTGCAAGTGGTCCAGCTTTATCTTTTGCACTTATGTGCTGGGCTCTTCCATCATTGAGGATGAAGATATTTATGGAGCCTCCTCCTCCAGTGAGTTGTTCAATTGTCCACCACCAATCACGATTGGATGTGGCAGGACTGCAGAGCTTAGATCTGATCCACTGATTGTGGGATTGCTTAGCTCTGTCTATCACTTGCTGCTTTCGCTGTTTGGCATGCAAGTAGTCCTGTTTGGTGGCTTTACCAGGTTGATACCTCATCTTCAGGTATGCCTGGTGCTGTTCCTGGCATGCCCTCCTGCACTCTCCATTGAACCAGGGTTGATCCCCTGGCTTGAAGGTAATGGTTGAGTGGGAGATATGCCAGGCCACGAGGCTACAGATTGTGTCGGAGTACAATTCTGCTGTTGATGGCCCACAGCGCCTCATGGATGCCCAGTCTTGTTGCTAGATCTGTGCGAAGTTTGTCCCATTTAGCACAGTGATAGTGCCACACAACACGATGGAAGTTATTCTCAATGTGAAGGTGGGACTTCGCCATGGGCTCTCTTACCGATGCTGTCATGGACAGATGCAACTGTAGCAAGCAGACTGGTAAGGATGAGGTTAAGTATGTTTTTCCCTCACCACCTGCTGTAGACCCAGTCTAGCAGCTATGTCCTTTAGGACCCAACCAGCTCGATCAGTAGTACTGTTGCCAAGACACTCTTGATAGAGGACATTGAAATCCCCCACCTAGAGTACATTTTGTGCCCTTGCCATCCTTAGGGCTTTCTCCAAGTGTTGTTCAACATGGAGGAATACTGATTCATCAGCTGAGGGAGCACGGTATGTGGTAATCAGCAGGAGGCTTCCTTGCGCATGTTTAACTTGAAGCTGTGAGACTTCATGGGGTCTGGAGTTAATGTTCAGGGCTCCTAGAGCAACTCCCTCCCAACTGTATACCACTGTGCCGCCCCCTCTGCCGGGTCTGCCCTGGTGGTGAGACAGGACATATCCAGGGATGGTGGTGGTGGTGGTATCTGGGACATTGTTTGTAAGGTATGATTCAGTGAGTATGACTATGTCAGGCTGTTGCTTGACTAGTCTGTGAGACAGCTCTCCCAATTTTGGCCCTAACCCCAAGATGTTAATGAGGGAAGACTTTGCATGGTCGACAGGGCTGTTTCTGCCGTTGTCTTTTCCGATGCCTAGGTCGATGCCAGGTGATCCATCCGGTTTCATTTCTTTGAGTTTTTGTAGCGATTGGTCCAACTGAGTGGCTTGCTGGGCCATTTCAGAGGGTAGTTGAAAGTCAACCACATTGCTGTGGGTCTGGTGTCACATGTCGGCCAGACCAGGTGAGGGTGGCAGATTTCCTCCCCTGACGGATGTAAGTGAACCAGGTGGGTTTTTCCGACAATCAGTAATGATTTCATGGTGATTAGTAGATTCTTAATTCTAGACTTTTGTTTTTTGAATCCGGATCCCCAGAGCATCAGATGGGTTTCTAGATTAACAGTCTAGCGATAATACCACCAGGCCATCGCCTACCCGCCAAAGGGGCAAATAATAAAACCAGCATTGTAATCAGTTTCAGTTTATCTGGGTGGAGGTTTTTCTTTAGGACGAGACATACCTATAAAGGATGACTTCATTTGTCCATCTTCAAGCAGTCTTGAGAAAATGGTGGTGGCTCTTTTATAATCAATTGGCAATTAAAAGTCAACCTTACAATACAGCTAGAAGCATGCACATATTAGACCAGGTGAGAGGCTCCCTTCCACTTAGGACACGATCAAACCAGGGCAGGTCTTTAGTGCTACACAGCATTGGAATTTGTGACCATGACAGCTGCTACGATAGATTCTGAGTCAGATTCTGGGACTTGTTAGTCCAATATCAACCACCGGGCACAGAATATTTTGTCACTAAATAAAATTCAACTTCAACCCTTCGTTTAACTTCGGAGCCTTTTAAAGTTATTTTTATTACAACTTCTCTTGCAAATCCTGTAACTGACATCCTAGTGTGCCAAGAGATTTTTTGAGATTTGTGGGAAAAAGCAGGGGGCTGGGACAAATTGGATAGATCTTTCAAAGAGCCAGCATAGTCGTCATGTTCCAAATGGTATCCCTTTGTGATCCAAAATTTCATAAAGTTCCTTTTTAGACCACAATATATGCAAGCAGAATTAGGTCATTTGGCCATCAGGTCTGCACTACTATTCGATCACAGCTGGTATGTTTCTCCACCCTATTCCCCTACCTTCTCCCTGTAACCCTTGATCAACTGAACTGATCAAGAGCCTAAGATAACAAGGTGTGGAGCTGGATGAAGGCAGCAGGCCAAGCAGCATCAGAGGAGCAGGAAAGCTGACGTTTCGGGCCTAGACCCTTCTTCAGAAATGGGGGAGGGGAAGGGGGTTCTAAAATAAATAGGGAGAGAGGGGGAGGCGGATAGAAGTTGGATAGAGGAGAGGAGACAGACAGGTTAAAGGAGGCGGGGATGGAGCCAGTAAAGCGAGTGTAGTTGCAGGAACAGCACCTCATATTTCGCTTGGGAACCCTGCAGCCCAATGGTATCAATGTGGTCTTCACAAGCTTCAAAATCTCCCCTCCCTCTACCGCATCCCAAAGCCAGCCCAGCTTGTCCCCGCCTCCCTAACCTGTCCTTCCTTCCCCGCCCCGCACATATCCCCTCCTCCCACCTCAAGCCCCACCCCCATCTCCTACCTACTAGCCTCATCCCACCTCCTTGACCTCTGTCCTCCCTGGACTGACCTATCCCCTCCCTAACTCCCCACCTACATTCACCTTTACTGGCTCCACCCCCGCCTCTTTGACCTGTCTGTCTCCTCTCCACCTATCTTCTCCTCTATCCATCTTCTATCCGCCTCCCCTTCTCTCCCTATTTATTTCAGAACCCCCTTCCCCTCCCCCATTTCTGAAGGAGGGTCTAGGCCCGAAACATCAGCTTTCCTGCTCCTCTGAAGCTGCTTGGCCTGCTGTGTTCAACCAGCTCCACACCTTGTTATCTCAGATTCTCCAGCGTCTGCAGCTCCTACTATCTCTAATCAAGAACCTATCTATCTCTGTCTCAAAAAACCACAATGACTGGCAGCACAGTGGCTCAGTAGTTCGTGGTGCTGCCTCACAGTGCCAGGGATGCGGGTTCACTTCCACCCGAGTGATTGTCTGTGTAGAGTTCGCACATTCTCCACGTGTTCTCTGGTTTCCTCCCACAGTTCAAAAATGTGCAGGCTAGGTAGATTAGCCATGGGAAATGCAGAGTTACAGGGATGGGATGGGGGTTGGGTCTAGGATGCTCTTTGGAGGGTCAGTGTGGACTTGATGGGCGAAATGGCCTGCGTCCATTCTGATTCAATGATGTCTTGGCCTCTACAACCTTCTACAATAATGAATTCCACAGATTAACCACCTTGGGTTAAAGAAATTCCTCCTCATCTCAGTTCTAAAGGGTTGGCCCTTCACTCAGAGGGTGTACTCCCTCCTACGGATGGAAACTTCTTTGCTACATCCACTCTATCCAGGCCTCTCAGTATTCTATAAGTTTCAATCAGATGCTCCCTCATCCTTCTAGACGCAGAGTCCTCAACTGCTCCCCATATAACAAGCCCTTCTTGTCTGGGATCTTTCTTGTAAACCTCATCTGGACCCCTACTACACCAGCACATCTTTCCCTTAAACATGGGACCCAAAGCTTCTCACAATATTCCAGCTGTTATCTAACCAGCTCTTTATACAGCCTCAGCAACAGATCTCTGCTCCTGGACTCTAGACCTCTTGAAATCAATGCTAATTTTGCAATTGCCTTAACTTCCAACTAAACTTGCATGTTAAACGTAAGAGAATCCTGAACTAGAACTCCCAAGACCCTGTATGCTTTACATTTCTGAAGCCTTTTCCCGTTTAGAAAATAGTCTACACCTCTACTCTTTCTACCAGAGTGCATGACCTCATACTTTCCCACATTGTAATCCATCTGCCACTTCTCTGCCCACCCTCTAGGCACGTCCAAGTTCTACTGCAGCCTGCCTACTTCCTCAACACTACCCGTCAAACCACCTACCTTCGTGCATGCTGCAAACTTAGCAACTATAACTTCTTTGTCCTTCGTTAATACAGAACATGAATATAACAGTATGATCCCAACACTGATCACAGCAGAAGTCCACTAGTCACCAGCTGCCATCCTGTAAAAGACCCCTTCCACCAGTCAGCCAATCCTCTATCCATGCCTGAATCTTGCCCCTAACACCATGAGCTCTTATTTTATTTAGTAGCTTCCCGTGCATCACCTTGTCAAAGGCATTCTGGAAATCCAAAGAGATCACAACCACTGGCTCTCCTTTGTCTAACTTGCCCATTACCTCTTCAAAGAAATCTATTAGGACTTTTCAAGCATGACCTCCCCTTGACAAAGCTGTGCTGACTCAGCCCTATTTCCCATTTCTGAAGAAGGGTCTCGACCCGAAACGTCAACTTTCCTGCTCCTCTGATGCTGCTCGGCCTGCTGTGTTCATCCAGCTCCACAACGTTTCATCTCTGACTCAGCCCTATTTTACTAAGCACTTCCAAGTACTCTGCAATCTCATCGTTAATAATGGACTCTAAGATCTTATCAATGACCATGGTCAGGCAAACCAGCCTGTAATTTCCCACCCTCCCAGGGGTGTTACACTTACATTTAAAACTTATCCCCCAGATTTTATTGTGCCTCAGACACAAGTTTGCAAATTCTAGAACACAAATACAGTTTGCAAACTACAACTTAGAAAGGGCAACATACTTGCAGAATTTTATCATTTCCACCTTCTGTGATCTGATCTTTCAGCTTGCTGAGCTCTGCCTCAGCTGACTCCTTTGCTCCAAGGGCCTCCTGCAGTCGACGGCTCAGGATACCAACAGCACTTTCATAAGCTTTGTGTTTGGCTTTCATTTCTTTCTGCGCACTGCTGAGATCAGTGCCAAGCTTCTTCATTCGTGTCTTCTGTTCAGAGAAACCTCTGGAAAAAAAAAAAAAAAAAGAGATGATGCTGATTAAAAACAAAACAAAAAAAGAGTCAGGAAAACGAAGGTCCACTTAGAATCTAATAATTCCTTATATAAAGCACTAAAAGGAATTAGGCTAAGAAATAGCTGGGGGGAGGGCGGGGTGCGCACGAAAGAGTAGCTATCAACATGCCTTTCAAACATCAACACTTAACTGAAGCCATAGCAAATTCATGGAATTGGTTAAATACTTGAAATAATTAAAAATTAAAAAAGTCATACCAGGATATGTGGACAGAAAAGGGCAGTGAGATTAGTTTAATAGCACTACCAAAAAAATGTCACAAGGTGCATCTTTCTGCGCTGTTTATTCTAGAACAGTATTTCCTTTGATTATATGTACATCCTGCAAAATTCCAGGAAGTTCCCTTACGATTACAGTGGAAAGTAGAAAGTCTTCATCTTCAATAACAATGGCCATTTTGGAAATTTCTATGCAATGAAGTACAGCAAACTTTTTATTAACTGGACATATGAGACCAGCAGTGTACTGATAGAAACGTAATGCAAAAGGTATACAATCACTGATACAGCATAGATCACTTCAATAACAATGCAACTTTGCCTTAAATGAAACTTGTTGGCAGAGAACCTTCTTACTTGCACCCTCAACTAACTACTCAGACATCATGGTTAATAGTGGTATTTGAGGAGAAATGGTCTCAAAATTGAATCAACTATTGATATTTCAGGTGGCCATTTGACTGAACAGGTGTATTTACATTAAGGTATACAAATTAAAAGAACTATAATAATTAGACAACATAATACTGCAAACTTTGCAGTATTTGAGATATATAATTTTTGCCAGTTTATCAGGTGCCAGTTAAAACAAAGTTTGCTGTATATTACTTAATTAGCAGGAACAGAACAATCACATTTAATTTTAAAAAACTCACTTTTTAGCTTCTTCTTGCATCTGCTCCACATGTTTCTTCAGTTCTTCATTCTCGTGGGAAAGTGATACTAGATGGTTTCGGTCAAACTGCATCGACTATTAGAAAGTATAATACAACAAATTTAACGGTCTATTGACAAGAACAATGAAATTAAACAAAGCCAACTCATTAACACTACAGTCAAGTTGCTCATATTTAAGGGTTGTGAAATTGGCTGTGTACCTGAAGTTCTGTGTTCAATTCATCACGTTCTTCCTGTGACACCTGCAGCTGGGTTTCTAGATCTGTCATTTGTTGGTGGATTCGAGAAATTTCTTTTTGTAATCTTAAATGCTCATTCTGTGCAGATTTTTTGTCAGTCTGCAGTACAACAACTTCTTGTTTCAGTTCTTTCACCTCCAACTCCAGCTTTTTCTTCGCTGACCTCAACTCATTCATTAGTTGATCCTTTGAATTTGCATCACGTCGATATGCCTCCACCATCACCTGAAGGAAGATGTCATTGAAAGTGCAATTAATTTTCAAAAACTATCAACACTGTTCCACCAATACTATTCTTCTGATCACTTTCAGAGCAATCTACGTAAACATGTAAAACTGCTAATTTCAAGTGGCTGAATTAAATATTACAAATCTCAGGAACACATACCTTCTGCTGAACAAGTTGATCTTTTAGCTTCTGGGTCTGTTTCTTAAAGCTGGTATTCTCCTTTTGCATATTTTCAACCTATAAAAAGCCAAATAAATTTACATGTAAACTGATATTTCCTATAAAAATACTAACACTGGAAAATAATACTTATTTCAAAGCAGGAACTATACCATATGTTTTACAATGATCCTCATAGGTAATCGTTTACTGTTATCCAAAAACATAGTTCCTTGTGATGCAGCCATTTCCAAACAAATGTATTACTTGTTTTGAGTACTGGCATGATTAATATATAATACTTTGCTGTGTTTAATATGTTTCTAGACTCTGTTACTCCTCTATCAATCAGAGTGCACTTATCAACCAATCATCACTCTCCTCTCATAAATGTTGGCTTTCCCCTTAAACTGGTAATCTTGAGATTTATGCAGATGTATATAAGATGAAAAGTTTTGAAAAAGATATCTTTTTGCAGCAATACCCAAGTCTATGTGTACACTAAGAGCAATATTCATCAAAAAACAGATTAAAATAAATAAAACCATTTTCCTTGAACTCTTATTCTCATGTGGGATGTTTTAGTTGGAAACTGGATCACATCCTAACTTGCGCAGCCAAGACTGATAACAGCCAAACGAGATTAAAGCTAAGGCTCCCTTACTCTGCCATCACAATAGTATGATTTGCTTTTCGATTCTTATCCTGAGGTGTTTGAGTAGTATTACCAGTTTTTTTAAATACAAGTTCACTCATGAATTGGGTATTGCTGCTGGGCCAGCATTTATGGCTCATCCTAGTTGCCCCTGAGGTGGTGGTAAGTTGACTTTTTGAACCACGGCAGTCCATTTGGCATATGCTGCTCGGGAGGGAGTTCCAGAATTTTGACTCAGTGACACCAAAGGAATGGAGATATATTTCCAAGTCAGGATGGTGAGTAGCTTGGAGGGGAACTTGTAGATCATAGAGTTCCCATGTATCTACAGCCCTTGTCCTTCTAGATAAGAGTGGTCATGGGTTTGGAAGGTGCTGTCTAAAGACCCTTGGTGAGTTTCTACAGTGCATCACGTAGATGGTACACTCTGCTGCTACTAGGCATCCATTGTGGAAGGTATGAATGCTGGTGGATGTGGTGCCAATCAAGTGGGCTAATTCATTCAGGATGGTGTCAAGCTCCTGGAGTGTTTTTGGAGCTGCACTCTTCCAGACAAAATGTAGAGTATCCCAATCAACTCCGGAGTTGTGCCTTGTAGATGGTGGACAAGGCTTTGGACAATTAGAGAGTGAGTTATTTGCAGCAAGGTTCCTAGTCTCTGGATGGGTGGTAATTTGTACTGGTAGACCTACAGCACAAAAGGAATTGGATGAAGACCACACAACTGATGTCACATAGAAACCAATAAGCAGCAGTCACATGAAACTTTCGATGCCACAGTCTGGGGATGGACTTAAAAGTACAAGTTCCAGAGGAGAAAGGGCAATGTCAGTGGCCCAATGTGCCAGTCCCTCACATGAGCAAATACTAAAGTAAAATTATTTATTACTTCCGCCATTTCACAATCACTGCTATTTATTTCATCCCATTTTGCCCATTTTTGCCACATTTTCCGTTATGACTTTCTACAGGCATGTAAATTCTTGAAGTCTTTGTTTTATGTTTCTCGTTCATTTAACAGCATACTTTCTTTTTAACTTTCCTAATTGATTAACTTCTCACGAGATCTTTTATATTCTACTTCATCATACTCTCCTCTGCTGTTTATTGACTCTTTCCTCATGATCCATTCTTCCCATCTTTATTCATCAATGGTGTCTTATTTGAATTTGTTTAATACTATTCCTGAATTCTGTTGAACACCATTTTAAACATTTCCTATTGCTATTCTACATAATTGCTTACCATTTTTGTTTCAAATTTTATTTACCCAAGTTCTACTTTCATTCCTCACAAATAGCTTTGGACTGAAAACATTATTCAATAATGCATCAGTTAGTGACTTATACTTCTGGGTTGTAACATATAACATTTTGAAAACTTTCTTGAAATTTCAAAAATGATTAATGAAATTTTCCTTAATCTTTCAAGCATTATGTATTGTAGCACAATTAAGTTTTAATTACCAATCCAGTCTTAACAGCAACTTCCTGCCGAAGCTGTTCGAGGATTTCAGAAACCATCTCAGTGTCCTCCTCAAGCTTTTTAGTTTCTTCATCCAGTACACCCTTCTCAGTCTTCCTTGCTTGCAATGCTACTTCGAGGACAATCTTTTCATTCTGCAAGGACTGAATGGTTTCATCTTTGGCACTGGTTTCAGTTTGGACCTCTGTTAGACGGGCTTCCAGCTCGTCGTAACGTGCCTGCAGCTCATTTAAGGATTGGTCCTTGGTGTGCAAGGACTCCTGGGAGACAGTCAGCTGTTTCAGTAGGTCTAACTGTTCCTGTTCCAAAGCTCCTAACTGGAGTTCACGTTGATGCAAGGTTAACTTAACCTGAAAAGAAATTTTCAATACATCGATGAACTAGAATCACAAAGAAATCAACATTAGTAAAAGTTCTTCATGACAGAATTACAGTTAAATGTCAAAAAGAACATGGCTGAACAAAGAGCACAACTTCACAGTTGAGAGGGGAAATGAGGAAAGTGTTTAAGGGTTTCCACAGATGAGCTGTGTTGCCAAAGAGTGCTCTGGGGACAAGCTTTTTGGAAACTTTAAGAAATGGGCGGATAGCATAATTGAGGATTTTTTTTTCCTGAAGATGAGATCACATTAGCTAAATAAGTTCACCTGTACAGAGGAGCTCAGAGCAGAGAAGACCTAGTATTCGTGGTTTAGCATTTACAATCTTAATCACATTCTGCCAAATCAGAAGTCTGCAGATTCCAAGCTCTATTGAGAACTCTCAAGCGCACACATTAGGACTGACCTTAGGCAGAGTAATGAAGGAGCACTGTACTGTCAGAGACACTATTTTTCTGAAGACATTAAACCTAGGCCTGGTCTGCTGCTCTAATGGATTGTGTAATATAAAAGGATTTCAGGTACTACTCAAGGAGAGGCAATGGAATGCTTCTGTCTTGACATTTTGCCTTTAAAATGAGCTATCAGCAATTTACCAATACATCCATTTATTTGTTGTTAGACTTTGCTGTGAGCAAATGCTTCCATGTACCAAAAGTAACTCAAACGTGGCGTTGGAACAATTTGTAACATTCAAAAGATGCAATAACAAAGTTAAGGCAATACACTTATTTTCCTTTGCATAATGTAAAACTCGACTCCTTTCTTCTCACCTCACCCCGCATAGGGAGTTGAGGGTTATTTATGTGAGACAGGCAAAGTGGAGTTAAGGCCGTAATCAGATGGCCATGAACTTGCTGTAGGCTCAGGGAGTAAATGGCCCACTCCTACTCCCCTTCTTTTTCAGAAAATATTCAGTAGGAAGCATCACTAACATAGGAAGTGGCACAGGTTCCTCGAATATCGTAGCTAATTTAACTGGCAGTCTATTAACAAATTTTTTTTGAACTTGGAATGAAGTCCACTTTTGGTTGAACAAAGTCAACCAGAATTGAACAGGTTGATATTTCCATTCAGAGGAGTCAATGGAAATACTTGGCCTGGTTGCCAGAGGACCGTTGAGTTGCATTTTGAATTACAGACATAGCTCATTTGCAACATTTTCAAAACTAAACAGCTACTCGTACAAAATTAAGGCTCCTTACCTCCTCGAGCTGTCTCTCCAACGCAGTAGCTGAATCAGCCAGTTTCTGAAGGCGTTCACGCTCTTCTTCAAACTCTTCAAGTTTCCGAGACAGATCATCTTCCACCAATGTCTTAGCCTCTTGGATTTGCTGTAAAGCTTTTTCCTGATCCAACATATCAACCTATTGCAGAAAAGGGCATTTTCAAATACTAAAAGATGACAAAATTTCTGGACTTACTTAGTCATATTTGACATGGAAATATTTTAATAATATTGTTCAATTATGAATCAGTTAATATCAGCTACATGAAGCAATTAAGACCGTGTTCTCGCAAGCTGCAATACCATAAAAAGCAAAAGAATTTCTAGAATGGATCCTTCAGCACTGTAGCACTGCACGAGAGGCTGATTTGGGTCTCTATTTCTGAGGTGACAAATGTTTTGGAGCCACTGCTGTTTGTCATTTTTATAAATGACCTGGATGAGGGCGTAGAAGGATGGGTTAGCAAATTTGCGGATGACACTAAAGTCACTGGAGTTGTGGATAGTGCAGAAGGATGTTGCAGGTTACAGAAGGACGTAGATAAGCTGCAGAGCTGGGCTGAGAGGTGGCAAATGGAGTTTAATGCGGAAAACTGTGAGGTGATTCACTTTGGAAGGAGTAACAGGAATACGGAGTACTGGGCTAATGGTAAGATTCTTGGTAGTGTGGACGAGCAGAGAGATCTCGGTGTCCATGTGCATAGATCCCTGAAAGTTGCCACCCAGGTTGATAGGGTTGTTAAGGCGGCGTACGGTGTGTTAGGTTTTATTGGTAGAGGGATTGAGTTTTGGAGCCGTGAGGTCATGTTGCAGCTGTACAAAACTCTGGTGCGGCCGCACTTGGAGTATTGCGTGCGGTTCTGGTCGCCGCATTAAAGGAAGGATGTGGAAGCATTGGAAAGGGTGCAGAGGAGATTTACCAGGATATTGCCTGGTATAGAGGGAAGATCTTATGAGGAAAGGGTGAGGGACTTGAGGCTGTTTTTGTTAGAGAGAAGAAGGTTAAGAGGTGACTTAATAGAGACATACAAGATGATCAGAGGATTAGATAGGGTGGACAGTGAGAGCCTTTTTCCTCGGATGGTGATGGCTAGCACGAGGAGACATAGCTTTACATTGAGGGGTGATAGATATAGGACAGATGTCAGAGGTAGATTCTTTATTCAGAGAGTAGTAAGGGCGTGGAATGCCCTGCCTGCAACAGTAGTAGACTTACCAACTTTAAGAGTATCTAAATGGTCATTGGATAAACATATGGATGATAATGGAATAGTGTAGGTTAGATGGGCTTCAGATTCGTTTCACAGGTTGGCACAACATCGAGGGCTGAAGGGCCTGTACTGCGTTGTAATGTTCTATGTTCTATGTTCTGTTTATTGTAGCTTTCAGCAGATCACTACTATGCGGTTAGTGTAAAAAGAAGCTTATAATAATCAATTATATTAACTCTAAATAAGTCACAATAATGTAGTGTGACTACATTTCCTATTGTAAAGAAGGACGATGAATAGAATTAAAATCATTTTAATTCATGAAAAATGTATCCTTGTTCTTCTTCGGGAGGATACATTAAAATATAAACAGGATAAACACTCATTCAATTTGTCTTCTCTCCATGATCATCCCATGTGACCAAAATTATAATGATCCCACACTAGTGATCACTACAGGGCATTACCTAGCAAACAGGTCTAGGCTAAAAAGTTTTTAAAACAGAATTTTTAAAAATACTAAAAGACATGTAATTCCTTCAAGAACAAACAATATTTGTTTCAATGCTTTTCAGGACTAATGTTAAAAGAGACTAGAATCAAATTTGAACTTTGTTGACAGTTGCATAGTCTTCTCTGTCACAGAAATCAGTATATTTCATTAGCAGTGTTGCATTTTTACCTCAATATTTTGGAGATGCATTGCAATACGCTCCTTTTCCTTGATGGATCTCTGCTGAGTGTCTGTAAGTTGTTGAGACAGAGAGACATTCTCAATCTTCAGATGCTCCAACATTGCTGTTTGAGTCATGTGACCAGCCTGCGAGTAAAGCAAAACCATCTCCACTGAAACAATGGCAGAACCACAAGGCCCAGAATGTAAAAACATTTGCATGTACCACAAATTATATTCTAAAAGCAAAATACTGCAGATGCTGGAGAAATTCAGGTCTGGCAACATTTGTGAGAGAGAAACAGCGTTAATGTTTTGGAGTTTGATATGAACACTTCTTCAGAACTGTTTCTGTCTTTGCAGATGCTGAGTTTCTCCAGCACTTTATTTTTACTATAAGCTATATTTTACTTAGTTTCGCTACAAGTTGCAGTTTATCTCAGGGAAATCATTTCCAGGTGTAATTTTAACCAGACTGTACACACTTGCAGATGATCCAAGACAAAACAGTAACAGGCACGTATTGACATGTACAAATTGAGTGATTCAATTTTTTAAAAAGTCATTGACGATACACGTATGCCACACTAGAAACTTTGTACGCAAAAGCAGCAAAAAACTGTTTAGGCTACTGGAACATGGGTACCACCAGAGGTTATAAAAATCTCATGGTACTATACCTGCACATTTGCCATTTCACTCTGTAACCGAACTCTTGCCTCTTGTGCCAGTGTCAGCTGCTGCTGGTACCACTGCCTGACTTGCTGCAGAGAAGCTATTTCCGACTGGGAAGCCTTGAGCTGGCTTGTCAGAGTGGCACGGTCCAATTGTACCTGCTGAAGCTGGCTCTGTAGGACTGTCATTTGTTGTTGAATAGCATGAACTGGAAAAAAAGAATTAAACACACTTTAGAATGCCAACTTGCAGGCTTGTTTCTTACATTTACATTTTTCTTACGCCAACCATTTATTTGGTTTAAAATAATGCCCAGGACAATATAAGTGCACAGACAAAAATAAACATGACTCCATCTTTCATGGTCAACTGATAGGTTGAATAAATATTCTAATGCTACCCTAACACACTAATCGTTTATGTAACTATTAAAATCTCCCATGTCTGAACATAATTCAATGAAGGCAGCTACACCACGCTATCTATAAAAGACAAGCGTGCATAGATTAGATGACTGGCTAGGAAACAGGAATCAGGGAATAGCGATAAATGAGTCTTTTTCAGAATGGCAGGCTATAACTAGTAAAGTTCCACAGGAATGTCATTGGGGTTTCAATTATTTACAATCTATAACAATGACATGGAAACTGGTGCTAAATATATGGTACTTAAGGTTGGTAATGACACCAATATAGGTAGAAAATTGACAGGAGCAATTAGAGGGTCTAAAATGGAATATATACAGGGTAAGTGACTGCAAAAAATTTGGCAGATGGACTATAATGTAGGAAAATGCGAATGTGTTCATTTTGGTAGGCAGAACAGAAAAGCAGTTTACTATTTGAATGGAGAGAGACTGCAGAATTCTGAAGTGCAGATGGACCAGAGTGTAAATGGTGCACAGAATCATAAAATCCCTACAGTGTAGAAGTAGGCCATTCGGCCCATCCAGCTCACACCGACATTCCAAAGAGCATCTCACCCTGGCCCACCACCCCTACCCATCCCTGTAACTCTGCATTTCCCATGGCCAATGCACCTAACCTACACACCTTTGGACTGTGGTAGAATGTGCAAACGCCACATGGACAGTCGCCTGAGGTTGCAATTGAACCTGGGACCCTGGCACTGAGAGACAGCTGCGCTAACTACTGAGCCACTGTGCTACCCCATGAATTAAAACTCTGCATGCAGGTACACCAATCATTCAGAAAGGCAACTTAAATGCTTTCATTCGTTGCAAGAGAAACTGAATATCAAAATAGGGACCTGTTACTGCAGTTGTACAGAACATGGGTGACATTACTCCATATGCAATGTATACGGTTTTGGTCTCCTCAGTTTCAAAAGGAAACCATATTGCACGTAGTTCAGAGAAGGTCATTTGACTCATTTCTGGGATGAGGTGGTTACCCTTTGAAGAAAGCTTGGACAGGCTGGGCCTATATCCATTGGTGTTCAGAAAAATGGGAGGTGATCTTACAGAAATATACAAGATCCTGAAATGATTTGGTAGGGTAGATATTGACAGGATATTTCCTCTTGTCGGGAGAGACTAAAACTAGGAGACATAGCTAAAGAGGAGGAGATCCTGCTTTAAGGCAGAGATGAGAATTTTTGTTGGTCTGCAGAATTTTCTTCTCCAATGTAGTGGAGATTGTCTTGAATATATTCATTGACCCAAAGTTAGACAGATTTTTGATAGACAAAAGGAATCAAGGGCTATAGGGAGAGGGCTGACAGGAAAGTGGGATTCAGACACCAACCAGATCAGCTGTGATCTTACTGAAATGATAGAGCAGACTCGAAGGGCTGAATGGCCTAATCCTGCTCATAAGTCCCACGTTCGGAACAATTCCAAAAATCAATACTAACTAAACTAACACAGATCTTGGAAATTAAGGACAAATATGTAACTGGTTAGGAAATTATACCTTGGCAACTCTAAAGGAATAGGTCACTTGTGAAAATTATAAAAATATTTGCGATAGTTTAATGCAAAAATAAAATATTCCATCTGCAAATCAGCCAACTAAAGTGCAACTTATCGTTCTAAAGCCAAATAACCCAAAAGAACAGCTAACACTAAGCTGCAAAATTCAACGGGGAATTTTACATGGAATTTCACTACACTACAAAGTCATTACACTTTTAAAACCTTACACAATTTAGGAGACAGAATGAATGGTCACATGAGATTGTACCAAGTCAATTAAAAATACTCTGGCTAGAAACTTATATTTATCTGGCACCTTTAAAAGTAGCAAACATCTAGGGTCTCCATAACAAGTAACTGGAAAAATCTGATTCCCCATCTACGTTGAATTTGTCATTCCAGTTTGGGCTGATATAATGCTTCCATTGCCCTAAACCAGGAAGAGAAGGTAGGAAGGAGGTAAGGAGGAAATTTGCAGTTGAAAATTCAGATTATGTACCTACTCTTACTGGGAAGAGCGAGTGAGAAAGAGAACTGGCTTGGGCTCCATGATGGCCCTACAATCAGTCTCCAATAAATATTACCTGGGCGTATACAGCAAAAAGAGCAAGCTAATGGGTATCCGGCAAGAATCAGTACATTAGGGACAGGAGAGAAAACCAAAAACAGAAGCCTTTACTGGCTCCATCCCCGCCTCTTCGACTTGTCTGCCTCCTCTCCACCTATCCTCTCCTCTATCCGCCTCCCCCTCTCTCCCTATTTATTTCAAAACCCTCTTCCCTTCCCCCATTTCTGATGAAGGGTCTAGGCCCGAAACATCAAGTTTTCCTGCTCCTATGATGCTGCTTGACCTGCTGTGTTCATCCAGCCCCATGCTTGTTATCTCGGATTCTCTAGCATCTGCAGTACCTTTTATCTCTCAGCCACATGTTCTTACTGAGTACAGATTCTATCACTCCATAAAGACATACCTGAATCATCTTTGCTGGAGAGTGCCTGTTGCATTTCTGAAACTTTTCCCACCAGCCTCTGGTATTGCTCCTCTGACACCTGAAGATCATTGTTTAGTGCAGCTAAAGTGGCATTCTTAGACTCTAGATTGGTCTGCAGTTCAGTCATGGCCTGTTCCAGACTGGAACATGTTTGTCGTAAGGTGTTTACTTCAGAGTTCAATATATTCTGTTTTTGCTCACTGAGTGCCTTCTGCTCATCTTGTGCCTGTAGTTGTGCATTTAAAGCTGCTAACTGGGCCTGCAATTCGGTCTTCTCTTTCAAGCCCTTAGAAGTTAAGAAAAAAGGTTATGATGCCCTTTTTACCTTTAATAAGGAATGGTTATACCTTTTCTTCAATTGCTTCATCAATGTCAGGATAGCCCAGACTGAGCGTGGAAATTTTCTTTAAAGAAAAATTATACAAACCCAATTCATATGAACACAAAGAACTTCAGAGCTTCAGGAACTCAAAAGAATCTATTATCTACATAACCAAATAAGTGAAATTTGAAATTTTACTTCTCTTATGGGAGCTATAAAAAAGATAGCATCTCCACAAATATTTCAACTTTACCATGAGCAATTGAAAGCTTACAGAAGCTGAATTATACCAGATAAGCAATGATACCAAAAAAATGACATCCTCGCCATCTCCTTCTCCATCCTCCTCTCGCTAAACACACACAAAAATGCAAAATACAATGACATATCTGCAGTGCAGTTTTCTTAGCTTCTCATAATGTAAAGAACTGTAGAAATAGAGAAAGACCATTATTTCCACGTGACTTTTTGATCAATATGTAAATGCTTCAACAATATATCCAATGGATTGAAAAGGTCTAGCTTTGTTACGTGGTTCAACCGATTAGCATTGAGAAAAGCATACCAAAACGGAGAAGCATCTCAGGAGTATAAACCAACTGGAGATAAAAAGCTATTTGGGGTAAGTGAACCAAAAATCCACCTTTCTGCATGACAGCAGTTTTAAATGTCAGGTCATTTTGTTCTCTTCCCTTCCTCCCCCTTTCTCTCTTGACCCTGCCCCTTCTGACCCCTCACCCCAGCCCAAGGACAGGACAGGGCAATGAAAAATGTTTTTTTTCACCTCATTAGCTTCAGAAGACAGCGCTTCCAGTTGCCCCTCAAGTCGCATTTTTTCTTTCAGAATTTGCATCAGGTCATCGTGGGATTCTGCGACAGAGCTTTCCATGGAGACACTGCGTAACAAAATTATAACAGTGACTTTACACACCATTCACGAAGTAGCGAGCATTAAACAGCAAACAATTCCAGCAACCCCATTATATTTGGGATTCATGTGCAACCCTCAAATTCTGTTTTCTTATTTGTGGTAAATAGATGCATATGCTCCACAAACGAAACTCAAACTTTTGCTAACAGCTGTTCATGATGCAATGGACGTAGCTGGAGACAAAATTGATCACAATGCCAAATATAGCTATTCTGAATCAACAGCAGTTATGATTTTATTTCCCAAAGCTCCAATCTTATTAACTCATGGGACATTGGTATCACTAAGAAAGGACCAACAGATGTCCTCCCTTAAAGGAATCCAGTGAATCAGCTTGGATTTTAAAACAATAGTTTCCTAGTCCACCTTCCTACGTTTTTCCCATGATACCTGACTCCTTCATTGATTGAAAATCTGTCCCTCTCAGGCTTTGAGTATACTTAAATGAACCAGCCTTGACAGTTCTCTGGGGTAAGGAATTCCAAATTCACTATCCTTAGAAGAAATTCCTCCTCATCTGTCTTAAATGGGTGACCTCTTAGACTGAGATTATGCCCTTAGGTTCTGATTCTCCCACAAGGGGAAACAACCTCTGTGAATCCACCCTGTCGAGCTTCATAAGAATATGTTTCAGTAAGGTCATCACACGTTAAGAGAGATGATAGCCTAGTTGTATTACCATTACACTATTAATCCAAACACCCACAAAACATTCCAGGGACCCAGGTTCAAATCACACCATGGCAGATGTTGGAATCTGAATTCAATAAAAATCTGGGATTAAGAGTCAAATGATGACCAATAAACTGTTACTGATTGGCAGATTTTCTGACAGCCTTACATGGTATGGCCTAGAATCATAGAATCCCTACAGTGTGGAAACAGGCCCCTTGGCACATGAAGTCCACACCGACACTCAGAGCATCCCACCCAGATCCATCACCCTATAACCTACCTAATCTACATATCCTTCAACATTATGGGCAATTTAGCATTGCCAATCCACCTAGCCTGCAATCTTTGGAGTGAGAGAGGAAACCGAAGTACCCAGAAGAAACCCATCCAGACACAGGGAGAACTCCACACAGACAGTCGCCCAAGGGTGGAATTGAACCCAGGTCCCTGGCGCTGTGAGGCAGCAGTGCTAACCACTGAGCTGTTCCCTGTGAATCCAGACTCACAGCAATGCATTTGACTCTCTGGGCATTACTGGCCTGGCAGTGACATCTACATTCCATGAATAATAAAAAAAAACTCACTTTGAAAATGCTAACGAGCGCAGGACCAACCTAATCAACTCTTCACAATCACTCCATAAAGTAAGATCTACCTCGTGAACAGTTTCTGTTTCCGGTCACCAACGCCAATATAACCATTAGATGAGGAGACCAAAACGGTTCACTGTATTTTGTTTTTATGCTCCTACTTTATAGGATCTATGAACTTCGCTTTTTTAAAATTGATATCGTCAGCATTTTATCCAGCATTTTAATGCCCCATAAGCATTATCAAACCAAAATGATAAAAATTGAAACTACATTAAGGGTATTTTGTCTTTTATCAATATAAAGATTCTGATTGCAAAGTGCAATCCTTAAATATTTGGTTTCAATTAAGAATTCACACGTCATTTTAACAAAAGATTGTGTGTTAGCATGTGCCCAACAAAGCAATATTTAAAATAGTGAATTCCCTTTGAACAACTCCTAGGTCAGGTTATTTAAGCATATCAATAGCACAGTTACCTGCTGGAAATACTGTCTCTCCTGCTCCGCACTGCTCCATTCACTTCGTGATGGTCACTCTGATGTTCTGCTGCTGCAGCCTGTAACACTTCCCCAATAGAAGGAAACTGCCCCATATCATTTGATAATATTTCTTGCCCATCAACAGTGTATGTGTTTTTTTGCCTGCTGTCCAGCGCAGACATGGTCCCATAAATACCAGTGGTGGATATACTGCTGTATGAAGAACTATCACTTTCATTTTCATCTTGCCTCGCACCCAACTCGCTGCCATCTATCTCAGAATTGTTGTCCTCAATATGCAATGAAGTCTCTAATTTGTCATCATTTTCTGTTGCAAAGCCTATTTCAGATATGACAGATGTGGAGGAACCAGTCCTGTTCTGGGATAATGTTTCCACACTGGAAGACCTCCCAATACTGCTGCCAGCCTCTGAACTGTCAGTTTTATAATCCGCAAGGGATCGTATTTTGCTGGTCTTTGAACTCCGTGAAGTCTTTTCGTCTTTGAGAACATTTGGCATTCCAAGGCTGCCCACTTTGGGTCCCCGTGGAACACTGGTCCTCAGGAATGAGTATTCCGTAGTCAAGGCGAGTTTATTAGCCCTTGGAAGTACTTCTGGGTGGAACATCAACTCTGGGTCCAAAGTACTGCTGAGTCGATTTTTTGATTGCTTGGACTGAAAGATAAAAGTAAACACATTATTCTGAAAAGCTGCTTCTCAACTAAGCAGGGTTTCGTTCTGTGAAATACATAAATGAGCCTTTTCAAACATTGCCGCTTAGTCAAATGGCAGCGTAACTGGAATTTAAAAGGGTGAGAGGTGACTTGATTAAAGTGTATAAGATTCTAAATGGTCTTGTTAGGGTGGGTTGGGAAGGACATTTCCTCTTGTGGATCGATGAAGTCTAGCAGGTGCGGTTCGAAAATTAGCGTTCATCTTATTGGACAAAGATAATGAAAAATATTCTCCCCCAGAATATGCGACTGCCTCAGACGCAGTGGAACTGGGATCACGGAATATTTTTAAGGCAAGGTAAGTTGATTCCCTTGTCTAACCAGACCTAAGGTTATCAGGGGTAGAAGATAATGTGGAATTCAAAACAGTCAAATCATTCGCAATGTTATTAAATGGCACATCAAGTTTAAGGACAGAGTGGGCTATTCTTGCTCCTATTGCATATGTATATATGTAATAGCAATATAACAGCAATTGCAGCAAGAACAACATAAGAAATATCTTTCATTATTCAGTAAGTTCTAGGTGCTTAAATCAGCTCAAGTCTTTTTCCTGACTTCACTAAAATATTTGACTACAGTTCTCTCAGCCTAATTGAAACCTTGCGGCTAAAGTTCCCATTACCCCAATTTTCCAACTCCAGCACCTAGCTTCCTCCTACGCCAGTATCAGTGACAGAGCCGGCACGAACCTTTGACTTGCTACATCCACCCAACACAGATGGAGCCTTTGATTAATGTCTCACCTGACATCAAATGTTTGTACTGCTCTGCAAGTATCAGCTTAAGACTGTGCTCAAATCCTAGAATGGAACTTGAATGCATGATCTTTCGCTTTCACCACTGAGCCAAGTTGACATTGGTTAATTACAAGTTAGGAATAAAGATGAGCTGTATCTCTTGACCCTCTCCTACCAGTTTTATTCCGACACACTTACTCTCTGCTGATGTCTTTGCACTCTGTACTGCTTAAGCTGCTCTTCAAGACGTCGTTGAGCCTGTGAACGTATCTGTTCTTCATTCTGTTCTTTCAAAGAAGGATCTACAGTACCTGATTTCAAAACAAAATGATAAATTCAAGCTACCTACATAACTCTACCAATAACATAAACAAGCGTAATTACAATCAAATGATAGCAAAATTTACTCTTAACATGGTTTAATTATAAAAACATCTCGTCTATTTGCAGACTAGTTTGCTAAAGCTACACAGTTTTGTTTTCATAAAAATCCCTTCATCTGAAATATTTAAATATTTTCATTTCAGCTTTTCAAGATTTGCACAATGCCATGGAAACCTCAATTTTCAAACGACACAAAACCACCACTTTTGCACAAGCAAGCACCCTCAGTTAAACTAGATCATATATGAATTACTCCTTTTACTTGTCAAATTCTCTTTCCCTTAATTATGATAAGGTTATTATCTTTAAAAGTTGTAACTGGGTTGGCATTTATGGCCATTCCAGGCAATATATTCCATACCATCATAACCCACGGCACTAAAAACAAAATTTGCCCCCTTCGGGTGCTTTTGCTAAAAAAAAAACTCTTAAATCTGTGATGACTGGTTACCTGTACACTCATCATTGGAAACAGTTTCTTCTCATTTAGAATATCAAATTCTTTCATGATTGAATACCTTTATTCGATCCTGCCTCATCAAAAGAAGAAAGTCACACAAAATTACCAGAATCTAAACCTTACCAATGTTTCAGGTTGCACAATCTGGTCAAAATTCATTTGCCTGGAGATACCCAATGTGGTTTCAAGAAAAAGTAACAATTTTCTTTCTATCCATCTTCCATTAGTGGGGAGGTGATGAGAGTCAAATGAAAATGAACAGGGACTCACTTATAGTGGCTCATTAAATTAACTGTACAAACAATTGGAATGTGAAGAAATTCATTACAGCAAGTGGATTGCAAAAAGTGCTATGGTTTTATTGGGATAGCCATGAAATGACTGGTCATATAACTAGAAAAAAAGCTCACTTCATTCTATTTTATACGTTCTTATAGAATCTATGTTACTGACATATTGCAAGAACCAACTCGTAAATCAGAAATAAAACATTCAGGTGGTGGGATGTGGTACGGTTGCATTCACAATCTCACTCTAGCGGATCTGAGAGACATAATAATGGAGGTAGCACTAGTGGTTTCCAGGACACTTTTTATCAAGAGACAATTATATCTTGTGGGTTTGTGGTGATGTGCAAGCCAAGATAAGGAAAGGAGTAGGAGATTTGATTTTCTGACAGACATGGGTGTCACAAAATATTTTTGTCGCTGTCCGGTTATTTTCCTATTAGTACACAATTTAAATTCCACAATTTGTTATAACGAGATTTGAATTTACAATCTCTGGGCAGTCAGTCCAGTACTGTACCACAAATCCTGGTCCACATGGAAACCTGATAATAGCTAGCTCAAGATTCACACACATGGCACATTATTGACTCTTTCAGTTACAGGCAGTGACTCGGCAACATCTGAAAGTAAAAGTAAACTGAAGACAAGAAAAATTGAATAGTTGAAAAAAATTGAATAATTAGTAAAGTTAGGTCACATGGAAATGAGGGTGAGCTTGTCAAGTGGATACATAAATGGCTTAATAGCCTGAGACAGAGACTAATGGTGGAGGGTTGCTTTACAGACTGGAGGCCTGTAACCAGCAGTGTTCCATAGGGATCAATTCTGGTTCCTCTCGTCTATCATTTATAGAAATTATTTAGATGAGAATATAGAAGGCATTGTTAGTAAGTTTGCAGATGACATCAAAATTGGTGGCATAGAAAACCTTCTTCACTGTCTACTAAGATTACAAAGGGATCTTGATCAAATGGGTCAATGGGCTGAAAAATGGCAGACGGAGTTCAATCTGGATAAATGCAAAGTATTGCATTTCAGTATTACAAACAAGGGTAGGGCTTATACAATTAATGGCAGGGCCTCAGGTAGTGTTGTAGAACAGAGGGAACTACGGATGCCGGTATATAATTCTTTGAAGTTTGCATCACATATAGACAGGGTGGTTAAAAAAAGTTTGGCAGGCTTGCCTTTATTGCTCAGTCCTTTGGAATATAGGAGTTGGGAAGTCATGTTGAGGTTGTACAGGACATTGGCGAAGGCTCTTCTGGAATACTGTGTCCAGTTCTATTTGCCCAGTTATAGGAAGGATATTATCAAGCTGGAGAGGGTTTAGAAGAAAGTTACCAGGATGTTGCCAGGTATGGAGTATTTGAGTTATAAGGAAAGGCTGGAGAGGCTGGGACTTCCTTCATTGGAGCATAGGAGGCCAAAAGGCAACCTGATAGAAGCTTATAAAATAATGAAAGGTGTAGATAGAGTTAACGGTAGTTGTCTTTTCCCTAGGATGGGGGATTTCAAGACGAGGGGTCACATTTTTAAGGAGAGAGGAGAGAAGTTTAAAAAAGACACGAGGAGCAACTCTTTTTAAAGCGCAGAGGGTGGTTTCCATGTGGAATGAACTTCCTGAGGAAGTAGTGGATGTTGGTACAATTACAACATTTAAAAGACATTTGGATAGATACGTGAATGGGTAAGGTTTGGAGGGATATGGGCCAGGACCAGACACGTGGGACTAGTTTAATTTGGAATTATGTTTGGCAAAGACTGGTTAGATCAAAGGCTCTATGACTCTATAGAAGGCCAAGTAGGTAAAAGTATTGCAAGACTAAACTACAGAGATCAGAATGCCCTCAGATCTATCTTCAGCATGTGTTGAGTTAGCTCACATCTCACAGCAAGAGGAATAAAGTTACAATTGGCTCAACACCATAATATTTCATTGGGTGCTGGCAAAGGTTGAGGGTGGGGTTGAAGAGAAATGAGAGAGATTAAAATCAATTTAGTAAATCCTGACTGCAGAGTGACATTTGCAGACATCAAGTGAGGAAAAGGTGGATTCAGTTGTAATAAATCACAGGGCACTTGCTGGACCAGAGCAGCTATCTGCACAAAATATTTATTTGTATAACCGTCATCCAATGGGGAGCCAATGTAGCTGAAGCAGAACATATCCTGCAGCAGGAATAGGCTGTTGGATGCTATGAAGGGCAGAGAGCACCCTCGTGCCTCAATAAGATGATATAACGTCACATTATGCCCATGATTTTAAAAATGCCACACATACCTAGTGACATCATCAACCATGAATGTACATTTGAATTTAATAGGCCAGTAAGTCCAATAACAAAACAATCAAGTGCATAGGCCTCGTGCCTTTTTTTGTAAAAAAAAAAGTTACTTTTCATTTCAAACCAGCAACACCCTGAAATGTGAGCATACTAACATCTAACACCTCCCTCCACCCACAACCCCATGCCCCATCCCACTCCTGAAGCCCATGCAGCAGTCTTCAAAGCCCTGCCACAGTTAATCTCCATCAAACCAAAGAGCTGATTGGGATTACAGCAACTCCTCAGGGTCAACCTAACCACAGATCCACGAACATAGTAGCTTAATTGAAGGTCTGGGCAAATGGCTTCATACTGGAGGGAAAATAAATTGGGGAATTTCAATTTTTCTTCTGTGCTGTCTGGTTCACTAAACAGGGAACCGCAAGCAATACACAAATGCCAGCAAGCTGATTTTGGCAGGGAAATAATTTCAATTTTTAGCTACAATTATAACAAACAGGAATTTATATCAAACACAAAGTCCTAAGGATGTGAACTCTCGCAATGACCAAATTCAGTAAAGATGGATACCTCATTTCTGGATAGAAAGCATTTTCATTAATACAAACTCAGACTCATTGTATACACATACAATCAAGAAACATAAAGCTAAAACACACTGCAAAAAAATCAAAGGCATTCGAGTTTTAGAGCAGCAGCATACAATGTTACACAAAGTGGGGCTTAGTTTTGTGCTTTATGACCAATTAAATTCAAGAAAATTAAACAAACCAAATATAATATTTCTTTCGAACTGTCTACTCGCTCCCTCTATTTCCTTCAACAAAAATTCTCATGGGGCAGGAACTTGCACAGACATGAAGTAAAAAGATGAAGTAGTTACTACTCCAATATGGTGATAAAATACTAGACAATAGCAAGGAATTCCCTCCAAAACTGCATAAACAAAAAAGCTTTCCTTGTTGTCAGCCTCCTGCAAAATACACACTTTTATTACTTTTACATAGGTTGAGTGAACACACCTGAATTGGCCATGCCATAATTGATTTGGCTTGCAACTTTGTCACCATTTGTTTTAGGAATGCAGTCAAGATGCACTGCAATAACTTCTGGAAAACTGATTTTAAAATTTGTTGTCCCTGGTGCATTTTTAAAAAATCAGATTCTTACAATGTGATATCTATAACATTATAGTTTTAAATTCTAGTCTCACATCATCTTGTTATTTTAAAAACCTGCAAAGGAAGCGATATTGGAGAGGATCCATGCCAAAATCTGGTACCAAAAGCAACTAAGTGGATAAATAGAGAACCTGGAAAATGATGTAATTTCTATTTTGGTGTATGTCATTACATTAAGGGAACACATGTAATGTCTAACACAAAAAAAAACTACAGGATTGTAGAACAAAAGTTGAAAATTTTTTTGTACTGCATCATGGCAGCTGCTACGCAACAAACGGAAACGAACTTCAATTTGTCTAAAACACTGCTACCTACCTGTGTCTTAAACCTCATGTGCTCCTTTACTTCACCAAACTGCATTAACTCCCTGTTAAATTGATTTAAATTCACAATCCGTGTACTCATTTGCCACACCTCACCTTTGCTTCACCTCACCTCTGCTACTGCTATCAGCCCTATCATGGTGACAATTTCCAAAATCATTCATGGAAGGCAATTCTGCTTAAGTTATTTGTACTGAAGCAGAGAAGTATCTTGTGACATGAGTTTATAAAACTTCCAGCTTGAAACATGAATGGCATTCCTAACCTAACTAGTGCACTCCCATAAGCAAGCTCACATCCGAAAGGGCGTAGATGCACGTATCCCTTATTCTTACTAATGTCTGTCATCACACTTTTTGGCTGCTGATATTTGAAATAGAACAGCTTTTCATGTCTCAATTTTTTTCTTAAAAGACATTTCTATGGTAGCACATGCACAGAGAGACAGCACATGGAGTTGCCAGCTTGATCAAGTAAGCTTAAAAAGCATGCCAAATTTGGCGAAGAGTAAAGTTCAAAGGAGGAAGCAGGGTGGAAGAGCCACCGCTGTAAATAAATGCTTACACAAATTGGTCTCTTGCATAGGAAGACTTATAATGAGCGACTGCAAAGCTTCACATTTTTGAACAAGCATCTCAGATTTAGCTGCCTGAGGATTCTTTAAGTTGTCATGGAAACCATCCACACCTGGGGAAGGCTCTGTGCACTCATCAGATCTGCACTTTGGTGGCTGACTTTCTGGTGAGGTAGAGACTGCCTGGGGAATGTCAGAAGGCCCAGTGGACCTGTAAACGGACTTGGATCCATTCTGACAACCGTCTCCTTCACCATCAGCACCTTTACCACTGGAAGCACACAGTTGCTGGATCTCGCCCTCACGTTTGCCTGAGATACTGCTGGCGTCCATAGCTGCTCCAATGCTTGGCACCTTATCAGTACTGTTCACATAGGTACCTATGAAAAATGAAGCACAATTAGCAACTAATACCACCCTATTCTACTAGTTAAAGCTTGACACCAACTGAAACCAAAGCTCAACTTTTATTCACCCCAGTCTTCTCACCATTAGCAAGTTCGGGGCCTTTTTAAAAAACAAAATTCAATGATTTGGCATTTTATGTTTAGAGGGCGATTGGGATCGAGAAAAACAGAAAAGGAGGAAAACAATGACAACTAAAATAAGTGAAACTCCAATTTTCTTCTTGCTCATCAAACCCCACAAAGTTCAGTTTGCATTCTTATCATAGGAAGGATGGAGAAAACTATTTTTGTCACAGATTATAACCTTCGAGTCTCGGAACAAATACTTTTATTTTGTCTCAAAATGCTCATCTGCACACACTGGACAGAAAGCATCAAAGCATAAAACCATAGCTTGCCTAGTTATCACTGGTAACTTTCCAACTTGTATCTATTTTTAGGGTCGCTCAACATTATGTCCTTGAGAGTTTTCACTTCTTTTCAACTTCCTTTTACAAAAAGCAATGTTGACTTTCTGTAACAGCACCAGTGTAATCTCAACTTTCTATATGAAAAAAAAACCAAGTCCAGAACTACTTGCTGTAGTGTTGCCAGCAGTAGTGTTGTTCAGGTGTAAATTAAACACGTTCAGAATTACCATTCTCTTTTGAAAAGCACCGTTCACATTCTAAAAGTCAGGATAAGGTTCTTTAAAGATCAATCTAAGTAGCATCTTCCAAAACAACATCCTCTACCATCCACAAAGAGGAAGGCGGCAGATGCATGGACTCACCACCCACTGTATATTCAGATACAAAAACAGAAGTTGCTGGAAAAGCTCAGCAGGTCTGGCAGCATCTGAGGAAGGGTTACCAGACCTGAAACATTAACTCTGATTTCTCCTTGCAGATGCTGCCGGATGTGCTGAGCTTTTCCAGCAACTTCTGTTTTTGCTTCTGATTTTCAGCATCCACAGTTCTTTGTTTTTACTTACCATTTATATGCCCCCCTCCAAGTCTGCACCATCCTGATTTGGAATATTTTGCGGTCCCTTCATTGTTGCTGGACCAAAATAATTGAACCTACACCCTAAGGATTGCAGCAGTTGAGGAAGGGAGCTCACCACCACCTTCTTCATGACAATTAGCAATGGACAATAGATACTGACCCACATTCCAGCAGCAAACATAAAAAAAAACTACTAACTTGTTGTGGACAAGAAAAGTACCACCAAATTTTTCACCTTTTTCATCAACCACAATTTGTTTCTTAAGCTTCTGGATACTCTTGCCACAGATTTTCTTTGTACATTTTCTGCTGAGACGAGCAGCAATTATTCATGATGTTAGACACATCATTACCAAAGGTACATTCAAAACAAGCTCGACTTCATTACAATCAAACCAACTTGATGCAACCTCAATTTGAGCACATAGTTGTCACAAATGACAGCTATATTAACAAAGCTCTCGATCCTCGGTATCAAAACACCAGCACACTTTTCCCTTTCTCTTCCAGATATTCTAGATACAATGACAGCATAACTTCCAATGACATCTAATAAGTAGTGTCACTGATAAACACACATAGTAAACACATCAAACTAATGCATGTAAAGCAATTAATAATAAACAAAAACTTCCAAGGAGAATGAAACTGGCTGGTATATTGATTTTATATGTCTGCAAAGCGACTTCAATGCACAATGACGGTTTCAGTCAGGATTACAATTATTGTATTTCATTATATTATCCTGTTACATCAAGAAAAATACAGAATTAATGCATGAACTAACTTTATCAATTTTACTTAGCAGCCAGGCCAAACAACGGGAACAAATCAATGATCAAGGGAAAAATGTGGCCACAATAGTGAGCTGCAGGCTGAAAATATCAGGAGGTATCAACGGCATAAAACCTCTGCAAAAACTAATGACATTTTAGAGTGGCTTGCTTGCATTTTCATGAGATCCATCAAGTACACAAATTACTTTTCTTCCATATTTGAAGCCAAGAATAAAACTCCAACAGATACATCAGTAGAAAGCAATTTACGTTTCAAACTAATATCAAAAATGTAGTGTTAAAAATCAATAGAAGAGGCCTTAAATGAACATTCCAAAAAAAAAAACTCCCCCACATTTGTTCTAGTGATGCAAGCATTATTACTGAAGCCAGTATTTGTTGCCCATTCCAAACTGCCCTGAAGAAGGTGATGATGAGTAGCCACCTTTAATTGTTCCAGTGTGGTAGAGGTACACTCGCAGTGCTGCTTGGAAAGAATTCCAGGATTTTGACTGAACGATACTAAACCAATGGTATAGTTCCACGACAGGATGGCGAATGGCTTGAAAGGGAAGCTATAGTTGGTGGGATTCCCAAGCATCTGCGGTCCTCATCTTTCTAGGTGGTAGAGGTCATGGGATTGGAAGATGTTGTCTAAGTAGCTTTGGCAAGTTGTTGCAGTACATCTTATAGATGGTACTATATCCAACAAAACAAATTATTTTTCAACTACAAATGATTTCTGTCTTTTACCACTCTGTATAGATACTATATTTGCCTGGCTTTGCAAAACTGGGTTCCATGGCAAAGTGATGGACTAGTGGTATTATCACAATGCTAATAACTCAGAGACCCAGGTAATGTTTTGGGACTTGGGCTCAGATCCCACCATGGCAGATGAATTTGAATTCAGTAAAGGCCTGGAACGAAGTGTCTAATGATGACCGTGAAATCATTGCCGATTGTCAGAAAAACACATCTGGTTGTCTGGCCTACATATGACTCCAGACCTACAGAAAAGTGGATGACTCTTAATCCCTTGGCAATTAGGGATGGACATTAAATGCTGGCCTAGCCAGAGATGCCCACATCCTGTGACTTATTTTAATGAAAATGCTTCCCAAATTTCCATTTTTCCAAAATTTCCCAATTTTGTTCAATGAATTCTAAAAAGGCGACCCCTAATTTTAAAACACAGTTTCCATAGTTCTGAACTCAATCAGAAAAAGGAAGTATCATTTCTAGATCCAACTTGACAAGATTATATTTGAATCAAATCATCCACTCTTCTAAACTCCAGTGAAAACAACCCACTCATTTCACTTATCAATTTAGTAATATCACCCCTTCATTATCTCCAACGTATTCACTGCCTTCCTTAAATAATGAGACCACCAAAACTACACAGAGTATTTGAGTTATCGTCTCTCCAATGCTCCTCATAACTGAAGGCAATTCCTTTCATAATAAAGGATAGCATTCCATTAGACTGCTTGATCACTGGCTGGACCTGCATACTAACTTCATGTCTCTCAGGTACTGGAACACCTCGAAACCTGTGCATCTTGATACTGCAGTCATTTGTCAAAAATATAATACTTCATTCTTCCTGCCAACTGACCAAATTCATATTATACTGTACCTGCCAGGTTTTCGACCACTCATTCAACCAACGTTCATTTGCATCCTTGTTGTCTTCACAATGTACTTTTCTACATATCGTTGCGTCACCTGCTTAGCCATGACGTCTTCAATCCTCATTTCGAAGTCATAGGGAAACTTTTAAAAGTAAGGACCCAGCACAGACACCTGTGGGAACTCCACTCGACAAATCCTGCCAATCTGGAAATGACCTATTTATACAGTGTTCCTATTTTCTGCCAGCCAGCCAGTCTTCCATGTGTGCTAGTGTGTTACTGCCTACACCACAAGCTCCTAATTTGCAGGATAACATTTAACGTGGAATCTCGTCAAATGCCTTCTGGAAATCCAAGTATAATACAGCAGTGGGGCATCCCTTTTTCCCCATAGCATACTTCTTCAAAGAATTCCAAGAAATTGGTGACACACAATTTCCCTTTCACAAAACCAAACTCTCTTCTCAGTAAAATAGCAGCGCAACATCGCCACATTCTGAGTAACTCAAATAAGCAATTAATTCACTCCTGCCAGTATCACCTAAGTCCAATGAACAAGTTTAAAAAGGCTTTGGATATTTTCCCTTTCTAAAATTAGAGCTTGAAAACTATTCTGTGAAAGTTTTTAGTCATTTATAGTAAAAAAAGAGTAACACTGGACTTGTACAGGGCATTTCAGAACCTCAAGATATCCCAAAGTTCTTTATGCAGAATGAAGAATTCCCACATTGCTGTCGTAACGTCAGAAACTGGACAACCAAATTTCAGTTTGACAAACAGCATTGCTATTATAACCGCAATACATTATTTGAGGAGGAATAAATATTGGCCAAGAGATTGGGAAGAATTCCATCACTGTGCTTCAAAATTGTGCCAAGGAATCATTCTCACCCAAACAAGAGGGAACACTGTCTAGGATTAGGCATCTCGCCAGGAAGATGTTAGCGCCAGAAGTGTGACAGAGACTGCAGCGCCAGCCTAAATACTGTGCCCTGGTCTCTGCAATGTGACATATTTGATGCATAAAGGTGGTTGCATTTGTTCATCTTTAAGGCAGTTAGTTAGGACAATAGCCATCAATCTGACCATACCCCATGGTCCAGCTGATCCCGTGCAGATGAATTAAGCATGCCAATTCAAAGACTCAGTTTTTTTCCCCTTATAGCTAGCAGCCCTAAATCAACAGTCTATGACTTCAAGGACTTGGAAAATACCAACAAAATGTTTTACATTCCAGAGTTCTAGGGCGGGGAAAATCATAGCTGATGTAGCTGTGACTGATTCACAGACTGGTTACAACATTGCCAATGCAAAGTCGAGACTGAACGCAAAGCGGCAGCATTGCATCACTCCAGTTTCAAGTTTTTCAAGTTTGATTACCCATCGCAATTTGCATATACCTGCATTGTTTACCTGAAACCTCTGTCAAATAATCTTTTACTCCATGTTTTCCCATGTATTATTGCAATCACATATCATATAGCGACTTTCTGTCAATTTGAAAGAGGCAATTGTTGATGAGATTTGAACATTTTGACAAATTTCTTTAAAATTTTTTGGTAATTTTTGAAATACTGAACTGTGAATTGAATTGCACTTTTTGTCTTCACTGTTAGCCTGCTTTCTCCCCCCAACTGATGAATCAATTTAAAGAATGGCATCTAAATCTAAATTTCTGTATTTCTGAATTTTATGATTCTGAATTCTATGATTCAGTACTGCTTCCTTCTAGATATGCACCTTACAGTGTCAGCTGTCTATGTAAACAACTAGGGTTGGGCAGTCAAATGTTAACTGCTACACGACTTGATTGGCCTGGTTTGGCCAGATATTTGCCTCAAAAGTTCTCTAAAATTGCGTGCCTTATTTGTCATCACCAAGAATGACTTTTATTATCAACTAAGGCCATTCAAGGATGGCACAAAAAGACTGCAACAAATTCAAACATATTTTACTATCAACCAATAGCTCCAACTTGCATTTATTTTCAGCATATTTCAAACAATGTTGATTCTTCATTTTAAACCTACCCACTCTGATGGGAGATGCAACGATTCAATCCGATCAGAAAAGGAAAGAAAAACCAAAGCAAACATACACATGAAATAAACAACTAAATTATCTTTACATGCTATTATATAACACCTGAATATAACCAATGCCCAAATATTCATTACAAAAAAAACAGGAAAAATGGGACATTAGCCAAGATTTGAGAAAGTGGAAGCAGTCAGCAAAAGCTTGGTGAAAGAATGGCTCAGAGGAGATTTCACTTTTGAAAAAGAAAAACTAAAGATAAAAGGGACAGAGTTGTGTAGTGTCACTGGACCAGCAATCCAGAATCCAAGTAGGTTCAAATCCCACCGTGGCATCTGGTGGAATCTGGAACTAAAACCGGTCTGTCTGTAAAGGAAGGAACCTCCAAAAGACTGTATGCCTCTATTTCAATTATCTCTAGCAGGATGCCACAACCAGACTCACTTTCACCTCTGCTCCTTTGTCAGCATTCCAAGGATTGTCCCCTCCAGGACACCATGGTCCACTCTTCCTCCAATATCTCCCCACATCCACGTCATCTTCCCATGCGATCGTTGAAGGTGTAATGCCTGCCTATTTACTTCCTCCCTCCTCACTATCCAAGGCCCGTCATACCTTTCAGGCGTGGCAGTAAATTTATCTACACTTCACTCTTATCTACTCTTCACTGTTCACAGTGCTGTTTCCCCTACACTGGCTTCGCAGAACACCTTCATTCTGTCCATAAAAATAACCTGAGCATCCAGTTGCCTGCGATTTCAACACATTACTATGATCCCATGCCTATTTCTATGGTAGGCCTGCTACAGTGTTCCAGCCAGCCTCAATGCAAGCATGAAGAACAGCATTTCATTGTCAGCTTGGGGACCCTGCATCCTCTAGGAATCACATCAAAGTCAATAACTTCAGAGATAACAAGGTGTGGGGCTGGATGAACACAACAGGCCAAGCAGCATCATAGGAGCAAGAAAGCTTGACGTTTCATGCCTAGACCCTTCTTGGCCTGCTGTGTTCATCCAGCCCCACACCTTGTTATCTCGGATTCTCCAGCATCTGCAGTTCCTATTATCTCTGATACAATAACTTTACAGCCTGATTTCATCTTCCGTGCTTTTTACCCACCCCAACAACCCCCCCCACCGCCCCTCCAAACACTCAGTCCTATCAAGACATTGGCTGCTTTTAGCACAGCACCCTCAGGTCTACTATCACATTACGCATGTTACTTTCAGCACGGCCTACCCATTCTCTCCTACTCTGCATGCTCATTATCAACTATTCAGCTTTTCTTCTGTTCTGACCTTCTATCAATAATCCCCTTGTTTGCCTACCCCTTTCACATTTCTCTCTGTCTGGGCTCATCTCCACTTATCTGCTCACCTAAACGCCCACTCAACCTAGTATCTACCATAATAACAGCTGGGACACAGCTGTTATTAAGTCTGACAAAGAGTTACCGGACTCAAAACATTAACTCCGCTTTCTCTCTTCACAGATGCTGCCAGACCTACTGAGTTTCACAAGCAATTTCTGTTTTTGTGAAGAAAATCTGCTGTCCTTATATAGCCTGGTTCTGCATGCAACTCCAGACCAACAGCAATATGAATGACTGTTAACTGCTTTCTTGGCAATTAGGCATAGGCAATAAATGCTGACCCAACCAGCAAAGCCCACATCCCATGAAAGAATGGAGGGGGAAAAGGTTTTGATGAACGGATTCCACAAAGCAGAGTCAGTCTGCATGTTGGTGCCCAAATGGAAGGAGATGCACAGGACAAAGTAAAGACTTGAGAGATAAGATAAATGCTTAGATAAAGGTAAAGGCTTTTAAAAAGAGTTCAAATATTAAATTTATTGGGCAACAGGGAACCATTCGAGCTCAGCACAGACAAGAATGGTGGGTGAGCAAGACAGAGACAGAATGTTTAGGACAAGTTGGAGAAGGGAGACCAGCAAGTACAGCAGTGGAATAGTGAGGTCTGGAGATGATAGAAGCAGAGGATAGTAGAAGATGAGTAGCAATCTTTCAATGGAAAAGACACAGGACCTTAAACCTTGCTCTTGGTTGAGCAGGATATTCTGATAGTCTAGTTTAAATAAAAACAGTGGTCAGAGATGCAGATGAATTAATGGCAAGTGAGTAAAGTTTGCAGCAATGGCAAGATTACAGCTTCAGTCTTCCCAATGTCTAACTGGACAAAGTTATGGCTCATTCATATTAGGATGGCAGCAAAAATTCTAACAGCACAGAGGTAGAGCAAGAGTCCAAAGTTGTAGTGGAGAGTTATAGTTCAGTGATAAGGATTGTTAAGGAACTTTAGAGGTGAAGGGAAAGCAAGCAAAGCTATCATTGCCTGCTTTTTTTTTTTTAAAAAGGAAATACATGGAACTTTCCCCTTCAATATTTACTTTGTACACGAGTTCTCAGAATATTACACCTCACTTGTGCTTATATAAACTACAGTGACATTTGCACATTAGGCTTTTCAATAAGATTAGAACCCATGGTATTGGGGGTAAAATATTAACAATGGACAGAAGACTGGCTAACCAACAGAAGTTAAAATTGGAGTAAAAAGGACATTTTTTAGGATGGCAACCTGTAATTAGTGGAGTGCCACAGGGATCAGTGTTGAGGCTGCAATTATTTGCAAGACACATCATTGACCTGGATGAATATTGTTGCAAAACTGGGTAGAGTATTTGAGGATTTGAAGGCAGGATGTTCAAATTTGATGTTTGTGAAATGACGGGGGGTGTGGGAGGCGCAGGGAAGGGGGGGTGCCTGTGGTCCCTTTAGAAGATAGTGTTTTTCTAGATTTGGAGGATTTTTAAAAATTGAGAGATTCGCAACCCTGGCAGTAGATTGTTTTGTTATTAAGGCAACCAGTTTGAATATCAGCCAATTAACTTAAACCAGGCACTCAGACTAAAAACCAATTAAATTTAAATCTGATGACTTTGATAACCTAGGACCAATCCTATTGTAAGTAGTTTATAGGTCAAAAGGTATGAAAGAAGAGGGCATTTGAAAAATCAGGTGTGAGAGCAACTGCCATCTAATACAGTTTATAACCCATCAGCTCTAAAGAGAAAATCACTGGCGCTCATACAGAATTCTCCAAGCTCTCAGAGTAACCATCATCTAACTAAAGGTATAGTGGCACTCTTAGCTAATATTCCCAACAAGAAGTTGATTGAGAGCGCCCTTCCTGGCACAAGAATCTGACAGAGAAAGGTGTTCCTGAGGATCAGCAGAGAGGGCACAGAGCATTCTGGAAGACATATCCTGGTTGTAATTTAGAGAGACTAAGTTTTTTTAAATTAGTTTTGGTTTATACAAGTGGGACTTGTATGCTGTTCCAATGGGTACAATTAGAATTTTGTTTTATTTAGTAATAGTTAGTAGTCAAGGGGGGATTGTTTGGTGTATTAGTAGTTTTATTAATTTGTTCACTGTTAGAGTGAGATAAATAAATTGTTACTTATTGATTATAAAGTGACTGTCAGGAGTTCATTTCATTTTACCTCCCCTTATAACAAATTGGGAGGTGAGAGGCAGGTTATACCAATTTTCACACTTCCTTTAAACAATTTGAAGCGAGGTAAGCTTCTCTGGATGTCTTGGTTTTAGTTTTGGTGAGGTGGGGGGTAGTCGATCTCTGCTTCATAACAATATACAATTGCCAAGTTTGTGGATGACACAAAAATAGATAAAGGCAAAAAAATCAGGATAGCAGTGCAGAGCGATTTTTGGGTACTAGTGCATGAATCACAAAATTCCAAATTCAGCAGGAATTACGGAAGGCCTTTATTTCAAAGAGAAAATATAAGAAGAGATTTTCATATAATCTATCAATTATATTGTATGATTTGGTAAAACTATAGAAGGCACTAGTCAGATCACAGTTTTGGCTCTCATATCCAGGGAAAGATATACAGGCATTAGAGGCAGTCCAGGAGGAGAAGTTCACTAGATTGATCCTGGCTATGGAGAAAATTTCTTATGAGGAGAGGCTGAGTATGTTCTACCTGAATTCACTGACATTTAGAAAAATGAGAACAGACCTTATTAAAAAGGTAAGATCCTTTGTAGGCTTGTCAGGGTAGATGAGGAGAGGTTGTTTCCCCTTGTAGGAAAGTCTAGGACCACAGGGCATAGTCTAATGGGTCATCTGCTTAAGACAGAGAATAAGAGGAAAGTTCTCCCGAGAGGGTGGTAAATCTGTGGAATGCTTGATGGACCAAACGGCCTACATCTTTTCTTATTTCTTATGGCCTCATACAACCCTGGGCTGTTGGCATCATTTCTGCCTGTAATCATTTTATTTGCTCATATTGTTACATAGACTTACTTAATCAACAGCTCATACTGTAAAAAAAATTCACAAACATTAAATAAAAATGTTGAACTGCATGACTGTTTACAATCAGAATTGGAGAGAATACTAAAATATAGATCCTCCTCTAAGAACTAATTACTTAAAATTGCACAATAATTTACTAACTCTACTTCTCCAGCAAAGAAACAAGCACACAATTCTGAATCTATATAAACACATACTTTACAATAAGAAACCATCTCACCTACTCAGAAAACAAATACTGACATGGACAGTTTCTATTAACATAAAATCCCAACTGATGCATCTTCAATTTGTGAAATTAAAATGTTATCATATTTTAGTTACAAAAAAGGATTCTAACAAAATATCCAAGAAAGTATTTTTTAGACAGAACTTAAGCAAAGTATAATTTGGTATGGTTTACTCACCATTTATATCGGCTTCTGTGACAGATGACCCAGACGTAACTACATCATCAGGAAGTTCCTCTCTGCTCCCAGTGGTTACACTGTACTTCGAATCAGTCAATACAACATCTTGTGTGGGGGATGGGGTTTCCATCATTCTACAAACTTAGCAGTAACTAATGACACTTTAGGTCTTCTCACAAATAGCCAAAGGTCACTTTGTGCCATTAAAGGAAATTTGCTCTGCTCTGAGGATAATTCAAGAGATTGCAAACATTCTGGAAAGCAGCATCAGGATCTGTGAACTACGAAACGTAGCAGTCGGCAGGTTCCAATGAGTCGAGGATTGAGGCCAGTCCTATACAACTTGTAATAAGACAGCGCAGGCTCTGTGGAAAGACAATGCACTAATCAGTACTTACTCTGTGAGAGTAATTGACACTAGGAATTATTACACGATTGTCAGTAGGAATCACTACAAGGAAATAAAACACAAGTAAACCTGATTGTAGCCCTGGTGAGACAGTGAAGGAGTTCACACTCCTGCTGAAAGGTGGAAAATAATCCAATGTATTGTTCTGATCTTTTCCATTAAACTGCAGTCTAAATTACAAGTGACTATCCCAACATTAAAATAATTTTCACATATTTTGACACACCCCGTGGTCATGAACACTATATAAATTATGTCACTATAATAAGCTCTGCTGGGAAAGCTATCTGTTGTTGTTGCAAGCATTGCACTCATACTAAGCACATGCAATAGTGATTAACAAGTGTTTAAAATAATTGAATTATCTCCTCTCGCTTCTTCTCCTGCCCTTGATTCCATCAATACTCTAAAAACAACAATTTATTGTTGTGCTACTATAAATATTGCCCTAGAGTAAGCTCGATGGCTAGCAGCTCAAAAAATACCTTTCTATAATAGAGTCAAAATTTTACAAATAGATAATAGCGGCTATAAACACTATAAATATGCATAACAAAGGCATAATTTAGAGTCATATTTCAAGAATAATTAAAAATCTTAAGTTAACTGCTATTTGTTAAATAGCAATCAGAAGTTTATAGGCTCTGCTGTGAGCGAAACCTTGAGTGTCATCTAAAAGATGAGTAGCTTAACCGTTGGCACTGCATTTTTCTATCAACAAAAATCCTTTCCCACTCAAAAACTGAAATATTCAAAAACTGTACATTTCACAATGTGTGACCGCACCAGTTATCACAGTTTATCACTTATGAAAATCTGTAACTCATGCATTGGCTGCATTGAGACAACTTCAACACCATACTGATATTTGCACTATTTGCTATGTTAAAGGTGCTTAAAATGTTTCAAGGCACTTTGCAAGAATGGTATCAAATAAAAATCTGATACCAGAAAAACATAGGAATATTCAGGTAGGAGACCAAAAATTTAATCAGAAACAAGTTTTAAGGAACATCTTAGACAGATGAGTAGAGAGGTTCAGTCACAGAATTCCAGAGCTTACCCATCTGAAAATACAACTGTCAAAGGTGGATTGACAAAAAATAGGACATGTACATAGGGCCAGAACTGTAGGAGCACAAAAATCTCAGTAGGTTGTAGAGTTGAAGGAGGTTACACTAAGAGAACGGGTGAAGCCATGGAGAGATTTGAAGACAAAAATGAAGATTTTAAAGACTGATGTGTCACCGGACATGGGCTAATGCAAGTCAGCGACCTCAGGGGTCATGGTTAATTGAACTTTGAGCAAGTTAAGGAATGGGCACCTGGGCTTTGGATAATTTAAAGCTTACAGATGGACAGGAAGCTAGCCAGCAGAACACTGGAATAGTCATTCTTACAGTTAATTAACGTACTTATTAGGGTTTCAACAACAGACAAACTGAAATAGGAAGAGATAATTACAGACTAACACAGAGAACATAATTAGGTTTAATACATACAACAGAAGATTGAGAATTTCAAAAAGTTCTGATGCACTGGTAAAACTGGCTATCACATTCGTGAGGCTTTTAGCACGAACACAGAGCATGAATGGATACAGACTACAACCTTGCTCTGTAAGTCAAATGTGCATTTCAGTTTGTGATAAGGTGCTCAACACCTCATTCAATATATCTGAACAATCTGTAAACAAATTCATCATCGTTCATAGTCTGCATGTACATCCACAGAACCGGAAGTTGAAAATGATATTGTTGGTGCTCGAGAGATTGCAGCACGAATTTTAAAGTGCAAAGATGGTCCTCAAAACACACTGAGCTAAGTTTACCTCCATTGTTAAAGTTGCCACAGTCCTGCCAGACCACATGGCTGCTCATTAGAGAGAAACAACTAGCGATGGCTTAACTTGAAGGTCACCACTTTAGGCGAGGGGAAAAGGTTGGGAAGGAGTGTCCTGCATGGTAACCTCAACTAGTGAAGGAATTGAACCCACACTGCTGGTGACACTCTGCTTCAAAAACTAGCCACCTAGCCAACTAAGCTAACCAGCCCTCATGCCTCCATATGTACCAGTTAGCTACAGCATTTTCACAAGAGAAATTGCCTGAAGTGGTGACATCTGTAAAGCTCCTTTTTAGGATGCCATTAATCATTTTGTGCTAACCACTGGATGCCTTTTGCCCTCACAGTTACTCATAGAAGATTTGCTTGTGAATTCCCTAGTCATCCATGCAGAACATATGGTCTATCATGCCTCTGCTTCGTGCATACTGAAAACCCACTCTTTTGCAATTTTGTCCAACCATCAAATTCTCATCATGGACCTTGAGCACCTTTGTGGAAGCATTTCAGAGCTTTAGATCTGTTAGACATGTCAGACCTATGATTCTGCCCAGATAGCAGGGTGGTAGAGACAACGTTCTGAAGAAGGGTCACCGGACCCGAAATGTTAACTCTGGTTTTTCCTTCACAGATGCTGCCAGACCTGGTGAGCTTTTCCAGCAACTTTGTTTTTGTTCCTGGTAGAGACGATGGCCTGTTAGAGCTTGATTTTAATCTTCAGCTTAATGCACTGCTGCTTGTAGATATGGTTTTGAGCTTTAGAGCTATCCAGTAATGTGAGTTTCGTAGCCAAACAAGATTATTACTGTTTGCTCCTTAGAACTTAGTCACTTTTTCCCCTTTTTAAAATGGAATGACTCAACTGCCTGAATCAAATAATGTAAATAATGCAGTGAAGTAGGAGCTTATTACTGGGAAGAAATGGATCATAGTTTTAATGAAATGACTTTAAATTAAGAATTAGAGCGTAATTCTAACACAAGACTGAAGACAGATTTATTTTGTATACATCTGATCAGACTGTTTCTAGGCGGGGTAACCTATTAAAGTAGAACTTTGAAAAAACTTCAAGTGCGCAGTAGAAAATTTTAAATTCATAATCTTGAAAGGAAAGAAAATTATTTGGTTAAAACCATAAAGCTGGGACAGAAAATGTCTTGAACCAAGAACTGGAAGTTTATTGTCCACAGAAAACTCCCTCTTAGAATGACAGCAAACAGAAACAGGACACTGAACCCTTCAAGTTTGCTCATTCATTCAAAATGATCAAGGCTGATCATCCAACTCAGTAGCCTGTTCCCATTTTTTCCCAATACCCTTTGATTCCTTTAGCCCTAAGAACTATATATGACTCTTTCTTGAAAGGATTTAATGTTTTGGCCTCAAACCACTTTCTGTAGCAGAGAATTCAACAGGCTCACCACTGTCCAGGTAACAAAATTTCTCATCTCAGTCCTAAATGGCTTATTCCATATTCTTAAAATGTAATCCATGGTTCTGAACTCCCCAGTCAGTCAGCTGGCATATCTTTATAGGTTTACCTTGTCAGTCCTGTTAGAATTTTAAGCTTCCATGAGATCCTCTCATTCTTCAAACTCCAATTAATTTAGTCCTGACCAAGCCAGTCTCTCTTCAATGTGTCAGTCCTGACATCCCAGGAATCAGGCTTGCAAATCTTTGAAGCACTGCCTCCATAACTAGAGCATCCTTCCTCAGATAAGACAATAAAACTGCAAAAATACTCCAGGTGTAATTTCACCAAGGCCTGATATAATTTCGGCAAGACATTCCTGCTCCTCTACTTGAATCCTCTCACAACAAAGACAAAAACATTCTATTCCATACTTGTTACACCTGCATGCTTATTTTCAGCAACTGTCGTACAAGGACACCCAGGTCTCGTTGCATTATGCTCTGTCCCTACCTATTTCTATACAGATAATCTGCATTCTTGTTTTGGGTAGCAAAGTGAATAACCTCACATTTGTCCACATTATTTTTCATCTGCCATGCGTTGCCCTCTTAGTCTCCAATAGGCTGCATCCAACAAACGAAGAGGACAAGAATCTTGCAAAGTCTTCTTGGGGAGGTCATCTCAGATGTCCTCGTTCTTCAAGGACCGTAACTTCCCCCCCCCCGCAGTGGTCGAGGACGCCGTCGACCGCGGCTCCCGCATTTCCTGCAACTCATCCCTCACACCCCGCCCCCGCAATAACAACCAAAAAGAATCCCCCTCGTCCTCACGTACCACCCCACCAACCCCCGGATCCAACGCATCATCCTCCGACACTTCCGCCATCTGCAATCCGACCCCACCACCAAAAACATTTTTCCCTCCCCACCCTTGTCTGCTTTCTGGAGGGACCACTCGCTCCGTGACTCCCTTGTCCGCTCCACACTCCCCTCCAGCCCCACCACACCCGGCACTTTTCCCTGCAACCGCAGGAAGTGCTACACTTGCCCCCACACCTCCTCCCTCACCCCAATCCCAGGCCCCAAGAAGACTTTCCACATCAAGCAGATGTTCACCTGCACATCTGCTAATGTAGTATACTGCATCTGCTGTACTCGTTGTGGCCTCCTCTACATCGGGGAAACCAAGCGGAGGCTTGGAGACCGCTTTGCAGAACACCTAAGCTCGGTTTGCAACAAACAACTACACTTCCCAGTCGCGAACCATTTCAACTCCCCCTCCCATTCCTCAGATGGGATGTCCATCATGGGCCTCCTGCAGTGCCACAATGATGCCACCCGAAGGCTGCAGGAACAGCAACTCATTCAGCTTGGGAACCCTCCAGCCCAATGGTATCAATGTGGATTTCACAAGCTTCAAAATCTCCACTCCGCCATCCGCATCCCAAAACCAGCCCAGCTCGTCCCCGCCTCCCTAACCTGTTCTTCCTCTCACCTATCCCCTCCTCCCACCTCAAGCCGCATCTCCACCTCCTACCTACTAACCTCATCCCACCCCCTTGACCTGTCCGTCCTCCCTGGACTGACCTATCTCCTCCTTACCTCCCCACCTACACTCACCTTTACTGGCTCCATCCCCACCTCTTTGACTTGTCTGTCTCCTCTCCACCTATCCAGCTTCTATCTGCCTCCCCCTCTCTCCCTATTTATTTCAGAACCCTCTTCCCCGCCCTGATTTCTGATGAAGGGTCTAGGCCCGAAATGTCAAGCTTTCCTGCTGCTATGACGCTGCTTGGCCTGCAGGAGTAGGCCATCTGCCCCTTCGAGCCTGCTATGTCATTCAGTAAGATGATGGCTGATCTTTTCATGGCCTCAGTTCCACTTACTCACCCTCTTACCATAACCCTTAATTCCTTAACTGTTCAAAAAAAGCTTGGCTTTAAAAACAATGAGAAAGCCTCAACTACCTCACTAGGCAGAGAATTCCACAGATTCACAACCCTTTGGGTGAAGAAGTTCCTCCTCAATTCAGTCCTAAATCTGCTCCCCCTAATTTCGAGGCAATGCTCCCTTATTCTAGTTTCACCTGCCAGTGGAAACAACCTCCCGGCTTCTATCTTATCTATTCCCTTCCTAATTTTATATGTTTCTATAAAGACGCCCCCTCATTCTTCAAATTCCAATGAATATAATCCCAGTCTACTCAGTCTCTCCTCCTAAGTCAACCTTCTCAACTCTGGAATCAACCTAGTGAATGTTCTCTGCACCCCCTTCAGTGCCAGGGCATCCTTTCTCAAGGAAGGAGACCAAAACTGTACACAGTACCCTCTGTATGGCCTCACCAGCACCCTATACAGCTACAATATAACCTCTCTGCTTTTAAACTCAATTCCTCTCACAATGAAGGACAAAATTCCATTTGCCTTCTTAATTACCTGTTGTAACTGCAAACAAACGTTCTGCGATTCATGCACAAGGACATCCAGGTCCCTCTGCACAACAGCAGGCTGCAATTTTTTTTACCATTCAAGTAATAGTCACTTTTACTGTCATTCCTACCAAAATGGATGACTTCACATTTATCAACATTGTACTCCACCTGCCAGACCTTTGCCCACTTACTTAAACAATCTACATCTCTCGGCAAACTTTCAGAGTCTTCTACACACTTTGCTCTACCACTCATCTGTGTCACCCACAATCTTTGACACACTACATGTGGTCCCCAACTCCAAATCATCTATGTGAACTATAAACAATTGCAACCCCAACACTGATCTCTGAGGCACACCACCAGTCACTGATTGCTTTTCTGGTTGGCTCTCATTTATTCTCCTTTTTCCTTTATTTGATCAAATTATCTTCTAGCAGACAGCAAGCAGAAGGAGTGTAGGGTTTCAATCAAACTGGTCACACCAACTGGCTTTGAATTATGCTGCAATGCAGAAAGGATTTAAATTAATAATGAGACCATAGCACTTAAATCTGTAACTGATAACTAAGCCAACTACTTCTCATAGGCTGCACAACACTTTTGGAAACAATATCTCCAAGCACAAGATTCACATCCAATAATTTTAAAAATACTATACTTTAGATCACAGAATATTGACTTAAGTGGAATCCATTTTCAGGTTAATTGACTGTACTGCATATAGCTTCAGACAAATAGGAGCTGAGCTCCAAAGAGCAATCAGAGTCTATTACCTTGATAAAAATTGCCTTCTTTACTTTTATACACTGTCAAACCCTTTTTAAAAACAAATAACAAATCCAGATACAAAACAGACATATTTAGTTGCAACATATGTAATAGGAGTTCCATTTCACAAGCAAATGTAGCTTCACATATGATATCTAACATTGTATAGAACAGCTTTTGAAAATACAAAGCTTTACAAATGAACTCAACTTCTGAATCAAGGGTGGCTGTAAATAAAAATCAGGTTAATAATAAAAAAGATTCCATTGTAAATGCAAATCCTTTTAGCAGACATGCAACAAAATGTTGATTCACAGTCAGATTCAATATTAAATAAATATAAATTAATTGGTTAAATAAATTAATAAAGTTTCCAAGCCAACCCATATAACTCAACTGCTAATCTATCCCTTTAGGGATACTCTTGCATCATGGGCTCAAGAACGATTAACAGACTTACTGAAGAATGTGGACTCCGATCTCCAGACTGTACCCCTAGAAATAATGATCATGAAAAGAAAGAGTAATGTATTCAGCCTGGGAGATATTTAACGACAGCGTACTAAATTGCACTTGTGACAGATCGTATTTCATGGTAGATTCCTGTAGCAGTGGTGCAGATTGTTTAAAACAGACTCTACTGCTACAACATAAATGCTAAATGTGACATGAACCCAGAGTCAAAATCTGACCATTGTCAACTACCCTGAAGAACAGCAGCACTCGGCTCGTGGTATCAGCCAGAAATATTTCCGTCATGTAAAACTTAGCATAAGGAATAGTTAGAACTGCTCCCTTAACATCTCAAAACTACAGTAATATGTTCCTTTACTGAACATAAATCAAAATCCATGAACATCATCCTTAATACTGAGGGAGCACTTCCCATGCACAGACTGCTGTAGCGCAATGTGGCAGCTCACCACCACCTAAAGACTGACAAATTCTGGTCTTGCCAGTAATATCTATAGCCCAAGGAAGAATTAAAAATTTCAGACTGCAAAGATTGCAGTTTGGCTATTTCTTAATTTGTCAGTATAACAGCAAGTATACTATATCTGGTCCAATAATTTTTTAATTCAACACAGTAGGATATTGCAGGGAGGGTTGAAGGAGACTTGGGGCAACAGTGGGAATGTATCCATCCACCTCGATCATTATACCGAGACTAAAGTTTGGACAATGACAAATTGTGGCTTGACTAAATGGTGTTTCATTGCCAGATATTGACTCTCCCAATCCCAACAGGTTGGTAATTGCTGTTTGAAAGAGGTATCGGAGAGCAAAGACTGACTATCGAACAATAACAAAATCATCTCAGAACAGGTAAACAAACCAAGCTATCCAACTAATAATAGACTCTAAATACAAAAAGAATTTCACTTTCCAAGTTCCAAAGAACTAGGCCTACGAAGTTTTGTGGGCAATTTTGTTACCCATTTGTTGTTATGATTCAACTGAAATTCCGAACTTTTTTGTAGACACAAACAGGAAAGAAATTCATGTCAAAATACTTTACTAAAAAGATATACTGCAAAGGTTTGGAGGGACATGAGCCAAAAACAGGCAGATGGACTAGTTTAGTTTGGGATTATGATCAGCACGGACTGGTTGGACCAAAGGGTCTGTTTCCATGCTGCATGATTCTATGGCTCTGCGTATGCGTGAGAGATACACACTTAAAATTTCAACAAGTTTCATACGTCTCGATTTTAAAACAAGTTGATAATGACTTATTCCAGACTTTGTTTAATTAAAAATAGTCAAGGCCAATAGCGTGGGGCAGAATGATGCCAAAAAGGCGAGAAAAAGAAAGTAAATAATAAATTAATGATTTAGTAACAGCAAGCTCGGGTTATGAAAAGCTTGAAGAAAGCTGGAGAAAGGCAAGAAAGGATTGCTCAGGGACTCTGCAAGAAACACATTACAGGGGGAGACTGTATTAATTGAGAGTGTTGGAAGAGGACAGCATGTGGACAACGTATAGCAAGTTTCAGCAAAAGAGCAGAAAATTCAGTGCATTTAGAAGAGATGACCAAGGAACATTTCTTTATCTCATTAAAATCTTTCAGTTTTCCCATTTTCATTGTAATAATCTGCTATGCCTACATTATCTTAACTTTTCACTATCTTAAACAAAAACCTTTTCATACTTACAAAAAAACATTTCCAGTCACATCACTGGGATATTATTAAAATAACAAGGTATTAAAATCTAGCACTTCTGCTTAATCTACTGTGCAAAATTAAATGAGACACGTACAGATTTTGACTTTCATTTGCTACTTTACATCTTCAAAGTACATTTTGAACTACTACAAAATCTAAAGGGCAGGCATTAGTATTATTAGATAAAAAAAGCATTCTTTTTAAAGCAAACAAAGACTTGCATTTATTTGGCACCTGTAACTTCATGAATGTTCCAAAACATTTCGTAGAAGCATTACAAAAACAATTTTAAACAATAAGTCACATATTGTATTGGGATAGATGACAGAC